>OZ023318.1:22097275-22667685 GCA_964007375.1 Ophion obscuratus | reverse complement strand
ATTTTGACGGATTTTTGAAACTAAGGTATTCTACATTTATCAAATTGTAGGAATACTTTGATATTATATTTGAGTATACGAAACAATTTTTTTAAATTCATTTATCATCAAAATGGCGGAGCTGTGGCAGTGTCACAGCGAGGTCGCCGCAGCAATTGCGAATCGACGTGCAGTCAAGCTTCTCGTAGACTTTGATAGTCTACTTCGTAGTCAAGTAGAAGGTAGCAATATTAACCATATTTCTATCAAGTTTCAACTCAATCGGCTTAATAGTTTTTGAGTAATCCCGCACGCCAATTTCAAAAATGCAGTTTTGAGAAAAACGCGTTTAAAGTTTACATAGAATTTGAATTAAATGGCACTAGGTACGTGTGGTAACTAATTACTCAACTAATCTGTTACAAAGTAATTTAATTATTAATTACCGACGTAATTGCAATTGTTAATTGTTAATTTAATTACGTTTTGCCCATTTCTGCCGGCCCCTCTGCGCTCTAGCTTCTACCTGCGGCGCGCGCTCCGATTCCGAGCGGTGAGACACAGCGTTGGCGGGCTGTAACGTTTAAAGTTTTTCGAATTTCGCTTTGACACTTTGGAAAAATATTCTACATGTACAGTTCTATCGTTAAAAAAAATCGAATTTTTTATCGTTGTAAATGTATATCCCGCCTTAACATCCATGTTTCCCCGGTGATGAGTATTTTTTTCCGCGGCCAGAAAAACAATTCTTTCTGTATTCTGCGATATTAGGGACGAGTTATTTTCGCGCATAAAAAAAAACATCATTTCTTACGAATTTTGCCAGTACAATTTCCACTGCAATGGACAGGAAGGCTAATTTGTAAAAATGACTTTCTCGCACAGTTATTTCGCTTTCAGTCCCGGAAAAAATATTGAATAACGATGGCGGATCTAGAAGGAGAAAATACTTCGTTAAAACCTACCGAAATATTTGTATACCGTCCTGTTGAATACAGACAATAATCCGTAATATGGAATCGTTCGGTACACCGCGCGCTAAAAGTTATTTCAATACGTCGTACAAAAAATTCGGCAGTTTTTGGTTTATAAAATGATTTATCAAGTTTTCGATAGCTACATTTCGTTGTCCCGATATTCATCAGGGATAATACATTTTCTCCAACTTTGGATTATGCTTCAATCCCCGCACAGCTCTCGGAATATATTCCGGACAGTGATCGTCGAGTCGTCGGCGCCACATATTCATTCCGTATTCCCATGGACCGCGTCTCTTGTCCATCGGTCTCGTCTTTACTTTGCTTATGTAAATGGTCCTGCCAGTTGTACACTTCCGGTAGAAGCCTGTGGATTTGAAAAGAAAACATGGACCAGCGTCAAAACAGGCGAAATTCGTAAAATGAAAAAATTCCACTGCCGAACGATTGTACTCGCTCGAAAAGTTACAAAAATCGACATTTTTCTACATGAGAATATTAACGGGCTACGTCGACCTAAGTAGATCGAAAAAACGTATTTTCCAAGACATTTTTATTCGAAAGTGTCACCTTTTATCTATTTCCCTGAAAATTTCATTAAAATATTTAATAGACATGATATTTTGAGAACCACTTAATGGGTTGTTTCCACATTTACAGGAGATACGATGATAAACATCTAGAGGTCGTTAACGATCTCATTTATCCAAAGTCGATCTTCATTTTTTAAAAGTTACGTAAAAATGACGACCTTTCTCATATATTTTGTATGCTCGTTTTAATTCGTCGCCAAGTTGCTTTAAAAAATTATTTAAAAAATTGACGATCGTCAACGACTCGTATTTATTGTTAACTTGAATAAACGTGTGACGTTTGAAAAAACCATCCATCCATCCACCCACCCACCCATCCATCCATCCATCCATCCAATCACAGGCGTTTAGCATATCGTAGCTCGCCACACTCTACTACACACAGTGGCGCGGAGTGGTGGTTTCGAGCAGGGGGCTGGCACCTCCTATCTTTTACCGTATATAAAAATGCTACGCTTTTTGCCCGCTTTATTTAGTTTTACCTCTCCTCGTGGTGCTAGTAGGTCACTGACAATATTATTGCGCAGGCGCGAGGCCCAGACGCCGGATACGACTATTCTGACGTTTGGAGTTTAAGCCGCGGTGCGGAATTGATGAAATTACCGAAATTACATATACTCGTGTGCTAATGTCGTGTGTTGTGCACGGTTGTACCTCAGGGTACCCGCGTAATCCTGAAAAGGTGCATTTTTCACCGTACTAGCCGATCCTCGCATTCGAAGCTATGGAAAGTCTTCGAATTACATGTGTGCGTGTGTGTATATGTACATAACCCCTGCGCGCGCATCAGGATTGTTAGAGAACAACTAGCGCTACGAGTGGCAGAGTAGGACACTACAGAGGATATTTTGCGTAGAAAAAATTCTGAGATGCCAGCCCCCCTGGTTTCGTGTGTCATTCAGATAACTTAGACCCCTATACCCAGCCAATCTCAGCATATACATTTTTAAAAGCTTTTCCAAGGCGAAAAAACGCTACTTCGTTTCTTCCGGGTTTGTAGGAGAGCAGAGAGGCAAATTAATCGAATCGACGAAAATCGTACAAACCTGTGTCGCGGTCTATTGGACTGCATCACCTTGAAACGCTCTTCGAGCCAAACTCTTTTCATATCTCCGAGCACGTTAGCTATGAGTCCATCGCCGGCCTTTAGTAAAGGTTTAATCTCCAATCCGACCCTCGTGCGTGGCTCATTGGTGTAAAACTTGACGAGATGCTCGAGAACCTCGTCGTTCAGACCGTAAACTTGGTCGTTTTCGATTTTCTCAAACAACTTCATTGGCTTGCTCATCCAACATAAATTTCGCCGAGGGTTCTCGTCGTGATGGAAAGAATGCATGATCGTTGTGTTGAGCTGGTAAGCGGAGAACGTTTACTACTTGCCGTTCGTGATTACTATCTGATTCGTCAGCGGACAAGTGATCTCGTTTAAAGTCGAGAAACCTGAGTAAACAATTTGTCATTTTTCTAACTTGGTATGCAATTCTGGGATGACACGTATGTATGTATAATAAACATTTCAGCACAAATTCCACTGTATATCTTTTTAATTGCAACGAGATTATGCGATGGGAATTAATGGAACTGAGTATGAATAACTCGTTCGACATTTTGGGTTCGAAAACTCGAATGTCCGACTCACGAATTTTGCAAGCTTACGGACGGTACCTAAAGGGGGTAGGCTACTGTGAAAATTGAAGAGATTGATCATTTGAGAAATAGAAAATTTGACCAACTAAAAAATTGATAATTTGAGAAATTGACAAAAAATGTACAGTACTACCTCCCTAAGAGAGCGGTCTAGGGCGGTTAGGGGAAGTAATTCTCGAGAAATTCGTCGCCGAAGCCTTCCCCCACCGCTAGGTTAGCGCGCTCGAAAATCGCGCATGTGGTAGCGTGTATGTGTTTCTCCACTCGTCCTCTATGAGAGAGCGCGAACGAAAGTGTTGAGAAAACTGTAAACAAGTTGCGGAAAGTGTACTGGCGTTTCGTCGTTTCATGCGTAAGTATATCTCATTGAATATTGATGTGTAAATCTTTCTTTTTCTTCGCGTTTTTTTTATTCTGCTGGTCGGTATATTTTGTTGTTGCAATATTATAACACATATGAAGGAAACATTTGTAAAACTTTCAATAATTGTTGAATTATCTTATTGTTCGCAAAAATATACGTAGTATATTCGTTATCGAAACTCGAACATATACAGTAGAACCTCGATTATCCGAACCAATTGGGACCGAGACTAGTTCGGATAATCAAAAGTTCGGATAATCGTCTCTACGATTCTTGGGGACGTCAACAGGACTCTATACTCTGATGTATAGTATATATGTTATGATACATACATATTGTATATGCTGTACGATATTTGCATTTATTACTATTACTCAAAAACATATCTCTAGTATAATGTAGCCTCGATAATTTTTATTAATATCAATAATATTCTATGCTGTGTTAATGTCTATTAAAATATTTTTTACTTGCATTAAATTACTACTTGAAATTTAATTATGGTGCATGTTTTTTTCTCCGACTTTACGGCTTAAACGTATATATTATATATATACGTATATATATATAATACGTATATATATACGTATACGTATAATACGTATATATATATATATATATATATATATACACGTATATATACGTATATTATACGTATACGTATAATATACGTATATATACGTGTATATGTATATATATATATATACGTATTATACGTATATATATATACGACATACGTATATATATATAATATACGTATATATTATATATAAACGTATATATTATATATATACGTATATATTATACAAAGGAATATTATCCATTTGACAATCGTGCGACGTGCGATTTTCTGAAATCGCTCGCGATCTCTTATCGAGGTGTCCGCGACAAACTCGAGAGGCCTCGGGTACACTGGACAGCTCGAGCTAGGTGGGGGAAGCCATAAAATGCGCTCAAGCGGAACGGCGGGGAAATTCTCTCTTAGGGAGGGCTCTCTTAGGGAGGTAGTACTGTATATTCGTTCTGGATGATTTGAAGTCATAAAAATGTTTCTTCCTACTCGTTTACCTAAATTACACGCTTGGGCCAGAAGCCACCCCGCGACCCCAATACAGCCTGTACTTTGATAGCATCGGGCAAATCATCGTATTTTCTAACCGCCAAATGTCGGCATTTGTGATAAGAAACGAGGCCAAACTCGCTCTTGTCGCCAGGCCAAACGCCCGGGATTCTCTCCCGGTGTCCCGTGTCTTCTCTCAGTCCTATAGCCCAATACTTTTGGATCGTATTTGGAGACCGGAACGGTGAAGTCAGGATTTTCCGCCTCGGAGAATGGAATTATCTCGGGCAAGAGTACAGTGTTTCTGATTCGTAAATTTGGCGCGCTGATATATTGAATCGCCCTGTCGACCGGATAATCCTCGAAATCCTCGGGCATTTTTGTCACGGCTTTTTGTCCTCTCAAGGTGGCACGACGGTGCCTAATTTTGACGGACGTGGGAGGCGATATTCCACCGGCGAACCAAAACGCTTTGATACGCGGATCGTAGTCTACCTCGGATTCCATCAGATGAGGATATTCGGGTGCGAGACTCAACACGAGCAGTCTGTGCACATGGTTGCCTGGCTCATTCTATCGTCCACCATGTCCGGCTCTTCCGACGCAGCTTTGTCCATGTTGTCCATGCGCCTGGTAGAACAAACACGAACAATTTAGGTATACAACAATGATGATTTGGATGACGTTAAAGTTTGCAACGTTGGAATTCAACGAAAGTGATTTTTCTTCAACATTTCAAATATCCTCTGGTAGATTTAAGGCCTTAGGCCACAGTAACGGGTATAAAATCATGTGCGAATTTAACAATTTTTTTCGTATGGAAAAGTAGTAGTACTAGTAGTAAATCTCTATATTTTCGTGTACACCCTTGCGGGTTTTTTAGATCTCCTTTCTTTCTTTGCACGTTTCCTTATTCCTAGACTTCGAGTCCTTACATCTACTCTTAATCTTTATCCCTACCGTTCTGCCCGCGCTAAGTAAAATAAATAAAAAGTACATTATAATTTCGCACTTATTTCTTCGCAGTCAAACCCTTCTTTCTCGCGATTCTTTCAAATTGCCTCACTATTTCGCACATCTCTTCTACTATCTCCTTTCCCTCTAGCGCCTTCCTCCACCCTCCATCTTGCTTCGTTCTTTGCTCTTTGTGCCAGTCGTCAAAATTTTTTAGGGCCTGCGCCTCCATCTGCCTTCTGGCCTCCTCGCATACCCAGATGTGTACCAGCGTCTCCTCCGCTTCCCCGCATACTCTGCAACTTGTGTCCCTGAACCCCTTTTCTGCCTCTCTCCCCACACTTCCACACCTCATTTTCGCCCATATCTCTCTAATTTCACCCCTTGTTGTTCCTTTGTCCCAATATTCCTCCATTCCCACCTCGCTTTTTCTTTCTTTATATTCCTTACAGTAGGTGGACCTTTGAATTTTTCCCCACATCCTCTGTATTTCTTGTTGCGTCAGTTTCTCTACCGTCCTCCGGGTCTTCATCTTCCATTCTTCCTTGTTCCCTCTTCTTATAGTTTCCCCTATCTGCCCCTCTCCTGCTTGCTCCATGGCTGCCTTCAATTCTTTGCCCCATTTGCTTCCGTCGTTGTTCGTCAGTCCCCTCGCCTCCTCCATTAGGCACTTCCTCGGCCATCTTCCTTCCTCCATCTCCATGATTTTGCAGATGTAATCCCCTGCACGCTTTACCATGATGATGTAAATTCCTCTGCACCCTGCCTCCATTTTCCAGATATACTCTGGCGTGTTTTTCCTGAGTCCCATCGCCATTTTCGTATATCTGGCCTGTGCCCTCTCCACTCTTGCTCTCCTTTTCCACCCCCACACATCTACTCCATACAACAGCCCACTCCTCGCTATTGCTTCCGCTATCCTCAGCCGATCCGTCAGCCTTCCGATTTTCGCTCTCCTAGCGATGCCCCAAGCTCCGTTTGCTGCCTTCCTTATTTTGCTTTCCACCATCTTGATGTGCTTTTCGAACGTGTTTCCCGTCTAAAAGTGCACCCCCAGGTATTTAAAAACCTTTACCACCTCCACTGTCTTCCCGTTTATTTCCCATCCCTTTTCCTTCTTTAGCTTCCCCCCTTTCCTGAAGATCATCACTTTGGTTTTTTCAATGTTGATCTCCAGCTTATTCCTGTTGACATATTTCTCAAGCTCCTTAATCATGCTCCTTAGTCCCTCCCCCGTGTCTGCCACCAACGCTACGTCATCCGCGTACTTCAGCGCGTATATTTTTTCTCTTCCAACCACTGTGCCTCCTTCGTTTCTTCTTTTCCAGCCAGTCTCCATGTCCTCTATGAACAAGTTGAAAAGTGTGGGGCTCAGTGCGCACCCCTGCCTGACTCCTCTTGATGTTCTAAACCTGCTGGACAACCCCTCCGCTGTGATGATTTCATTTTGTGTTTCACTGTAAATGCTCTTAATCGTCTCCAGTAACCTTCCTTGTATTCCCGCTCTCTCCACTTTCGTTATCATTCCTTCCCTGTCCACCGAATCGAATGCCGTCCTGAAGTCTACGAAAGCAGTGTAGAGTTTTCCTCCCCTTCTCTTCAGCTTACTGTTGATAAGCGCGTTCAGCACGAATACGTGATCCCGTGTCCCTCTGCCGGCCCTGAATCCCGCTTGCCCTTCTCCCATCACTTCCTTTGCTTCCAGCAGGAACCTTACCCTGCTATTCATTATTCTCGTTAATAGTTTGTATCCTGTATCCATCAGCGTTATTCCTCTGTAGTTTTTCACGTCTGTAGCGTCTCCTGCCTTGTGGATTGGAAATATCCTCCCAGTTTCCCACCCCCGTGCTATTTTTCCCTCCTTCCACAGCTCGTTCAAGACGTTGGCTAGCTCCTTTCTCCCCTCCTTTGGCAGTCCCTGGAAGAATTCAATCGCCACTCCGTCTTGACCCGCCGCCTTGCCCTTTTTCATTTTCCCTAGTTCCTTTTCCACCTCTCCTAAGCTTATCTCCCGATTTGCCATTTCTTCTATTAGCTTTTCTCTATCCCTGCTTTCGCTAGAAACTTCTTCCTCTTCCTCTCTTCTCGTCTCCCACGCCTCTTTCCTGCCTGCTTCCATTTCTTCGTCGTCGTCTCTGCTTCCCAATATTTTCTTGAAATGTTGAATCCATTCGTTTTCCGCTATTTGCCGGCTGCTGTTCCATGTTTTCCTGGACCTAAAGGGTCTCAGCGCTCTCCAGAGTTCCGTGGGATTTTCGCTTTGGCACACCCTCTCCCATCGTTCTTTCCATCGTTCCTCGTTTTCCTCTTTCCTTATTTTCTTCAGAGTTCTCCTCGCCCCCCTTAGATTCTCTTTCCCCTCCACCCCCGGCCTTTTGAGGAATTCTTTGAGCCGTTTCCATATTACCCTTTTCTGTTCTTTGACTCTTCCGCTTACCCTCTTTTCTTCTGCACTACTTTCCCCCACCCATCTCACCATTCCCACCTCCTCTGCTGCTTCTTTTATTGCTTCCACTAGTACGTCCCATCTGTCTAATACGTCGCTCTGCTCCTCCTTTAGATTCCAGATTGCCGTGAAGCTTCGTTCGTAATCTTCCCCTTTCTCCTGCTTCCACTTTAGCTTTTTCTCCCTCCTTCCTTCCTTTCGCTGATTTGGTCTGCTCTGTCGCTCTTCTATCCCTTCCTTCACGCATCTCTCAAAAGTTATCACTATTGGCATATGATCCGATTCCGTTCTCGCCTCTATTTCTATTTTCTTTAACATTTCCTCCGCTTGCCCATTTACCACCACGTAGTCGATAACCGAGCCCCCCTCCCCTTGGTTTCCTACATATGTCAGGTTTCCCTGTCTGTCCCCTTCCCATCTTCCATTCGCTACTACAAGACCGTTCTTACCACATACTTCTAGCATTTTCTTCCCTTCTGTATTTTCCGTTTTATCTTTGGATATTCTCTCGTTTTCTTGCCCTTCCCTCCCTGTTATTCCCGCTTGCTGGATTCCGATTCTGGCGTTGAAGTCCCCCGTTATCACTACTGCCTCTCCTCTTTCCTCTGCTTCATCTATTATTTCTTCGACTTCCCCTTCCAATTCTTTCAGGTTTTTATTATAAATGCTTATTAGCGTTCCCTTCTCGTATTTGTTTCTTCCCAGTTGTATGCCCTTTATGACGAGTCCCCCCTTCCACTGTCTAACCTTCCCGTTCCCTAATATACTTTTCCTGACTCCAACTAAATGCCCCCCTTTTGCTCTCCCTCGCCTCTTTTCTCTTATTGCTGCCTTAGTGACCCAAACAAAATTATTATCCAGCTTGTTTTTCTGTTTTTCCCCCTCGGTTTCCTCCATCCAAGTTTCTTGGACTGCGATGATGTCGAACTTCTTTAACCATTCCCAAGCTTCCGAAAAAGCCCTCATTCCCGCCACGTTCCAGGATACCGCTCGTATCTCTTTGTGTGCCGCTGTCCCCAATGCCGCTGGTCCCGATGCTGAAACCCCGCTGTGGCTTCGTGTTCCTCCCGCCTGTTGCCTCCGTCTCTGCTCGCGTCTTCGAGATCCCCAATCCTCTCGTTCCACGTCATCCATCTCCCTTCTACCACTATTTTGTAATAGCCGACCCTCGTCTCCTTTCCTTGATTCTTTAAGACGCTTGCATATTCCTCTATCCACCGCTGTACCTCCCATTCTCGGCAGGTTGGATCCTCCCAAATCGTTCTTCGCCCTCCCTCTATTTTTTCGGTTGCTGTCATAATCCTGACTTTGTTTTCCATCTCCCTTGTTTCTATAATTACTCCATCTCCTGTCTCCTTCCATCTTAGGATCTGCGGTTTAATTCCAGTCCTTTCCCACACCGTCCTTTCGGCGTCCCAAACCATGCCTCTTTCTGTTCTTCGTACTTCTTGCACTATGATGTTCTTCTTTCTGCTTTTCCTCTCCCTCCATTCTTCCTGCCATTCTCTGTAGCTCAAACGTTTTGGCCTATTTTTAACTAGTTGTCTTATCTTCACGCTTATCTCTCGGGCCGTAGTTTTCCCCGTTCTTCTCACTTCCACCCACCCTTCTTCACTGACATGCTCCTCCTCGCTAAGCTCTTGTTGCTCTCTCACCTCCATGTCCTTTCGTTGTTCGTTTTCTACCTTATTTTGATTCTCATCCCATCTCGACTTGCTTCTGCTTGTTTGTTGCTCTCTCCACTGTTCATCGACTTGCGTCCTTCTCTGCTCCGCGTTCTCCAATCGACTGTGCATCTCCTCGTTTTCCCGTTGCAGACTCTCAATTGTTGCTTCTTGCTGCCTGAATCTTCCCATCCATCTCTCCTGTTCCCCTATTAGAACTTCCTCCATTTTCTCTCTCGGAATCATCTTCCGATCCGTTTCCTTACCCTCTGCTGCGTCTTGCATCAGCCCTTGTTCCTCCCTCATTCTTCTCCATACCTCTTCGATCGTTCTCTCCACCACTCTTCTTATTTTTATTTCCCAATCTTCCTCCCGTATCCCTGTCCACCTAATCTCCATTTTTTCTATTTTTTCCATGAGCTCTTTCTCCCAAATATGTCTTTCTTTTCGCCCCGTGCTGTCTCCTCGTGGGCTCTTACGCTCTTCTTCTCCGATCCATCCTTCCTCGCCCAGTCCTCCTTTGCTCCCTTTCTTTCTTTTTCCTGCCCCCCAGTAGTCCATCAGCGACCTCGCAACGTGGATTTTCCTTTTCTTTAAACCCAGTGCCCCCCTTGGCCTTCCTCTCCTCCTCTTGCCTGTTTCCAGAACCTCGTCTGTTGTGTCTCTTTCTTCCCCCGTCTCCTCTCTTGGTGTTCCAGCATCTCTCTCCGTCCGCCATGTGCACTTCGTCGGAGTTTCGCATACTCCGTCGGTCAGGTCGTTCTCGCTTCTGCCTACCCCGATCTCGTCTTCTTGGTCGGTATTGTAGACCTCCTCTCCTGCTTGCTTCCCGTGTCGCCGCTTGCTGCTGTCCCTGCTGTCGCCCCCGTCGTTTCCGCTTGTCGCCATATCGCTCGCTCTTTCTCTCTTTTTCACCGTCCTCACTTCCTAACCTCTTTTCTTGTCGCCCGCCTATTTCTATCTTCTCTACTCTAATTTCACCGTCCCCTTTCTCCCCAACACTTCCACTTTCTCCTCTCCCTCTCTGGATGTCTTTCACCGGTTTTCACTGTTTTTCGTTCTCTTTATACCTCGAATTTTCCCACCACACTCGCTCGCCAAAATACTGCGCGTCTGTACCGTATGGTGTCCGTCGCCATTCGACCGTATGGAAAAGTAATTCACTGATAAAATTGATTACACATCTATTTAGTATGAATATCAAGCTGTTAGATATATTATTTGTCGTTAATATATATTTTTTTATATTAGCTGTTAATATATTTTTTTTATGTACAAAATGACCGACTACGCGAAACTTCTCGAAACAGCTTTTTTCCAACTGGCGTGACAAATAACTTCAACAATTTTCACTCGATTTATTTCAAATTTAAAAGTTATGTTCCTAATTGCATTTCGCAGAGAAGTACGCATGGAATTTCTGATTCATCGAAAACTTTTCATTTTATGAGCAGTTTATGAGCAGCTATAACGAAATGTTTGAGTGAAAATTCATTTCTTGAGTTCAAATACAGTACTACCTCCCTAAGAGAGCGGTCTAGGGCGGTTAGGGGAAGTAATTCTCGAGAAATTCGTCGCCGAAGCCTTCCCCCACCGCTAGGTTAGCGCGCTCGAAAATCGCGCATGTGGTAGCGTGTATGTGTTTCTCCACTCGACTTCTATGAGAGAGCGCGAACGAAAGTGTTGAGAAAACTGTAAACAAGTTGCGGAAAGTGTACTGGCGTTTCGTCGTTTCATGCGTAAGTATATCTCATTGAATATTGATGTGTAAATCTTTCTTTTTCTTCGCGTTTTTTTATTCTGCTGTTTGGTATATTTTGTTGTTGCAATATTATAACACATATGAAGGAAACATTTGTAAAACTTTCAATAATTGTTGAATTATCTTATTGTTCGCAAAAATATACGTAGTATATTCGTTATCGAAACTCGAACATATACAGTAGAACCTCGATTATCCGAACCAATTGGGACCGAGACTAGTTCGGATAATCAAAAGTTCGGATAATCGAAACGTGGGTTTTTTGGGACGAGATCATAAACAACACCTTTTTATATAAAAACAGTACATACATATATATTATAATTTGACATATATGTTAACGTTGAAATATATATATATATATATATATATATATATATATATATATATATATATATATATATATAATGTATTTGAAATACCTGAAAAAAGTTGAATGCTTTTTTTATATTTTTTAAAAATAAAATCGTCCATTTTTAATTGACGAACGGCTGTAACGCGTTTTTGAGCGGCTAAGTCTCGCAGCCGTTTGGGAAGGAGAGATTGCGTTGGGTTGCTCATTGTTGCTCACGGCGGTGGCAGCGAGCAACAATGTATCTTTCGCGCCAACGTTCGGATAATTGAGAGTTCGGATAAACTAAGTCATCGTTCGGATAATTGAGGTTCTACTGTACAGTGTACAAAAAAAATGTAACTAACAATTTATCTTGTGTATATACTTCAAGTTGAAATATACAATGTATATATATGTATAAATATTTCATTTTTAGATAAAACGGGATGGCTGAATCGAAAATATATTTTACTTGCATTAAATTACTACTTGAAATTTAATTATGGTGCATGTTTTTTTCTCCGACTTTACGGCTTAAACGTATATATTATTATACAAAGGAATATTATCCATTTGACAATCGTGCGACGTGCGATTTTCTGAAATCGCTCGCGATCTCTTATGGAGGTGTCCGCGACAAACTCGGGAGGCCTCGGGTACACTGGACAGCTCGAGCTAGGTGGGGGAAGCCATAAAATGTGCTCAAGCGGAACGGCGGGGAAATTCTCTCTTAGGGAGGGCTCTCTTAGGGAGGTAGTACTGTACCTACAACTTTCGAATGAAACAATATTTTTTAATCCCGTACGTACTTCTCTAGGTATTGTAACGTAGATTGATGAGAATTTTTGTTTTTTGTTCTAGGTAAAAAATTGTGGATGCTAAATGTCATGCCGCGGAGCGCCTTAAAAAAAGATAACAAAAGAAAATATTAGTAGTTGGCCATTTTGTACATCGAAAAATAATATATATTTTTTCTAACAGCTTGATATGCATACTAAATAGATGTGTAGTTAATTTTATGAGTGAATCATTTTTCCATACGAAAAAATTGTTAAATTCGCACATGATTTTATACCCGTTACTGTGGCCTAAGGCCTTAAGTTAGGAAAATCACGCAAACATTTGCAGAATTTGCGTTGTATTCCAACTATGCAAACTTCAACTCCATTGGTTGGTTACCCCTCTGTTGGTTATCCGAAATTACCAAGTACATGGACTTGTTTGTACCCACATATCTTGCTGTATCGATTTTGCTGACAGAAAATCACCCAAGAGCCACAACAGGATGATCCGTTTGGCTTTATTATTCTTTGCTCTATTCTTCGATACTGATTTCTCATAATTTGAGATAGATAATAACAATTAATTCGCCGATTGGATCTGGGGATTTTTTTGACAACTAAAATTCTACTGAAGAAAGATAACTTTTCTTTAACTGCTCACATTTTCTTTCGCTAGCTTGTCACGCAAATGATCTTTCCTATCGTTAGTAGATATCTACGATCTCACTGAATGCATTTTTTTATGTTTTCATCAACACGAAGAAGATTAAATAATAAAAAAAGAACTTACGTTGCATGCCAACAATGCAAACTTCAACGCCACCAATTAAAGCGACCTGCGGAGCAAAAAGCCTTGTTGTGAACGAATCTTGATTTATCAATTTATTATTCTTTGTTCTGCTCTTTTCTATTTTATACTTCGATACTTGACTATTCTTCATTCTGTACTTCTCCAGTTTATTCTTAGATACTCTACTAATCTTTATTATTTATTTACTATTCTGCATTTTATCATTTTATACTCCACTATTCTTTATTTTACTCGGAGTCACTTTACTACTCTACACTCATTGAGGGATCATACAGTGTAAAATTTTCATAAAATCGGTTTTTTTCTTCATTATCCGATAGTATAGACGGTTATAAACATGCTGTTCAATTTTTGGGGCGAAATTCGAATTGTTTCGGTTGCTACAGCCTTTCTCAGCAAAAGGGATTAGACCAGCCGTGTGAGACCTTGCACGGACGCTCGCGTTTTTCTTGAAATATCGTTTTTCAAAACGGTGTACACTCTCGAAGGAAGAATTTTCAAACTATCCGTCTCCAATGTTGATACAACATTCTTCACGCCATTCTTTATCTTGCTGTGAGAGTTTTTTTAACTCTTCATATTTCAAGTAACGAAAAACTGTCAAAAAATAGGCTAAATTCGATACTTTTTTGAACTGCCGCCATTTTGTCAATTTTGATTTTAAAAAAACCTCCATAGCTAGATAGCAGTTTTCATACTGATTAAAAATCTTCTCACAAATTTTGTTTCAGATAATATTTACGGCCACAACCGTGTACACTGTGAGGACTCCTTTTTCGCGAAGACATTTTTAACCATTAAAAAAGATGTAAAAGGAAAATAAAAATAAACGTTTGAAAACTTATTTTCTGTTCTCCACAAGTGTTTTGATTTGAAATGAAAAAATCCGACTGATTAGCGCATTTCAACCATAGAAAAAAAACGCACAAACCAGCTATTTTTCGACCGTTCGACGTTACATTGTGATGATCCCTTAACTAATATATATTCTATACTTCTTCATTCTATTCTGAGCTACTTTACTACTCTTTATTCTTTATTTAGTATTCTTTATTTTGTGCTTTTATAGTTTTTTAGTTTTTCTGAGTTTCAAGGTAAATCCTCGCAATATAAGCTAACTTTCTTTGCGTCCACAGCCGTCTTAAGCTACACTATACCGCATTTGCCGAGGGTAAAGGGAAAACATGGAAAACCCGTACCGGTATAAACAGCCCCATAGTCTTCCAATTCTCCAGTGCACAGACTTCAAAGGATAACACCATTTTAGGATTTTGGAAAAATCGTTTTTATGGCTTAAAAAATACTTTGGGGTCATAACAACAATATGCAATTGGTCCTCTAGCGAATTTTTTTTTAAAAAGGTTTATTTATCGATTTTGGCGCAGCACTTCAGACTACTTTCACGCGCCTTGTACAACTTTAAACGCGTTTTTGTCGAAACCACTTTTTTCAAACTGGGAGGACGGATTACTCGAACACCTTTGCATGAATCGATTTGAAATTTTTATAGTAGCTTCACAATTACATTCTCTATGGGAGTATGTAGCCAGTTTTTGATTAAGTGTAAAATTTTCTTTTATAAACAATTTACTGCTTCTTGTTTGGGCAAATATCGATTTATTTATTTCAAAGTGTCATTTTTTCAAAATTTAATTTAAAAAATCCCTATGTCGTCGCATAGCTAATAATATATTGATTATATTTTTTGTTGGTTTTTGTTCCAGGTCTTATACTTTACAAGAAAACCATCTCCCGTGAAGCTATATGTAAAAAACACGTTTTTCAAGCTGTGTCGCCATTTTGTATGAAAATTATAATCAAAAAATTGTATACTTTAATATGTGTTAAATAAACTTCCTCAAAAGACATCCAATTCCTTTTTTCATACTCCCAAAATAAATGGTCAAAATTAGGCTTTCTTTTCTGCCGCTAGAGTGGTGTCATTCCTTAACTCGATGTACCACCGGAGCCGAACCCTGACCACCCGACCACCAGTATCGTTTAAATTACAAAACTCTAAGTAACAAGCAAAAGTCAGTGTATCAATGAGATACAGGTATGCACAGAAATATCGCATGGCATTGGAGTTTACATTGTTGAAATGCAATGAAAATGATTTTATATGAATTCTCAAATTTGACAAATTGTATTTAAAAATCTACAACAAATGTGGAAAATATGGTTTTGGATGATGAAAATAAAAAATTGAACAGATTTTCATTATCCAAAGTAAATTTCAACCATGTAAGATAGCGATCTTTTGAAAAATTCAGATGCATGGAGTTCCGTGCAAAGTAAGATCATACTATTATCTAAAAATGTGTCAAATTACTTTTGGCTGGAATACTCGAAAACGAGACAATCCTCGATGGATCCTCACAATTGCTTGAACTTTTCCTTCAGCTTTTCCGGTGTAGTGACTTCGTTGTAATAGGACGCTAGACCGGGTTCGTTCGGTACATGGGTTCTCGTCAAGTTCTGCATCTGATCGGTCACGTTGTACTCTATTAACGATTCGTTCAGTATAAACGGTCTGAATCCGTAGTAACGCGGCATATTCAATTTGATCATTTTTTCCTCGACCGATCTCGCATCATCGATTCCCTTCGCTACGTCCTGACGATTTCTTCGGAAAAGGCCTTCGAAAGAGTGATCCAGTATGGTGAATATTGCGACACGGCTTCCTCATTCTGTTATCGAGGCAACAGTGCATTCCCGTTTTTTAATTCTCACAACGGAACTTCGTACTTTCGCTAAAACACCCGATTTCACGCGAACGAGCAACATTATATCTTATTTGTCCGAAAATTCGCAAAATTTTCGGTACCGCCGTTCGAGGTTAACAATCCGGGTGAGCCATTTAAAAAGCGCAAAGAGCAGACGACGCTGTGAACGTAGCTTCGTATTCTCATCGTAGATGGAGTCCCATGGCAAAACACTGTTCCAGTCCGACAAGTTCACCATCTCGCCGCTACGCGGTCTTCAGGCTACCTCGTTCGACGATGACGTCACCATACAGCTTCGTGTGGCGACTCTATCCCAAATAGTCCACCATCTTGAAGCGCCCTTCCTTACCGACTAAGCATCACCGAGAAAAGCATCGACTCACCAGAGATTAGTAGGGAGATGTACAACGCTCCCCTTTTCGGCGTGCCTCGTAAATGGCGCTAAATCGCGGCGGCGATTTCGGGAGTATGATTTCGTGATCATCGCCTCTGTCGAGGTTGCAGATTCCCTTGTAGCCGCGCGAGTCCGTGATCACCGCTCAAGTCGGTATCGCAGTCAACGTGAACACGAATGGGTAGCTGGTGGGGGAAAAGTCTCTGCCCCTCGCAAATCGCGCTCGCTCGACAGGCGAGCGGAGCGAGGTTTTCCGTCCGATCGAGCTTGACATATATGTGTGGCCGTACTGAGGATTGGAATATGCATTAAATGAATTTCAAAGTGAAAAACATGTATCGAGATCACTGTTTTCTCTCGTTTGCCCATTTAAGCCGAAAATGCGGGTTAAAAAAAAATTAACGACGAACCGCGTTGAAAAATAAAACGCCGAAACGACCGTGGAAGGTTCAAAAAGAAATCTTGAGCATTTGCCGCGATCGTTTCGACATATTTTTTCAACAGTAAACATTATGGATAAGAGTGTATCATAAATGTTTCTCTATCTGCAATGAGCGTCGTGGCTGAGTTGGCAGCGTGACGGATTAAGGATGCTTACAGTCCGGGTCCAATCCCCGGTGAACCAACTTTTTTTTTCTTCGTTTTATATTCAGAAAATTTCGAACTTCTGCTATTCTCGCTTCTCGCTTTAGCTATTCTCGCCTGTTCAGGCATTATTTATGATATTTAATTCGTATATGCTTAATAAAAAAAAAACAAGACATTGCTACCGGGGATCAGTGCAGCCAGATCGCGCGTAAAAGTTACCCCCTCTCTCATCTCTTACGCGCCCATCACACAATCACAGTAGCGCGGGTCTGTAGCGAGCGACGCTTGGACACTTCGGAAAGAGCCGAGCACGGTCGAAGTTTTCCGACCGCGCCTTCGGCAGCTACACCAATGCATGGACGCTGAGCACGTACATGTACGGCCAAGCCGAAACGAAGGCTTCGAGGGAAAAAGCAATCTGAGCACGACTCGCGCGTGACGTCACCCGACGGCTCGCGCAAGGCTTTTAGATGATTTTAATGCTTATGTAGCTCTTGATTCTCTGCGTTATTAATGTATACAAAAAAATGTATCGCGCACTCTGATCGCTTATTTTTTTAGTTTGTACTCTAATTTAAATATAATAATAAATCTAAATTACAACTTATTTATCTTATATCAAATTGTTTACGCTTTACTCACACCCGTCGTTATGCCAAATAAATTATAGTTCATAACAGTTAGCGGAAATATATTTATATTCGTATTATTATATTAATTCTCATGCTTTCATCAAGCGATAAAGCATTATCCCCAAAAACAAGCCAATCATCCATCCGGCCGCGAATCATAAGTATCAGAAAGTGCACATATTCTACAAGCGATGAGATGGTCCCGTTGGTAGCGTTCCTGGCTTCGGTCCGCAGGGGCCCGTGGTGCAAATTTTTCTCCAAATTTTTCATAATTTCTCATATTTTAGTCATATTTGAGATTTTCGGAGAAAAAATGATTTAAAACAGATTCAAGTTCTGGTCTATTTCCCAGAAACACATTTTTTTCACTGAACATTCATCATTTCTCATTTTTTTTCCCGGAAATTTCTCTTTTTCCTATGACCTGAGTGAACGGCTGCGCAGATATTCGGAGAGAAGTTAAAGATGAAAAGAAATAAGATTTTCGTAAAAAAACTGATTATTATTTTTTTCCGGAAATTTGCCTTTTTCATATTACCTGAGTGAAAGGCTGCGGAGATATTCGGAGAAAAGTTATAGATGAAAAAAATGAGATTTTCGTAAAAAAAACTTATTGCATTTTTTTATCCCTCATAATTCTGAGAAATAATGAATTTCCGAAATTTTTGCAAACATTATTTTCCTTAAGGGGTAACACCACTGTAACGGCCTGCCATGAAGCGTTTTAGACAAATAATACTTGGGGTAATTATTAAGCATATATTGAAGTACACGGAAAAAAAGAAATAGTACAAAATACAGGGGCTACACAGTTCGCATTGGACTCGAGCGATTGCACAGCGATATTCACTGAAACACAGTGCTTAAAATACAGTGTGCTCAAAGTAAATGATTACAGTTCCTATACCGTCCTCTTTGGACTCGAACCGCTCTACTGTATCTTTTACTGGAACACAGTCCAAAATACAGTGTAGTCAAAAGTAAATTTTGACAGTTCAACACTGTAATATAAATTTAACAAAACTAGTAATGTGACAGTTGGTTAATCTGTATTGTGTACAATGAATGCGCCAGTTATGTCGACAGAGTTTGTCTAGACACACAAAAAAAAGTTTATCCATAAAAGAAGTTTGAAAAAAAATGTGTAGATAATATAAAAAAATCAGTCACATACACAAGAACGTACCTTTTTGTAAATAATTCTCTCTTTTTTGTATTTTCTTGAATTATGTCGTACAAATTTCAACGCTCGCATCCTGTCGACCACGCACTACTAACTGGCAATCCTTTGTGTCCTGGCCACGTGACTCACCCCACTCGCGAGACAAGCCCCAATTAGACAAGAACGTGCCTTAAAAAAACATGCTCTCTTTTTTTATAATTTCTTGAATTCTATCGCACAAATTTCGATGTCCGCGTCCCATCAACCACGCACTACTAACTGGCAATCCTTTGTGACCTGGCCTCGTGCCTCACCTCGTGCCTCATTTGCGTACAGTATAAAAATCAGTGACCGCATTTAAATTTTACAGTTGAATATTTTTACTGAAGTCACTGATGTATTCACAATATCAAACTGCACATAAACAAGTGTAGCTGTAAAAATCTCAGAGTGCACAGATAACGCCACGAAGTGTCGAAAGAAGAGTAAAACTACCGTGCCACACTGAGAAAATTTAATGAATCACTCTGTACTCAATACAGTGTACACGGTAACCCTTGCAGTTTGCGTACAGTATACGAACCAGGTGATCTCGTGTAAATTTTACAGTTGAATATTTTTACTGCAAAACACTGATGTATTCACAATACTGAACTGTAAATAAACCAGTGTAACTGTGAAAATCTCAGTGTGTACAGGGAAATTCGTCATTTTTGTAGGACAGGATTTACATTACTGTTTCACTGTAAAATGAAATATGGCAACCTGTTTTTGATGCGCTTTATACTGTGATTTTCGCTGTTTCTTTTTTTCCGTGTATATTGCAAAAAAAATGTACGGCAAAATATTACAAAATGGCGACACTGCAGCAAATTCTTTCGAGGCAAGTTGAACTTAAGGTGCTCTACGGCACGTAGTATAACTTGTGCCAATTTTAATCTGGACAAAATATTTTTTTTTATTAAATCTAGATGAGTGTAGCTAGAACCACGTAGGGGATTCTAGAAATATTGATTTTTGAGTAGTTGCCGAGTATTTGACTAAAAATGTTCATCTAGACTTAATAAAACAAAATTCTTTTTTTTTTTAGATTAAAATTGGCACAGTTATACTACGTGCCGCAGAGGTTCGACATACTTCGGAATAATTGCTGCAGTGTCGCCATTTTGTAATATTTTCGGATAAAAATGTCTAGCAATATACTTAAGTATATGCTCAATAAATACCGCAAGTATTATTTGTTTATCACATTTTCTTCCGCCAAAAAAATATCTAAAAAATACGCTTCCTGTAAGGCCGTTACAGACCCCTTACAGTCTTCAAATAATTTCCGAGATTTTCCCGTGATCGTAATTAAAATGATGAAATATTCGGAAAAATTCGGGGAAACTCGGATGTTTGCGTATAAATAATTGTCCGCAAAACTCCGAATTTTTCATATTTGTTCCAATTCATAGAAAAATTCTGAAAAAATCGAAGTTTTTCGGAAAAAAATTGCACTAGGGGCGCGGGATCGTTCCCCGCGCTCAGTGCTTTTATTAAAATTATTATTACTATTAATTCTTATTTGATTAGTTATTTTTATTAGTTATCATCGTTATTTTAACTAGTTATCTTTTAGTGTGAAAAAATTTATCGCGCACTCTGACCGCTTATTTTATTAGTTTGTACGTTAATTTAAATAAAATAATAAATCTAAATTACAACTTATTTATTTTCTGAAAAATTGTTTGCGCTTTACTCACACCCGTCCCTATGCCAAATAAATTGTAATTCATAAAAGTAAGCAGAAATTTATTTATATTCGTATTATTATATTCATTCTCATATACTTTCATCAAGCGATAAAGCATTATGATAATGCTTTATCGCTTGATGATAGTATATGAAAGTAGTATATGAAAGAAGTATATAGTATATGAGCGTAAGTATATGAAAGTATTTGAATAGTTATTGAATGAATATAATATTACGAATATAAATATATTTCCGCTCATATACTTTCATCAAGCGATAAAGCATTATCATAATGCTTTATCGCTTGATGAAAGTATATGAGAATGAATATAATAATACGAATATATTTCAGCTTACTTTTATGAATTACAATTTATTTGGCATAGGGACGGGTGTGAGTAAAGCGAAAATTTTTTTTTCAGAAGTAAAATATGTTGTAATTTAGATTTATTATTATATTTAAATTAACATATAAACTAATAAAATAAGCGGTCAGATTGCGCGATAAGTTTTTCAACGCTAAAAGATAACTAATTAAAATAATAATGATAACTAATAAAAAAACTAATCAAATAAGAATTAATAGTAATAATAATTTTAAAAAAAGCACTGAGCGCGGGAAACGATCCCGCGCCCCAAGTGCAAATTTTTTTCCGAAAAACTCCGATTTTTTCCGGAAAATTTTTCCGATTTTTCCGAATTTTGCTATGAATTGGAACAAATATAAAGAATTCGGAGTTTTGCGGACAATTATTTTTGCGCAAACATCCGAGTTTCTCCGAATGTTTCCGAATATTTCATCATTTTTATTACAATCACGGGAAAATCTCGGAAATTATATGAAGACTTTAAGGGGTAACACCACTGTAACGGCTTCACAGGAAGCGTATTTTTTGATATTTTTTTGCGGAAGAAAATGTGATAAACAAATAATACTTGCAGTATTCATTAAGCATATATTTAAGTATATAGCTATAAATTTTTCATCCGAAAATACTACAAAATGGCGACACTGCAGCAATTCTTCCGAAGCATATCGAACCTCTGCGGCACGCAGTATAACTGTGCCAATTTTAATAAAAAAAGAAGAATTTTGTTTTATTAAGTCTACATGAGTGTATCTACTGAACCACGTAGGGGATTTTCGATAAGTTAATTAAAACAATATTTATTAAAAAATAACTGTCTTAAAAATAAATTGAACATTTTTAGTCAAATACACGGCAATTACTCAAAAATCAATATTTCTAAAATCCCCTACGTGGTTCACTAGCTGCACTCATCTAGATTTAATTTTTTTTTAATTATTTTATTCCGATTAAAATTGGTACAAGTTATACTGCGTGTCGCAGAGCACCTTAAGTTCAACATGCCTCGGAAGAATTTGCTGCAGTGTCGCCATTTTGTAATATTTTTCCATAATTTTGTTTTGCAATATACTTCAATATATGCTTAATAATTACCCCAAGTATTATTTGTGTAAAACGCTTCGTGGCAGACCGTTACAGTGGTGTTACTCCTTAAGGAAAACAATGTTTGCAAAAATTTCGGAAATTCTTTATTTCTCAGAATTATGAAAGATAAAAAAATGTAATCAGTTTTTTTTACGAAAGTCTCATTTTTTTCATCTATAACTTTTCTCCAATTATTTCCGCAGCCGTTCAGTCAATAGGAAAAAGAAAAAGTTCCGGAAAAAAATAAGAACCAGTTTTTTTTTTACGAAAATCTCATTTTTTTAATCTTTAAATTTTCTCCGAATATCTTCGCAACCGTTTACTCAGGTAATAGGAAAAAGGAAAATTTCCGGAAAAAAAATAATAATCTTTTTTTTTTTTACGAAAATCTCATTTCTTTTCATCTTTAACTTTTCTCCGAATATCTCCGCAGCCGTTCACTCAGGTCATAGGAAAAAGAGAAATTTCCGGGAAAAAAATGAGAAATCATGAATTTTCAGTGAAAAAAAATGTGTTTGTGGGAAATAGACCAGAACTTGAATCTGTTTTAAATCATTTTTTCTCCGAAAATCTCAAATATGACTAAAATATGAGACAGTATGAAAAATTTGGAGAAAAATTTGCACTACGGGCCCCTGCGGACCGAAGCCAGGAACGCTACCAACGGACCATCTCATCGCTTGTAGAATATGTGCCCTTTCTGGTACTTACGATTCGCGGCCGGATGGATGATTGGCTTGTTTTTGGGGATAATGCTTTACCGATTGATGAAAGTATGAAAATTAATATAATAATACGAATATCAATATATTTCCGCTTACTTTTTTGAATTATAATTTATTTGGCATAAGGACGGGTGTGAGTAAAGTGTAAACAATTTTATATAAGATAAATAAGTTGTAATTTAGATTTATTATTATATTTAAATGAACGTATAAACTAAAAAAATAAGCGATCAGAGTGCGCGATACATTTTTTTGTACACTTTAATAACACAGAGAATCAAGAGCTAATAAGCATTGAAATCATCTAAAAGCCTCGCGCATGACGTCACCCGACGGCACGCGCGAGTCTCGCTCAGATTGCTTTTTCCCTCGAAACCTTCGTTTCGGCTTGGCCGCACATGTACGTGCTCAGCGTCCATGCATTGGTGTAGCTGCCGAAGGCGCGGTCGGGAAACTTCGACCGTGCTCGGCTCTTTCCGAAAATGTCCGAGCGTCGCTCGCTTACGGACACGCGCCACTATGATTGTGTGATGGGCGCGTAAGTCTTGTTTTTTTTTATTAAGCATATACGAATTAAATATCATAAATAATGCCTGAACAGGCGAGAATAGCTAAAGCGAGAGTAAGTTCGAAATTTTCTGAATATAAAATGAAGAAAAAAAAGTTGGTTCACCGGAGGTTGAACCCGGACCGTAAGCATCCTTAATCCGTCACGCTGCCAACTCAGCCACGACGCTCATTGCAGATAAAAAAACATTTATGATACACCCTTATCCATAATGTTTACTGTTGAAAAAAAATGTCGAAACGATCGCGGCAAAGGCTCAAGATTTCTTTTTGAACCTTCCACGGTCGTTTCGGCGTTTTATTTTTCAACGCGGGTCGTCGTTAATTTTTTTTAACCCGCATTTTCGGCATAAACGGGCAACTGAGAGAAAACAATGATCTCGATACATGTTTTTCACTTTGAAATTTATTTAATGCATATTCCAATCCTCAGTACGGCCACATATATACGTCGAGCTCGATCGGACGGAAAACCTCGCTCTGCTCGCCTGTCGAGCGAGCGCGATTTGCGAGGGGCAGAGACTTTTCCCCCACCAGCTACCCATTCGTGTTCACGGTGACTGCGATACCGACTTGAGCGGTGATCACGGACTCGCGCGGCTACAAGGGAAACTGCAACCTCGACAGAGGCGATGATCACGAAATCATACTCCCGAAATCGCCGCCGCGATTTAGCGCCATTTACGAGGCACGCCGAAAAGGGGAGCGTTGTACATCTCCCTACTAATCTCTGGACTCACCAGCGACACAAAATTCAACCTTTCCATCTAGAAGACTGATACTCGAGTTTTCCAGACTGGGTTTAGACATATCGAAAGACAGAGGCACGATCTTACATGCAGGTCTGACAACTGCGGTAGTGGGGGTAGGCACCCTTAGCGGTTCTGTTTTTTATTCCGATTTCTGCCGCTTGGTGCGTGACGGCAAGGGAAAGTAGTGGTGCGACGAAGAGAGAAATACCTCTTTTGCCCTTTTCCCTCCTGAACGCAACGCATGCGCCATTTGATCTAAATAAATTTACCGTACTGTCGTGTAAACCGCATAATTTACGAAACCAATAAAAAAAAATATGTTGATTGAAAAAAAAGATGATTACTTTAATCTAAAAAAAACTGAAAACTTTTTGAATACATTAATTCATACCAGCACATATTAAGACCATTTACATATTTTTCTCCAATGTCTTGACTCTTCAGTCCCGGAAGAGTATCGAACCATTTTTTGTATCGTTCGACGTTTCTGCGCACGCGCAACACGGAGCATTTCGGCTTACAATTTTTGTACCCCGTTTTACAATTGCGAACCGCGCAACCCTTAGCCATTTCGCGTTTTTCGCAAACACAATAAAAAAAATTCACACTTATGCGTAAAAACACGATAAAAAATGTATCACGATAAATCGCGTAGAACCTTCTGGTATATGGTCGCAAATAAAGGTTATTTCGACAATCGCGCCACATAAACATACGTAAACACCTTGTGCGCATTCGCCGGTAAGAGGTGAGGGGGAAAACACTTCCCCTTGCTAGTAGCGACGCCCGGCGGCACCTAGTGAATCGAAAAGTGAAGCCGACAAGCGTGCCTACCCCCACCACGAACATTTCGCTTCGTTGCAAGACGTATGTAAGACCGTGTTGCAAGACCTGTATGGATGACCGTGGACAGAGGCGACCTCACTACGAAATAACCAAAAACGTATTGCCCCGCCATCAAAGCTTATCACGTCGAATAAATATCTTGTGAAACAAATACCAAGTTAACAATTTCTAAATATGACCATAATTTGTGGTGGGCAATAAAAGTTCCACACTCAAATTCCGCGATAGATTAGGTGTCGTCCTTACCGACTGCCAATGATCTCTGTCTGAAATTAATCAAAAGCACGGAACGTTGCGTGTCTGTAAGAGTTATAAATGGCGCGGCGATCGGCTCTTCCTCCCAGTACGACAGAGTCTTTTATCGATGTTGAAAGCTCAGATTCTCGCGATAATACACTGTCAACACGTGACACATTCCTATCGGTGTTTCTCGAAGCAGACGAAGCCTCCCTGACTTAAAGTTTGCCGGCATAACGAACGGCACTGCGACGTGTTTGCTAGCTTCGAGAAGAGTTTAGTACCTTCTTATCTCGAACAAAGACTACCTGCGCGGACAGACAGTTCTCGTTTCTTTTTTTCATTACAGTTCTCATTGTCGGAAGAATAATATTACGCGATAACTCGACATCGGATTTCTTTCGTGGTAAACGCGTAATACTCCGCGAACGTTCCTCGGTGAAACTTCACGCGAACAACGCTGGACGAAATAAAAGCAAGCTGAGAATAAAAATGTATGATTTCATATTAAATCGAAGAAAAAAGTGTTTTGTATATTATCAGATCCATGTCTAACCGGCTTCGAGGCAGCCATCCGCCTTTGCAAACGGATTACTAGTGTTTTTTTTTTGTTTACGTTTGTGCAAGTTGCGAGGAAGGATATTCTGTGGGAATTGGCAACAAAGATTTTCGGTTGAGAACTATTGAGTTTTACTGTTTTCTTTATAAATAGTACGATGATGTGGCAACGTCGGCAAGCCTCGAAGTTTCGATAGATTATTTAGAGGTTGATTTTCCACGAGATCGTTCCATTTCGCACTACTCGAATTTCAGCCCCCCCCCCCCCCCCGCTCTCTCTGTCTCGTGTGGCTCTGATGAAGGTGCAGACAAACGATTCGAAGCGTCAATTTTGAAGGCTGTTCATTTACCATCTTCGGCCATTTTTTTTTTCGTTGCATGTGAAACTCTTAATGTTCAGTTTAAGGGGTTATGCAATTGTGACGACCCGGAAATTAGGGTTATTGTGGAAAATAAATTTTGAAGGAATAAGTACGATTGAAAAATCGTTTAGACATTTATTTGCTTGTACATTAACAAAGTTGTGTACCATATTTAATTTAAACACGTTAATAATTAAAGAAGTTACAAATAATCTCGTGATGGGCCTTTGAACGTGACGGGCTCAACGGTGAACTTGATTTTGACCACCTGGTAGATCTGAATAAAAATGAGTTTTTTTTTTCTTCAAATAGATACAATTGGCTAAGGCTTGACTGAGCTTTTTTGGTGATCGTGTTCCAATTATCAAAACAAACGAAATTGATTTTTCTTTCGTTTTTTCGAGGAAAAACGACATTATAGTTAACAACTTGAAAAACCATGTTAAGAAAAAAGTCGGTCAAAACTAAACTATTATTACACTAAATAAGTGTACCAAAATTGAAGTCAATCATTAGATTCGAGAAATCGTACACACCGTTTTGAAAAACATCGTTGCAAGAAAAACACGATATTAAAGTTGGCATCGTTGGAACGCAACGAAAGTTCAGTAGACCGATCTTTTATTGCAAATTTGCTGGACAAGATTTTTATAATGGAGAAAAAAATCTAAAAAATCTTTTAAAAAATGTTGCGTTCCAACGTTGCAAACTTCAACATGGTAGAAAAACTCGATTAAGAAAATTGGAATCCAGTGGACTTTTTCCCTGATCCCCGCCAATTCGATTAAATGTTTTAAATCCGATTCCATTGACTCTAAAAGACATCCCGATTTTTTTACATCTTCCGAAACAACCCTTAGTAAAAAAAAAAAATCACCGAAAAAAACGCCCCGATTGAAAAATCTGAAAAAATTCCCCACAATGCGTGATAATATGTAAAAAAATTCAACCTATCACCCGTAGTGAAAGTATGATTTTTTCTGAGCGATAAACGTTAAAAAACATCCGAAAAATTGACTGATAACCGTTCAAGGTCCATGATTGTGATTTGATTATTCAATAATGGTCGAAAAAATTCTTTGTGGGTATCAAAATATTTACGTATCCGCCCGAAGTAAGCGGTTCTGGAAATTTTCGGATTTTTTAAACGTTAATCGCTCAGAAAGCACAGAAAAAATCATACTTCCACTGCGGGTGATAGCTTGAAATTGTTTACATATAATCACGCATTTCTGGGATTTTTTTCAGATTTTTAAATTGGGGCATTATTTCTCGGAGATTTTTTTTACTAAGGGTTGTTTAGAAAAATGTAAAAAATCCAGGGTGTCTTTTAGAGTCAATGGAATCAGATAAAAAAAATTAATCGAATTGGCGGGGGTCAGGGAAAAAGTCCACCGGATTCATGTGGAATACTTCACACACACACACACACACACACATACACACACACGCACACACCCATGTATGTATGTATGTATGTATGCATAAACCGTCATTTGACTCAACTGGACCGCTTCAACCTCCTTAAAGTTTTACTAGCACTTAAATCGTTGTAATCATTAGTTTACCTTTAATTTGCGATTCCTGCACCATATGTTTAACCTTTCCTTCAAATTTGAGTTGCCTCAAGCGACGAACGAATTAAAATTTTTTTACAGTAGCCCAACCCCTTAATACAATTATCTTCTGAACAGAAAATTCCGAGCCCATTAATCGTCACATTTCGTAAATGGAACTCACCTGACATGACAATAGAGCATGCAGAAGCCGATAATGAAAATTAACATTTTGGAGTACAATTGGAAATCAATTGTGCTATTTTCTAATTACATCCAAAGTCTAATTCTAATTGCATCCTGAGAGCCTCATTTCACGTCGATAATGCTCTAGTAATGGACAATCTGCAAACTATGAGATATTTGTACAGATGTCTATATTATTATATTTTTTTAAATTGCTCTCTCATTGTTTTACTAACAGCACGAACTTGGCGTTGCGCCTATTATTTTGACAAATTAATATTATGGTAATTTCCCTTTCTCATGTTCCGTTTGTATACAGGCGGGCCTTTTATTTTTTTAATCGATCTATGAACCGCTCGCGCGTTACAAGGAACATCACTTAAGTGTCCGCCTTCGATTTTGTTGAAACTCATATATGTCATAAAGCATTGAAAACTATCAGACATGTATTTTTTTTATCGGGGACAAACGACCCCTCAAAGAAAGGTCACCCCTTAATTATTTTTTTTTAATACTTCTACAGTGGATTTTTCATCGCTTTACATTAGAAGAATTTTGGTTTTTGTTTAATTCGAATTGGTGGACCACTTGTGGGTGACACTGCAAATTCACTTCACGACACGCCTTTCTTTGAGAAGTGGTTTCCTCCCTTAAAATCGTTTTTCCGCAGATTAAAAAAATACGTATCTAATAGTTTTCGATGCTTTACCACATATTTTGCCTCGAAAATTCTTCAACCATTTGTTAAGATATGTATTTACCGATTTACATTATAAATCAATAAGAAAAATATTTTCTTCAATAATGAAAATATGAAAAATAAAATGAAAAAAAAAAAAAAAAAAAAAAAAAAAAAAAACTTCCGTTGCGTTCCAACGATGCAAACTTCAACATCAGAAGTAAAGACACGCAGGCATCATCTTCGATTGAATTGGGGTCGTTTAAAATGTTATACGCAATTTAATCAATAAGATCAGGTGGTTATATTGATAAACTGATCGATCAAACTGATGAACCAACAGCAATGTGCGGTATCAAGGCTTCGGAATTTTGGAAATAAGAAACGATCGTGCTGATATACATTTTTCACAAGTTTCTTGTTTATCGAATATTCATTCGTAATAAAAATTCCCTAGCTTATTTTTTTTTCTTTACTATCGATATTGAAAAATTGAAAATAAAAAACGTTCGGGCTAAAAATTAAAAACGTTCGCGTTTTTCACAATTTTCGGTAAATATCTAAGAAATTTTGGCGTATTTTTTCGTCTTCGTTACAGATATGTCAAAAACAAAATTGCCGCTACATAACATAATATATAAATAATCCAAACCTTGTATTGTACCATTATATCACATTGTTATGGATTCCGAAGCGAGACTAATCAGAACGTTTGTTTGGCATCCAGCAAGACGTAAACATTGTCGGACCCCTCACCATTGTAACCCCAAATTACGTATCCGCAATACGATTATTTTCGACGTTCTTTGCTTCGTTCCATAATAAATTCTAGAAACCGACAATTTTAAGGGATCATCACAGTGTAACGGGTCGAAAAATAGCTGATTTTCGCGATTTTTTTTTCGATCGTTAAAATACGATAATCAGTCTGATTTTTTTATGTCAAATCAAAGCACTCATGAAGAACAGGAAATAAATTTTTAAACGTTCATTTGTATTACTTTACATTTCTTTAAACGAATGACAATGGTTTCGAAAGAAGGAGTCCTCGCGGAGTACACGGTTGTGGCCGTAAATATTATCTGAAATAAAATTTGCAACAAGCTTATTAATCAGTATGAAATCCGCTATCTTGCTATGGAGGTTTGAAAAAAATCAAAATTAACAAAATGGCGGCGGTTTGAAAAAAACAGTATCGAATTAGCCTATTTTTTTGTCGTTAAAAAGACGGTTTTTCGTTAAAAAAAATATGAAGATTAAAAAAAAGCTTCCATAGCAAGATGAAGAATGGCGTGAAGAATTATGAGTCAAAATTTGAGACGGATAGCTTGAAAACTTTTCCTTTGAGAGTGTACACCGTTTTGAAAAACGACATTTCGAGAAAAAAGCGTTCAAAGTTTCGAGTGCGGAAATTTCATATATATTGTCTCCTCACGATCAATCGGTGATGCCAGGTCCATGTTTATGACCGTATACACTATTGGATAATGCAAAAAACATCGATTTTCTAAAAATTTTACACTGCTGATCCCTTAAATAGCATATTCATGATTAGGGGGTGAAAAAACGTCTAAATAGTAATTCAATTTTTATTTCCAAAAAGGGCCTCTTTTCTAGGGGCCCAATATTTACCTAATTTTATTGTTTATCGAAAAATTATTAGTAATGAATTTTCCCAAGCCTATTTTTTCCCTAACTATCAATATGACAGAATTGAAAAATAAAAAACGTTCGTGCCGATGTGATTTTTCTCCAGGAAAATTTCCTTGTTCATCTTCAATTTATTCGTAATAAAAGTCTCCAATTTGATTTTTTTCCGCATTTATCAAAACGAATTTAAAACATCGAGATTTTTATCTCATTTTCACTTTAATTAAATTAAATTCTCGACAGCTCATGATGGCTGTAGAAATGCAGTGTATGATAGATGAAAAAACAACAATAAACCAGGGTTGCAAATAATGCATTGCTTTTTGCAATGTATTAGTTTTCATCACTCATTACTTTACATTTTGTAATAAAACAAAATTTTATTACCCATTACATTACATTTTGCAATGCAAACAATTGCCATTACTCATTACATTGAATTTTGTGATGTAAACAATTTTCATTACTCATTACATTGGAATTTGTAATGTAAAAAAATTCCATTCCTCATTACATTACATTTTGTAATGTGAAATATTTTACATTACAAAGTCCAATGAAATGGGTAAAGGAATTTTTTTACATTACAAAGCCCATTGTAATGGGTAATGGCATTTTTTTACATTACAAAATGTAATGTAATGAGTATTGTATTTTCTTTACATTACAAAATGTAATGTAATGAGTCATGGACATTTCTCACATTACAAATTCCCATGCAATGAGAAATGGAACTTTTTTACATTACGGAAAGTAATGTCATGGGTAATGAAATATTTTTTCACTACCCATTGAAAAAGTAATGAATAATGCATTACTTTTTCATTACCAATTTCGTAACCCTGCAATAAACCAATCATAGTTTGACCCAAAATATTGTAAATGCTATTGCATAGTTCGAGTGGATAGTACTGAAAAAGTGAGTGCTTCGGTTGGCAATCCGACTGAGAACTAAGCATGCACACACATGCATTCGAGCGCATACCCAGGCACCCACGCATAGACATGCATTCACACACTTTAGAACGAATAGCAATGATGTTACGAAGTCGAGTTCTCAATCTCGACTGACCATGACCAGACCGACGAAGTTTCGAGCGCGCACGTGGTGAGTTTGCTACACTACCGCCGGCGGCCTTCCCGCGGCAGACGCCGCAACCACGGTAATCGGCAAAAGCTACGAGTACTCTATGATGTGTTTTCGTATGTCGGTACATAAATTAAAGAAAAAAAAAACAATCTGAGAAAAATGCATTTGCCACGCCGACGGCGGTTGATCCGATATAATGTAGTTATCTCAAGACGTGCAACAGACGTGACGATGTACATATTAATATCGTGGTGGAAGAGCGAAGGATAAGTTACAACACTTTTCAGACGGTCGACTAAGCGCATCGTGCATACTTGCACAACCCGCGTGATCGGGCTTTGTGCGCTCTTTAGAAAAAGGCGGGGAGAGAGAAACGGTTTATTAAGGGGTTAGGCTACCGAGACGAACCCAAAATTAGGATTATTGAAAAAAAAGATGTTTGAAGGTATAAGTAAGATGATTGAAAAAATCGATGTGTACCAAATGTAATAAAAAAAATATTAATAACTGAAAATTATATGAACAATCTCGTGAAGGACCTTTAAACGTGAGGGGCTCATCGGTGTACTCGATTTTGGCCACCTAGTTCATTTGAAAGAAAGAAAACGAGTTCTTTTTTCTTAAGGCCTTAGGCCACAGTAACGGGTATAAAACTATGTGCAAATTTAACAATTTTTTTCGTATGAAAAAGTGATTCACTCATAAAATTAATTACACATCTATTTAGTATAAATATCAATCTGTTAGAAATTTTTTTTTTTTCGATGTACAAAATGGCCGACTACTCGAATCTTCTCGAAACAGCTTTTTTCCAATTGGCGTGACAAATAACCTCAACAATTTTCACTCGATTTACTTCAAATTTAAAAGTTATGTTCCTAATTGCATTTCGCAGAGAAGTACGTATGGAATTTCTGATTAATCGAAATTTTCCACTGAAAATTCATTTCTTAAGTTCAAATACCTACAACTTTTGAATAAAATAATATTTTTTAAATTCCGTACGTACTCCTTTTGGCATTCTAATGTAAATTGACGAGAATTTTTGTTTTTTGTTCTAGGTGAAAAATTGTGGATGCTAAATGTCACGTCGCGGAGCGCCTAAAAAAAGATAACAAAAGAAAATATTAGTAGTCGGCCATTTTGTACATCGAAAAAAAAACATATTTTCTAACAGCTTGATATTCATACTAAATAGATGTGTAATTAATTTTATGAGTGAATCACTTTTGCATACGAAAAAAAATTGTTAAATTCGCACATGATTTTATACCCGTTACTGTGGCCTAAGGCCTTAAAATACATAATATTGGCTACGGCTTGACCGAAATCTTTTCGTTAACGTGTTTCAATCAGAAAAAAATCGAGTTTTTTTGCGTTTTTCGAGAAAAAGTGACATTATTGTTAATAATAAATTTAAAAAAAATGTTAAGCAAATCGTCGGTCAAGACTAAACTACTATTATACTGAATAAGTACACCAAATTTCAAGTCAATCCGTTCATTAGATGTCGAGAAATCGTGGACACCGTTTCGAGAAGCATACTTTTGAGGAAAACGCTTTTAAAGTTTGAGGCGAGATATACATTTAGACAGGAAAAAATAAGCAATATAGAGGGATTTTTTAAACTAAGGAATAATTATTCTACAATTATCAAACTTTAGGTATACTTTAATAGTATATTTAAGTATACAAGCCAATTTTTTCAAATTAGTTCATCATCAAAATGGCTTTGCTGTGGCAGAGTTACAACAAGGTCACCGCGGGAGTTGCAAATCGGCGTGCAGTCTAGCTTCCCGTAGACTTTGATATGCAAAAAAATTCAAACATTTTTTCAGTCAGAACATGTATAGTTTCTATGTGACGGTAATTAAAATGAAAAAAATGCAAATTTAAAAAAATGGCACTCCTTTACAAAACAATCAACGGTTCACGCAACATTTCCGTAAAATATGGATTAAAAAAGTACTTTTTTTTACAATTTTTCAAAAACAATTCTCGTCAAGTAGAATGTACCAATATTATCAATATTTCTACCAAGTTTTAACTCAATCGGCTGAATCGTGTTTGAGTAAACCTGCACGCCAATTCCGAGAATGCAGTTTTGAGAAAAATTCGTTTGATGTTCACGTCCGCTCCGAACCCGAGCGGTGAGGCACAGCGTTGACGGGCTGTAACGTTTGAAGTTTTTCAAATTTGGCTTTGAAACTTTGGGAAAAAATTCTACATATATAGTTCTATCGCTTGAATAAAAAAAAAGAATTCGTTCTTTTGATCGACGTAACGGGTCGAAAAATGGCTGATTTCCGCGATTTTTTTTCGATGTTTAAAATACGCGAATCAGTTTGATTTTTTAATGTCAAATCAAAGCACTTATGAAGAACAGAAAATATTTTTTTTACGTTTATTTTTATTGTTTTTATTTATTTTTTAACGGTTGAACACGTTTTCGAAAAAGGAGTCCTGACGGTGTACACGGTTGTGGCCGTAAATATCATCTGAAACAAAATTTGTAAAAACATTATTAATCAGTATGAAAGCCGCTATCCTGCTATGGAGGTTTTTTAAAAATGAAAATTGACAAAATGGCGGGGATTTGAAAAAAGTACCGAATTTAGCCGATATCTATGACAGTTTTTCGTTGAAAAAATTTGAAGATTAAAAGAAACTTCGATAGCAAGATAAAGTATGACGTGCAGAATACATTGCGACCTCTATTATCGGGACCTCCACAGTTGCAACAGCCCCCCCCCCCCACTACGTGCCGAATATCGATCGGTGTAGTAGCGCGTGGTGGGATAAACGCCAGGCCCTAGCGTGAGGCTCGAAGCATGCAAGACAAAGTATAGCTTCAAACGTAAACAATTACTTATAAATAAGATACTACTGCAGCGGAAAATTTATTTTCCGCTGTCAGCTCTGGGTTTAGATTTTTTAACGTTATGAGAGTCGATCGCAGGTTTCGATGAGTGATTCTATTTTTAGAGCATACTTTTTACAAGGGACGTCTGAAATAATATTTACATATTGTATATAACAGAAATATGTTTTAATATCGCTCGATTTATTATTCATAAAGATACAAACTTGGAAAGAAAAAATCTTGTGGAGTGACTGCAAACTCGTTTTGATGGCCTAAGAAGAGTTAATTCTCGAACCAACATCGACTTAAAAATAAATACTAGATTTTTAGGTGGCTTATGGAACAATTCACTTTTATTATCCGTCTATCACTCTGGAACGCAGAAAATTTCAAAGACTTTTTCGTTTTTTTGAATTTTTTCCACTGTTACCAGTGTATTTTGACAAAATTTACTATACTAGTAGAGCTCTGCCTTAGGGGGCGTCCATTAATTACGTGAGGCATATGGGGGGGGGGGGGGGAGGGGGTCTAGCGAAATCTCACCCAATCTCACGCGGGGGAGTGGGGGGCTTTGGCAAATATCACGTAATTTTAGTAATTCTAGTAATTTTAGTGATCCCGTATTTTTTATCACGTAGGGGGGGGGGGGTCACCCTACTACTTTACATGGTGGAGTAACTTGTACTACAACCGCAGTTACTTCTACTACAATTTATTTTCCGTGAACGTATGCATTTTGAAAAATCTCATGTGAGATTAGGGGTGGGGGGAGGGGGTTTAGCAAAATCTCACGACATCTCACCAGGGGGAGAGGGGGGGGGTCGAAAAATCGCCAAAATCACCTCACGTAATTAATGGATGCCCCCTTAGGCCGCGAGAGGTGCCAAGACTTTTGGAGATAGCGAATACGGCCCATTATCCACCAAAGCGGAGATGAGCGGAGCTAGAAAAAATCAACCAATCAACCGCTGAACCGCTGTTCATCGAAGCTAAGCGGAGCGATTCTATTGGTTGTTCTTTCCTAGCTCCGCTCATCTCAGATTTGGTGGATGATGGCCATAAGAGAGGGCTTTGAGGGGTGCTGCTATCAGCTACCTCAGCTGCGCAGAGTCGGCTTGAGTGAATGGTGCGGAACCTCGATTTTTGCAAGTGTGCTGCTGAGCCGATAATAGAGGTCGCAGTTCCTCTTCGTACATTAAGCCCACCATTGAAAAACGTATCGAATTAGTATTGACGTGTGGACAGTTGGCGAACAAGGTGTTTATTTTTTCTGCTGCAACTGTTTATATCGTACGCGGGCTTATATCGTACGCGGAATTAGCGGATCTATGACTAATGAGTTTGGAATCGTAACGGAAAAATACATCGGCCACTCAATCGACGCTATCGGACCTGCTGTCGATATGCGCCTGCGACGATTTTTTTCCGTCAAGCAGCTCGGTACTTGGATGGGTGATTGCTCACCCAGTACTCAAACAGTATTATTAATAATACTACAAACAGTATTATTGCGTTTTCGACGGTAACTCAATTGAAACACAGTCAAATATAGCCACCTCTATCGGTACAGATTTTCGGCACTCTATGCCCTTGTGCGAATGCGATCCAATAGTGCACTAAGGAAGAGTGACTACGAGCAGTACACTGCGGATCTATCGGGAACTATAAATAGTGAAGTGACAAGCCCACCTGAAAAATGGAAGGTATAGGTCACAGACCACAAGAACAAGAGGAAGAATAGTATTTTGGTAAAAAATGGTTTGTACGTTCGCGCACTTATAGCTCGAGAACTGCTGAATTGATTTGGATTAATCTGTTACAAAAACACAACTTGAAGTGTGACACACGATTTGGGATATTGAGCTCTACGCTATACAGTCAATTATAATTATAACAAACAGGCATACAAACAAACATAATGGTCATATTAACGGGACTGCATACTTCAGGGGCCCAAAAAACAGGTCCAATTTCTATGTTTTTTTCTGATGAGAGTATTGGAGGAGGTTAGGATTTTATGGATAATTGATACACAGTCTTGCCGAGGTTGGTTTTTTTTTGTATTGACAAATATTGATAAACAATGAAGTTATTATTATTCGACGTGCCGCCGTTGCTGCTTAGCCAAACGTAGGTGGTGTTGGCGTTGGTGGTTCTCGTAGTTTAAAATGAAAAATAAAAGGAATGTACTTCTAGCGTAATAATGAAAAAACATTTTTTTTTTTTTTTTTTGGAAAAATGTCCGCCATTTTGTCATTTTTGCATATATCAAAAATCGTATGATATGCGCTATAGCCATTAACATACTGAATCTAAAACTGTTTTATTTTTTGTTTCGGATGATCCAACTCCGAGATTTCATCAACAAAGCAGACCTACAATTTTTTTAAGACATTTTTTTAACTATCGTTTTCGTATATAAATAGTGACTTAAATGAATAAAAAGAAAATTATCACGTATTTCGAAAGTGTATTTATTAAGTGTAACAACTTTTGTATCAATATCTATAATATAAACGTATCGCAAAAATAGATTTTTTTAACGTCTAAAGTGCGAAGACCCCTTAAACACCCGCCGATTTTAAAATATCCGCCAGTTAGTGTTTGGCTGGGAGTGGCTCACTCTATAGAGCCAGTTAACGCAGCGTAAGGCCACAGTAACGGATATAAAATCATGTGCGAATTTAATCATTTTTGTTCTTACGAAAAGTGATTCACTCATAAAATTAATTACACATCTATTTAGTATGTATATCAAGCTGTTAAATATATATATATATATATATATTTCGATGAACGTAATGGCCGACTACTAATGTTTCCTTTTGTTATCTTTTTTTTTAGGCGCTCCGCGGCGTGACACTTATCATCCACAATTTTTTTACCTAGAACAAAAAACAAAAATTATCGTCAATCTACATTAGAATATCTAGAGAAGTACGTACGGAATTTTAAAAATATTGTTTCATTCAAAAGTTGTAGGTGTTTGAACTTAAGAAAGGAATTTTTCGTGAAAAATGTCGTTATAACTGCTCATAAACTGCATATAAAATGAAAAGTTTTCGATTAATCAGAAATTCCGTACGTACTCCTCTGCGGAATGCAATTAGGAATATAACTTTTAAATTTGAAATAAATCGAGTAAAAGTTGTTGAAGTTATTTGTCACGCTAATTGAAAAAAAAAACTGTTTCGAGAAGTTTCGAGTAGTCGGCCATTTTGTACATCGAAAAAAAAATCGAACAGCTTGATATTCATACTAGATAGATGTGTAATTGATTTTGTGAGTCAATCACTTTTTCATAGGAAAAAAATGGTTAAATTCGCACATGATTTTATACCCGTTACTGTGGCCTAAAGCCTTAATGTCCGAAAACAAACACTTCGAGCTCAAAATTCACATCTTTTTTCGAGTATTATTAGTGAACTAAATAGAGAAACTACTTAATTATTTGACACGATATTCTTAACCATATAGTCATGGTTTGCTCAGTTTTTAAAATCCAAATCTTGGTACAATTTTCCCCCCTAAAGCTCTAGTGTTTGCGCGGTGCCATGTGTATTACGAAATGGATCAAGGTTCAACTTGAACATTAAAAGTCTCCGAAACTATGTTGTGAAACTGAATGATATTTGGATAGTTATGCATGCTAAATTATTCTCTCGGCGATATAAATTTCAATCGTCTACAGGCATTTCGATCTTACATTAGTCTCGAAACTTGACATTGAAGTTTGAAACGTTGGAATGCAACGAGAATCATTTTTTTCTTCAACTTTCCAATTTTCTTCTGGTAGATTTAAGTTACGAAAATCACATAAACATTTTTTTGGTTTTTTATTTAGCGATCTACAAGAAATTTGCAAAGTATGATTTTGGATATTGATGAAAAAAAGGAATCGAAAAGAATTTTTGTTGTACTCCAACGATGCAAGCTCAACCCCAGCTCGAAACTCCGTAAGACTCTAGGCTCTAAAACTATGCAATAGAAAATCGTATTTTTGAATTTCCAAGCTTATGCAGACCGCTTGAACAAACAGTAAATAAAAACACGAACAAATAAATAAATGAACAGAGGGAGTGAGGGAGGGGGGGAAGAGAGAGAGAGAGAGAGAGAGAGAGAGAGAGAGAGAGAGAGAGAGATTTTGGTAGGTAAAAATCCCACCTACTGAGGTAGTGCAGATCTTTTTAGTGTCTTACGTAAGATTTTTCACAAAAACTTCAAATCTCTAAAAGATATGTTAAACAGTCTGAAAAAATTTGCTACCAATAGGATTTCGATGCGGGCGAAACCGAGAGCTAGCATAGATATAATATATAGACGTATGCACATAGATATATACACATAGTACATCAAAACGATTTTCACGACTCCATTAAACCCTAAGAGCAGCATCAATTTTTTTAGAATCCCCAGAATAGTCTAATAGAATGTCTATAATTATATTATATATTACCTAATGCCCTGAGCAAAATGCAAACCCACCTCGCTTCTCAGACGTCAATTACATTAATCGCAGCAATAAATCATCCGCGCATGAATCTTTGCAAATACGAAACTCTGTTGGTGCACATTTTCCCAAACATTATACACAGCAAATATAGTAATACTTCCATCGATGACATTGATGCACGATGATAAATTTATTTCGAGACATGCGAGCGACGCGTGCCAATTTAGATACTACCATTTAACACGTACATACTATAATACGTACATCTATACAACACGAATATCTTCCACCTATACTTTTTGACACGTTCATTAACGGTATACTATCGCGTGTTTCTCGCCTAGCGAGACTTAAGGAGTGTTTTTTCTGCCTCTATCGTGTCGTCGCATCAAGTACTGTAAGGAAAAACAACGTCGTAAAAAAATGTTTTATCTCTACAATAAGCCGGAAAAATCGTGACAAAAGTTTAGAGTTACGTTACAAGAAGATCTACGCGCCGACAAAGAATGAAGAATGTGGCGGAATATTCTTTGTCACGGTGTACAATTTCTTAAAAACATTTTGTTGCAAAAATCGAACGCCTATGACATTCAGATTCACAGCTAAAATGTGGTCGTACTCTAATTTTTGTGAGATTATTGCAAAACTGCATTTGTCATGTTTTTTTAAACGGGTCTTCTCACTTTAGATGCTAAAAAGGCTATTATGATGGTTTTTTATAGGTTTATATTATAGATATTAATATAAAAGTTGTTACACTTAATAACTACACTTTCGAAATACAGTTAAAAAAAATTCAACGTATTTAGTAACCCAAACAAACTTTTAACGCGTTTTTCTTGAAACAACGTTTTTCGACGGCTTGTTGATGAAATCTTCGAAACTACTGAACCGATCCTTATGAAATTTTAACAACATATTCTCTACAACTATATCTATGGCGCAAGGATTTTTTAAAATTTTGATATTTAATATTTTTTTGCCCAAAACTTCGAGAAAAAAAACACGGTTTTTTGTTTGTTTTTTTTAAATGTCCGCCATTTTGTTATTTTTGCATATATCAAAAATCGTATGATATGCGCTATAGCCATTAACATACTGACAAGGGGACAGTACGGCAGTCGGATTTTTGTAATTTTTCGTACTCATGGTACGCGAAGTTCAGAGCTCGAATATTAATATCCCAAAGCAGTTCGACGCCATATTCAGAAATTTTCGAGAAAATTGACTTTGAAGTTTTCGAGCGCACTCTTATCCCACAAAGATGCAACGATATTCGAACCGGGCTCGTGGCGTACCCGGTAGCGCTCGAATCTAGTAATCGCGGGGTCGCTGGTTCGAGTCTCACTTCGAAATTTTTTTTTTTTTTTTTTTTTTTAAATGAAAAAACGCAAGTCATATTTTTAATTATCTCTTGATTATAAACATACATTTTCAAGTATCAAAACCAACAACATTTTTAGGATGAAAATGAAAAACGTCGGGTAAGGAATTGAATACTTTATTATTCGGTCTGTATTCGTTTGTTTTATACATCGGGTGTAATGTTACACGAGCCAGAGTGATAACCATCGTAAAAACAAGGAAAACAGTAATTTTCACGGCATCTCGCACACCGTACAAACGCTGCATTGTGACATTCGCAATTTTTTTTCAATACATCGATCGGAAAACAGACTTCATTCACGTTCATGAAGATTTCTCTTTGATCGCAAAGTTTCGAAGCAAACCACGTATATCTGATCATGTTATTGAAGACCGGAGAAGACAACTGATGATGAACAATAGAATGAATTTTTATGCAATCTTCTCTATCATTAATTTCACGTCCTTGTTCAATCAGATAGGCGCAGTTCTGCAGACGCTTTATGAAATTTGAATTAGCATAGATTTTATGATTTTTATCCCGGGATTATTTATTTATTTTTTTATAAATAATCACCTATTGTTATATATAAATAATATATGATCATATATGAGAAAATATATAATTATGTATAACTATAATGAATTTTGTACATAAATAACTATATATGGATTTTGTCCATATATAAACATATATAGATATATTATATTAATTATATATAATAATATGTGATTATATACAACAAAAATTTATCGGGATATTTAAATGACGGAGGTATACGAATTTAAAAAAAAAGGAAAAAAAAAATTTCGAAGTGAGACTCGAACCAGCGACCCCGCGATTACTAGACTCGAGCGCTACCGGGTACGCCACGAGCCCGGTTCGAATATCATTGCATCTTTGTGGGATAAGAGTGCGCTCGAAAACTTCAAAGTCAATTTTCTCGAAAATTTCTGAATATGGCGTCGAACTGCTTTGGGATATTAATATTCGAGCTCTGAACTTCACGTACCATGAGTACGAAAAATTACAAAAATCCGACTGCCGTACTGTCCCCTTGTGAATCTAAACCCGTTTGATTTTTTTGTTTCGGAAGATCCATCTTCGTGTGTAATTTTCGTGTGTAATGAAAGTGTATTTATTAAGTGTAACAACTTTTATATCAATACCTATAATATAAAACTATCAAAAGAGTCATGAAAATAGCCTTTTTTAGCATCTAAAGTGAGAAGACCCCTTAAATTAATCAAAGTCTAGGGTAGATTTTAGTTTTAAGGCTTTCATGGCTCTTTATGTAATGAGAAGAGTATGTGGCTTCCGGATGGAGGCCGAGTTGAGGATCAGCGTTGTGCCGACGTTTCGCAAACGTTACAGTCTGCATCATCAGGGCTGAGAGCTCCGATACTGAAGCTCTCATGTCTCAGGTATTCCTTATATAGTTGCAGTCATCGTTCCGGATCGCTGCACCAGCCAATCAGATGTTTTAATTGATCAGCCGGTCAATTAAAAAACCGGGAGGACGATGTGCCAAATAGGATTGACGCGATATCCTCCATCTTTGTTTAGATTGTCCGGATGTTTTCGGATTTCCAAGCCTTCTCGGTGTTTCCTGGAAAAATAGCTGTTTGATGGGGCCAGACTTTGGGCTTTGTCGAACTGGATGGCATGACCAGTCTCCATCCAATGTTCGGCCAGCGCTGATTGTGTAATATGGCCATATTTGATACACCGTTGGTGTTCTTTGATCCGTGTACTGATCTTCCTCCCGGTTTCTCCTATGTACACTTTACCGCATGAGCAGGGTATCTTGTATACTCCTGGTGCACTTAATGGTGGTCTTTGGTGTTTTGCACTCGGAATCACTTGTGCTAGTTTCTTCTGAGGTTTGAAGATGACTCGCACGTTATGTTTTCCAAGGACCCTCCGTATGCGATCGGTTATGCTCTCAAGGTATGGAAGGGAAGTTGTTGCGGTTATTTGTCCTTCATTCTCCCCATCAGGTGCTGTAACCGTTTTCGGATCAGCTATTTTTCTTTTTAGATTTTTTATCGTTCTTTCAATGTTGCCTGGCTTGTAGCCATTGTCTCCTGAACCTTTTCGTAGGTGTTTTCGTTCAACCTCCAAGGAGTCTGGTTCGGAGATCGCTAGAGCTCTGTAGACCAGAGAGCTTATGACCGACTGTTTTTGGGAAGGGTGATGATGGGACGTAGCATGGAGATATCTATCCGTATGCGTTGGCTTCCGGTAAACTTTATGGCCCAAAGTGCCATCGCTTTTCCGTTGAACCAGTACATCCAGAAAAGGGATTTGATTTTCCTGTTCTATCTCCATGGTGAATTGAATATTGGGGTGCTGGGAGTTGAGGAAGGTTAAGAAATGATTGAGGTTTTCTTTGCCGTGACTCCAAATGACGAAGGTGTCATCGACATATCGGAACCAAGTGGAGGGCTTGAGGGAAGCTTCTTGCAGAATTCTGTTCTCGAAGTTCTCCATAAAGATGTTGGCGATGATAGGGGAAATAGGGGAACCCATGGCTGCGCCTGAAGATTGTTCATAAAACTGGGATTGACTAGGGTAGATTCTTCCGTTTAGTAGTAAAATTTCATTACAACTGTAGTGAGTGTATTTTCATTGGTATTTTCCTAAATGAGATTGAAGTTTGTATCGTTGCGATGCAATGGGAATAAACTTTTCTGAATTTCACAACTTTGCCTTGGCAGGTTTTCACTGCAAAAAACCTCAACTATTTTTTAAGATGCTTATATAGAGACCTACAACCTAAATTCGCAAAAGAACATTTTGTACAATAATAAGAATAAGCAAGTGAAAATATGAAGAAAAAAACTTTCGTTGCATTCCAACAATGCAAACTTCAAAACCTTTTTTCTAATCTGTTTGCTGACGAATCGGATTTTTCCTTATTATCCAAAGTCTCTAGAGTCACTCGAACTTTGACAAGGGTTTAAGGTCGTTTGTGGCACGATACACGATTATGCGGAACAGCCTTATTTTTGTTCCAATCGCTGATGACCACCAACGTATATCTCGCATAAAAGCATATTTATCAAGTGATGGGCGTCAAGGCGATAAGGGGCCGTCCATAAATTACGTCATCGACTTTTGCTGATTTTTGACCCCCCCCCCCCCTGAAATCATCCTATCCGTCATATCGTTGTGATCAAATTAACGTTACCGTCATCTAACGACCAGACCCCCCCCCCCCCTATTTTAAAATGACGTAATTTATGGACGGCCCCTAAGAATAGGTATGAACGCACCTACAAGATATATCGGCGATGACGTCGTACGTATATACATATATTTACATTGACATTTAGTCTTAAGACAGCTGCTTTGAATAAACGAATCAATAATTAAGTAAATAAATATGCATAATAATGCGTTTCCTATCCTGACAAAAAAAAATATATATATTCAAATATACTATATTCGATTATTTGATTTTTTTCAATTGAATTAACTAAAATTTTCTTAGTCAAACTCGTCTTTCTTTGACTTTACTATCGCAGGGATTTATTTCAAATATATTCATTACCAATCAAGATCCATTAGTGTAGGTCTTCTACGATCGACGGAATGTTCATAGCTTCTAAATCCTCGACCTCTACCATCTATAGGTGTATATCTCTCCTTAAGTTCATCAGCGGGTGTTGAATATGGTATAACGGGTATAGTTAGTTGGAAATCACCAGGCAATGAAAAAATTGCGCCACCGAAAAGCTGTCCATTTCCTCTCAAATCTTTTAGTGTACGATGAAGGACTTCCAATGCTTTTTTGTGCACTATAGTACATTCGTCCCATATAAAGAGTTGACATGATTGGAGTACTTTACCCATTCCGGAATATTTGTTCGTATTTCATGTTGGTGTCTCAGTGATTTGCATATTTTACGGCAATTTCAGTGCTGAATGCACTGTTCGGTCATCATCCAAAAGAGTTGCCGCAATTCCAAATGATATGCGATTGCCAGTGCAATATGTTTTCGTGATCATATGGTTGCCGAAATAAGTGAAATGAGAAGAGTTTTGCCTGTGCCTTCGGGCGCATCTAAGAAATACAATCCGTCGCTTTGGCTTGTATTCATTTGTTTCCTACCAGAAACATGCGATTAGTAGAGCCCGATTCGTTGTTATTTGTTTAGTCGTCAAAGCGTGGACATTGAATTGTGCGATATACGACCACGTCACGATCAATGTAAAAAAAGTATTATATGTAATACTTTGTAATACTTTAATCCCCTTAAGGGATTCTTTTTTTTAAGGCTGACATAAGTAATTCTGAATTTACAGCGAATAGACTGAGCAGCAGTTGTAATGATAAAAAAAAACGACAGCATTCCCATACAACATTACACTCCCGATTTTTACCCCCTTAACGGGAGGGTAGGGGTTTCGGCGGAAAAAAACCACTTTTTTTGCGAATCTTTGTCATCTATATGGATAGAGTAAATTTATTGAAACCTTTTGTGCATTGTTAAATGTCATTTCAAGAACATTCCGTGAAATTTGTACGCGAAAATATCCACAAACAAGCCGATGACAAAGCTTTTCCAAGAACGCCTTTGGAAAAATGCGATTTGCGGTGGTCACTGTATCTCAGCTAGAAATTATCTGAAATCGAGTACCATTTGAATTTAGTCAAAGTATCATCAAATCCTCCCCTCAGCGGTCGTTAATAATTTTTTTTTTTTATTTCTAAATTATTGGTGGTCATGTAAAGTGAAAAGTGCTATTTTTCACGAAAAATTCCGCCATTTTGGGGGTGGAAAACCCCCTCAATGTAAAAAAAATCTCAACCTAACCGTTGGGGAGAGGTATTTTATATGTAGAAAGTGTGAACCAAGTTTGAAATAAATCGGTTCGAGAAAAATGCGGCACCGGCTTGTTTGTAGATATTTTCGCGTACAAATTTCACGGAATGTTCGTAAAATGACAGTTAACAATGAACAAAAGGTTTCAATAAATGTACTCTATCCATATAGATGAAAAAAATCGCAAAAAGTGTTTTTTTTCACGCTGAAACCCCTACCCTCCCCTTAAGGATTGGTTGTACTGGTTCAGAAACCTTCGTGGGCATGTGCACAATAACTCACCAAAGTTTCGTCGCAATCGGATGAACGATGCGCAAACGCATAGAAGACGAACACGCAAACATTCTTTTTTATATATAAAGAAAAAGATATACGAAGAAGTATGATTGACTGGTTGCAAATCGCAATACTATCAATTCAAATACTTTCGAAGTCATAGCATATTTTAATTGGAGACAAATTAACTGCATGCGACTAAACATATTTCTTAAACCCTTTAACTGTCATCGTAGCAAATTTGCTACGTTCACTTTGACCCCGTCGGTAAATGCGTAAGGACGCTATAGCGGGGACTACTTCAAAGTTCCATCAATCTATGCTAGATGCAGCTACAAATGCCGAGATAGCTGGAAATTTAAACGCAAACATGTGAATTATGTTAATATGGCAACAATGTTGTCGTGAAAATTTACGACGCTTGCTCCAGTATTTGATCTGCTGCCCGTTTGTTGTCCAAAAGAGTATGGAATGGAAATTCTTGAAATATTTTTTGATAGAATTGTGTAAAGGAAGCTTGACCGGACGAAATAGGCTTTGAAGATTTTTCATTGAATTAGAATAATACTTCGAACCGAGCGGGTGAAAATGTTAGTAGCAAATTTTCTACAGTCCGAAAATACTACTTTCCAGGCCTCTATCGACAAAATTATGCTTGGATATTGATATTTAACCCTTTTTTAGCTATACTACCAGAGGAAATGATTTTGAGCTACCCAGAAATAGGCGTGGGCGTTAAAGGGTTAATTCAAATATAGTTTTTATACATTCGAAACACGAATGTATTTCAATCAAATATGTTCTTATTGAATTGGTCTACATTAAAGAATACTTGACACATATACACAATGTATATTCAAACCAAATAGACTTTACCAAGAGTCTATACCGATAGGATCAAGAGTTCGACAATTCGTGATCGATCATCTACCGAAACCCAAATAAATCGAACGTACAAGCTTTGTTTCAGACGCAACATAGAAAGACACGATATATTTCATGTCACTTTGAGCTTACTATATCCGGTTGATCCTAGCGGCGGCCTGTTCCGGTCGCGACGATGACCTAATTTGTAGTACAGATGGGTTAAATTCCCTGGAGAGTGTTCAGCGATCGGCTCTCCATAATATTGAATAGCATAATATCAGGTTGATAAAAAAGTTTTGTTGCAATAATTTCAATATAATTTATTTATTTATATATCTTATACAAAACATTTCTAATCAACAATACATTCGCCATCGGTTTCTATGACAATCGACCATCTAGTTGGCAACTCATTTATTCCCCTTTGCCCAAAACTGCGGCGGCTGGAACTGAAAGAAATTTGAAATATCCCTTCTGAGATCGTCGACGTTTTTGAAAGTTTTGTTTCTCAAATATGCCTTCAAATGTCTGAACAAATGGTAGTCAGATGGCGCGATGTCGGGAGAGTATGGTGGATGAGGAACGGTATTCCAGTGAAGCTCAGTGATTGTTTCGTGGGTTTCCTTTGCGACATGGGGTCTCACGTTGTCGTGGAGAAGGTGCACAGTCGCGCGTATTGGCCGTTTTTTTCTTATAGCTTTTGCCAATTCCTGGAGATTCTCGATGTATCGTGTAGAGGAGATCGTCTTACCTACAGGGAAAAAATTGTAAAACAGCATTCACTTTGCGTCCCAGAAACAGCACAACAAAACCTTTTGCGAGTGACGATCAGATTTCGGTTGGTGTGGTGGTTTTTCTCCGATAGGAAGCCAGTAGGCTAAACGCGTTATGTTATCATACAAGACCCAGCTTTCATCTCCCGTCACAAGATCGTCTAAAAACTCCTTGCGACGGTAGCGAAGCAGGAGGGACTGGCAGATGGTCACGCGACAGTTCTTATTGTCGTCGGTGAGACGGTGTGGTATCCATTTAGCTAGAACCTTCCTGTATCCCAAGTTGTGTAAGTGATTGACTCTTGACCGTTGGGTGCAGCCAAGTTCTCTTGCTAGCTCGTGCGTACTTGCTTCCGGTTTTTCTTTGATGCAGCGGAGTAATGCTTCATCATCGATGGTCGACGGTCGTCCGGAACGTTCCTTATCTTCAAAGCTTGTGTCGCCAGATTTAAAACGATTGAACCAACGCTGGACTGTTCGATGAGAAACTACGTTCTCGCTGAATGCATCCTGTATATTTTTAGCAGTTGTGCTTGCGTTCGTGCCGCGCCGCCACTCGTAAAAAATGATCGCTCGAAGTTGCTCCTGCGAGATCGAAGTCATTTCTGTCCACTAGAACGCGCGCTCGCCCTTTTATACCCTGTCACGCGGAAGAGTAGAAAACATTCTAGAATATTCTCGACATAGCTCGATGTCATATTCCGCCAAAACGTAAAAAGACATTTTTAAAATTTTTGCGACAAAACTTTTTTATCAACCTGATACAAGGCAAGAATGCTGTAGGAACGAAATGGCTAACACCAATGGCGTCGAAGGTAGCATCGTTGCAGCGTAACGAAAGCTTATTTTTTTTAATTTCTTCATCTTTATTACAATTAACATTTTTTTCATAGTTTGAGGTGGGATGTACATTTACAACGATTAAAAAATCGATTTTTTTCTCTGTAAACGATATAACTATATAGGTAGAATATTTTCTGAAAGTTTCAAAGCGAAATTCGAAAAACTTCAAACGTTACAGCCCGCCAACGCTGTGCCTCACCGCTCGGATTCGGAGCGCGCGCCGCAGGTAGACGCGAGAGCGCAGAGGGGCAGGCAGATATGGGCAAAAAGTAATTAAATTGACAACTAACAATTATAATTATTACTGTAATTGATAATTGCATTACTCTGTAAGAGATGGTTTAAGTAATTACTTACCACAATCACCTAGTGCAATTTAATTCAAATTCCATGTAATCTTTAAACGCGTTTTTCTGAAAACTGCATTTTAGAAATTGGCGTGCAGGATTACTTAAAAACTATTGAGCTAATTGAGGTGAATGAGTGCTAATTGCCTTCTACTTGACGAAAATTATTTTTGAAAAATTAAACCCAAACAAAAAAAACTACTTTAATCCAAATTTTACAGAAATTTTGCGTGAAATGTTGTTTTTTTTTGTAAATTTGTGCCATTCGGTTAAATTTGCATTTTCTTTATTCTAATTACTGTCAAATAAGGCCTATAATTGTTTAAACTTAATTTTTATCAAACAAGTTAAATTTATTATATTTATACTTATTATATATATTATAATATTTATTTATAGTATTTATACTTAAATATATTATATTTATAGTATATTTATACTATCAAAGTATACCTACAGTTTGATAAACGTAGAATAATTATTTCCTAGTGTAAAAAGTCTGTCGAAATTGCTGTGTTTTCCGTCTAGCGGTATATCCCGCCTCAAGATCTTGGATTTCTTATAAGGATAAGAAAAACCGTTTGGCTGATATTTGGGGCCGGGTTGCAATTCCGGACTTTGAATGGTCAGAACGCTCAAAACTCCGAAAGATTAAAACTCCGAAAGAATTTTACCTGAAAGACCAAAACTCCGAAAATCTGAACGGGGCCGACTTGATATTCCAAACTTTGAATAATCGGAACGCTCAAAACTCCGAGAGACTACTACCCCGAAAGATCAAAACTCCGAAAGCATTTTACACGAAAGACGAAAACTGCGAAAATCTGAACACCGTCAAAATAATTCGGCTATGGAATTTTTAAAAGTTTCAAAATTTTCAATAAATCGACGAATTATTTCGAAAATTTTGTTTTATTTAGAAGTGAGTTTACGTCAATTTTGAAATTTGTCTAGACAATGATATACATTCTACATCATTTACAGTCAACTGTGTAGACTTTCGCTGGCATGATCTTGACGAACCTTATAATTTCGGAGCATTAAAATTAGGAATTTTAAACCGTCGGCGCATTCAAAATTCGGAATTTCAAGCCGGCCCCCATGTCAAGACCATGCCAGCGAAAGTCTGCACAGTTGACTGCAAATGTTGCAGAAACGAACGTATAGAACGTATAACATTGTCTAGACAAATTTCAAAAGTGACGCACAATCACATCTCAATAAATAAATAAATCTTGAAATATTTCGTCTATTTTTTGAAGATGTTGAAACTTTTAAAACTTCCATAACCGAATGATTTTGACGGTGTTCAAATTTTCGGATTTCTGGTCTTCCGCGTAAAATTCTTTCGGAGTTTTGAGCGTTTTCATCATTCAAAGTTCCGAATTTCAACCCGGCCTCTCATTCTCATTCTCTAAATTGGCAAAAAAAATGTAAGCAATAGAAACAAAAATTAACTACCGTTGCATTCCAACGATGAAAACTTCAGCATCATTACCATCAACAGATTCTTTCAAGAACAATCATCTTTTCGTCCGTTTCTTTACGAATCTCTATACTTTCCCCCTACCGTATCATTTCTTCAGCTGCTCGATCCCAAATTGCAAAATAACGAGGCTCTAAAAGCTCGATACGTACACCTCGAAGCTTTTTACGTCTCCGGTAAATTTATGCGACGCAGAGAAGCTCGTGTGTGTGTGTGTGTGTGTGGGTTTTGTGTATCAGAAAATTCAGCGATAACGAGATAACCTCGAGGAGTCGTGAGCGTTGGTGAAATACGAGGGTTGAGAGAGGGAGAAATTGTCTTTCGACGAACGTCAAAAGAAGCGAAGTGACGATAGATCAGAAATGGTGGGAGGGAGAGAAAAAGGAGAGAGATAGAGAAGAGTGAGGAGATGGGGAATTCAGAGGAGTAGGAAGATATACGAGAAATTGTCTCTCCAGAAAGAGAAAGAGAGAGAGAGAGAGAGAGACAGAGAGAGAGAGAGAGAAATGAAGAAGAATCATCAAAGATTGTGCGGTGACTCTTGGGGTCGTGGCCTCCATATCGATACGGGGGAGAGCCGCAAAAGCGCACTTTGAACCAAATAGTCGTGACCGAGACTAACTCCAATAAACCCAGTTGTTCTCGAAGCAATCACTTCAGTGCTACTTTGGTGCTTCGAACCGCCAACATATCAACCATTCATCTCTCTCTCTCTCTCTCTCTCTTACTCTCCCTCTCTCTCTCCATCGTACCTACACACACATACTCACTAACTTGACTTCAGCATCGAGAGCATCTCCGGGTTTTTCTTGCTTCGACAGTTGATTATAACAAATCACTCGACACTAACGTCCTCAACAAGAAGGAAAACGAAAATCGCACTACCGATCATGGGTCTTTAGCCAAATTTTCGGGGCGCTCAGCGAGTGTAAACTAAGAGTTTTTCGTTTGTTTGTTGCCGACGACAAACAAAAGAACGAAGAGGCTAGAGGGACTGCCGGGAAGTGACGAGCGGGCAGGAGAAAATATTTGAATTCACCAAATACAATTCGATAACCAAAAAATCGAAAAAAAAAAAAGAAAATACCGTTGTCGTGTACCGGAAAAAAAGAAAAAAAAATGTCTTAAATATATATCATAATAAAAAATCTAGAGCGCTAATTAGCCACGATTGGTGTTCCACGGGGATAGAAAACACACACGCACATACATATACACTTGCGTCAATTTTCCGTACCATATATGTGTGCCTACATATAGTGGGTAGAAGGAAAAAAAGGAGAAATTTGACGTTTGCGCAAAAACCGTAGATACTACTCGTCCTCGAGTAGACTAAACTGTCAGCTGCTGGAGGAGAGAAAAAAAAGCGATATACTTTCTCAAAACTACCCTCGTCGCAATGCCTACAGAACCGGGGAGCTTCACGTCGAGCGGAAGTATGATCGTCGTGAGCAACAGATTACCATTCGTCCTCAAGAGGAATGAGACTACTGGCAAATTGGAACGCAAAGCCAGGTCAGTAACCCTCGTTTTCAACCTTTTTATAATTTTTCTTTATCGCTCATCCGAGTATGGAAATCTTCGATTCGCGTACTTGCGGAAAACTATGGACGAGGCAGGAGAATGAAATGTTATTTATGGAAAAAAGGAAGTATCAGAGGGAATTCCGGTAATTTGCGATTGAAGCAAGCGAATGATTCATTTGTACAAACGTTCTAAGGAATTCTACCTGCGTTCATTAACAGCAATATACGGAGGACGTGAGTCTCAGTGACATCGGAGAATATTCACAGCTTGGTGTATTTGAAAAAATGTGCGTCAGTAATGGAAACGATAATGCGCTATTTTAATTGAGTGTCAGATTGTATTTTATCTAAAAAAAACTTTTGTTTTCTTTTGATTCAACGAAAAACACATTTTTTTCTGACTTTGATCATTTCTAAAAAAAAATAATACGAAACATCTTGAAATGGAAAGTGAAGGAGAGACCCCACTACACTGACAGAAAAATTGTATTGATATTAACTAACCACGTATATGTGACTTTTTTAAAATTCGAACTAACTAGATTTTTTGTGAAATCAAATTTTTCCTATTGCATTCCATTATTGGAATCATTTATTTTAAATACATTTATTTATTTAAATCAAAATCTATTTAATATTGTCCAATAACTAAATATTTTATTTGACCCTAATAAATCTGTGATTTGGTTTCATCCGTTCAAAAACACTATATGAAAACACACTAAATGGATCTATGGGATTCTTTTTTAAATTTAAATTAAATCGAATTTTCGTAGAGTCAACCATTTTTCTATTCGAAGTAACGGTTTGTCTTTATTGGGACACACATATCAAAGGGGTGTGGGGGTAGAGAGGGTGAAGAGAGAAGAATTATATATATATATATAATTCTTAGATGTCGTATCTTCTATAAAGATACGACATATCTTCGTTCAAACAGAAAAATTGTTGATTCTACGAAAACTCGATTTAATTTAAATTAAAAAACATCACATAGATCCATTTAGTGGATTCGACTAAAGTGTTTTTTGAACAGGTGAAACCAAATCATAGATTTATTAGGATCAAATACAATATTTAGTTATTGAACAATATTAAATAGATTTTGATTTGGATAAATAAATGTATTTAAAATAAATAATTGATATAGTTTATGTGATACAGCAAACAATTATAGGAATTCATTTGGTCTCTTATGCCATATCTGCGACAAAGATGTTACAAGCACTCGGTAGCATAGGGGCAGCTTGCGTAGCTATAAGTAGGTAGATTCTAGGTTCGACTCCAGATAGGTGAAATATTTTTTTCGAAAAAATCATTTTACAAAGCCAGGGAATGACGAATTACGGGGGCCGGGTTGGAATTCCTAACTTTGAATGTTACGACGGTTTAAAATTCCGAATATTAATGTTCCGAAGTTCAAGATGGGGCCAGGTTGAAATTCCGAACTTTGAATGGTCAGAACGCTCAAAATTCCTAAAGAATAGAACCCCGAAAGATCAAAACACCGAAAGAATTTTAGATGAAAGACCAAAACTCCGAAAATCTTAAGGGGCTATACCAGTGTGACCGCTGAAAATTTGGGTGACTTTCTGGATTTTTTTGGAAGAAACGTACTCAATTAAATGTTTCGGAAAATTAATAATATATTTGGCTATATTTGATCTATATTACATAATTTTTTCATAGAAAAATATTGAGATCCTAACGACTTACGCGCTGCCTTCAGAGGCGCCAAAAAAAAGCTCTTCCACTGCTGACATGATTTCGGCCGATTGAATAGCTGAAACCGAAAAAGGAAAAAATATCATTAAACTGGAAGGTATTTCCTGTAGGTAGGATCACGTAGGTACGTAGGTTTTTCGAAAAATATAAAAATCTAACATATTGGCGTTGTTATGAAAAAAGTCTGTTTTTTTGCCTATAAAATGGTCGTTTTTTTAAATGCCAAATCGTCCATTTTCATCCAATCAAAAATATCCTACATCATTGTAGAGTAGATATATTTAAGAGTACTTAGTTCCAATTTCAAGTCAATCGGATCATTGCTCTTTGAGTTACAATGTCAGCAAATTTAAAAAATCTCATTTTATATTCTTGACAGTATAAAATGTTGAAAGTATAAAAATCTCGTCTCATATTTTTAAAAGTATAGTCTGTCGAAAAAGGCAAAAAAATCGATTTTTGAAAGTGTCACTCTGGTATAGCCCCTTAACACCGTAAAAATAATTCGGCTATGGAAGTTTTAAAAGTTTCAAAATTTGCAATAAATCAACGAAGTATTGCAAGAATTTTTTTAAAATTAACAAGTGATTTTGCGTCAATTTTGAACTTTGTTTAGAAATGTTATACGTTCTACATCATTTACAGTCGACTGTGTAGACTGCCGTTGGCATGATCTCGACATGAGGGCCGAGTGGAAATTCCGAACTTTGAATGCGCCGACGGTTTAAAGTTCCTAATTTTAATGTTCCGTAATTACAAGGTTCGTCAAGATTATGCCAGCGAAAGTCTACACAGTTGACTGTAAATGATGTAGAACGTATAACATTGTCTAGACAAATTTCAAAATTGACTTAAAGTCATTTCTTAATAAAAAAAATTCTTTAAATAATTCGTCGATTTATTGAAAATTTTGAAACTTTTAAAACTTCCATAGCTGAATTATTTTCACGGTGTTCAGATTTTCGGAGTTTTGATCTTTCGGGGTATTATTCTTTCGGAGTTTTGAGCGCTCTGATCATTCAAAGTTCGGAATTTCAACCCTGCTCCGAATTACGATACAAAATCGCTGTGGTAAAACTCATTTAAGTGTTTCATTTCATTTTGGATTTATGAAATATTTTATGCATATAGTATACTTATATTTACAGTGTACATTGTAAGCAAATAAAGATTTATTTGAATCGAATCTTTATTCAATTTGAATATAATTAATATTTGAAAAGAATAGCTGAAACAAATACAAATATCTTTGAAACAAATAAGATCGTAAATAAGCAAAGTAGATAAGCAAATTGTGATATAAGCAAAAAACCTATTTGATTTACATAGATCCTATTTAAATTAAAAAAAAAAATGTCGTTCTCGGTGTACGTAGCCGTTTTTCGAAAAAAAGCAATTTTATAAAATAGCGGGTGTTAGAAGTTTGGGGGTGAAAATGTTGACAACGACGAATTTAAAAAATTGATTGTTCAATCGTCACTATTCTATGCACCCATGGTTGAAAAAAAAACCGGACTTTTCAACGGCTTCGAGGTGAAAAAAAATTTTGAAAAAAAAGTGTCATCGATTTTTCCTGTTTTTTTTTGTTTATAAGCCGCCATATTTTTTTTCCTAATGGACAAAACCCGATTTTGACCCCAGATTCTGAAAGAGCACCCTCGAAAATACTAGGGAACGTATCTCTTCATTTTTTATGATTTTTTTTATGTAATAAAAATCTGGCTTGAAAATGAAGGAAAAAATCGCGATTCTTGGGCGTTAATGGGTTAAAATTGAAAATCGGACAATTAGAGCTGGAGTTGTGATTCCGGCCAGGTCGAAAAAAATTATTTCGAGAAAAACGCCATTGAAAGTTTTAGTATATGAAAATCGTTGCGGTACCTGCTCTCACTAAATTGTCTGTAGCTTGGTCAATTTTCAATATTTTAACTTTAAACATTTTTCACATATTCTAGAATATGCATACTTTGAGAAAATACAAAAAAATCGATTTCTTTACCCGTCACAGTGGCGTGTCGCCTCAAAACAATTGCAACGACAACACAATAATAATGAACGTGGTCGATTCTGCTTACAAATATTGCGTCAAAAATGTAAATTCAACGAACAATGTTGATTGCTTATCTTTTATTTAAAAAAAAACCAGCTTATCTTGCGCTTTGCCCAGTTCCGGGAACAATATTCGTGTATTCGCATTATTTAATTTGAATTCGATTCGATACAAATAATGTGATTTCATATACTTTTATATCATCATTGCGTCGAGATACGATAGGGAGATGTTTTGAAATTGTATGGAATCTGAATTGTAATACAAAATTTATCGATCGAACACTTTTGATGTATACATCAAAAGTTTTTATTTATTTTTTTCAAATACCAGATATATCTGGTATTTGAAAAATAAAAATAAAAACTATACCCGATAAGAATCATGTATAGGACGCGTGGCTATCGCTTTAATTACATGCGGTCTACAAGATACGTAGAGGATATGCTTGTACGATCGCACCCGAGAGGAGCTCGTCCTCATTTCGCGGATCGAATGATTAAAAAAAACATACAAAAGGAATATTGAACACGAAATGAAGGAAAAAACGAGAAAACAAGACGCCGGGGGCATGCGGTTATCGCTTTAAAAATATTACTCTCGGTCGTCCACGATCGTGTCCCGCGGAAAAACATCTAAACGGCGTGTCTTAATAAACAAATGCATTGAAACTGGCTCAACGATTGGGCAATAAAAAATATGAATGAAAAAGATTGCACAACAATATATAAAGTAAATCTTTCTTTTCAACTCATAAGAATAAATCTTTGTTTTGAAAATATTTCTCACCCAAGTAGTGGCAAAGTTCGTGAATGAAAAATATTAACGTCGTATTATTGTCACGAACCGATCGATAAAAAAAAACATGTTTACCGCATCAGTGAGAATATCACCATTTGAATACGAATTACGCAGAATTCCCGAATTGACCTCTTAAGTTCATCAGACAACCTAGTGGTTCATTTTCAAACAATTTTTTTTCAATGTTAAGCAAATTTTAGTGCGAAGTTAAATGATTCGACTTTATTCCCCTATTCAACGAGACGAGAAGACGAATTATAAAACTGTAATAAAAAGATGGATTGTATAGAGATAATTATACATCCTTCAACTTCGTCTAAGGCTCGAGTTATTAAAAGCATGGCATTGGCTAGCAAAACAAAACAAAACATAATTCAAAAAAGAGAAATTTTATTATTCGTTATCGGTTTTCAATGTGGGCGGTCTGATAAACGGCTTCAACAGTTCTTAACATCTGCTCAGGGGAATAAACGTGGATATGTGCTTACTTGGTCAACGCAGCTCGTGTTCAGCGATTTTTGACAATTTTCGGCGTTCGAATCCTACACACACACACACACACACACATGTATATATACACCAATGTACACATTTTACGCATAATGTTCCGTTTGCGTTACGTATCTTCTGGCCCTCAAGTCAACCAAAGATAATTTTTAACCGTCGCAACGTACGAACACAGGAAAGTCAAATATTTATCAGCATCATCACTCATATCCTAGGTAATTAACATAGACGTCGATACTACATAGCCTCTGATTAGACTGATTCATAAGTGGCATAGAGCTCCACGATATCGAATTAATGTTTTTCATATTTTATTTCTCCCCTTTTGACTCGCTTTTGCATTTGCTTCGTGCCATCATGGTATTTAAGAAACCAAAATTTTATGTTACTTTAAACAAAATTTATCAAAATTTCCGAGCTTTGTAAAACGTACACAGTTTTCTTATAATATGCTCAGAAGTCATTTTTGGCGATGGCTTGTAGAATGAATGAATTGCATCCCTTGAGGCTGGCCTGGGCCGGAGTTTTTAAATCTGAGAAGCTAGTGTACTTGCGCGTGGATACATTCAATTTTCGGCCCTGGGATTTCAGATTGCCATTAGAACGCAAACTAAACCCATTATTGAACAATTTAACCGGCGTTTTAATCGGTGAAAAAATAATTGGTGAAAAAAGATCGGCCAAATATTTGGTTGTTTTTGGTTGAATGAAATATAGCAAGTTGTTGAAAGTTACTTTAAGCACAATAAAGACGCATGAAAGTTAATAATTCATGTGTAATGTTGATTGTTTTAATTGAGTTTAATAAAAAATAATATCGATAATACATTTAAATTTGGAGCATAATTATATATATTATATATATATTAGAGAGGCCCAAATTTGAGCTTTATTTTTTTCCCTTTTTTTCACCATCCAATTATCTTCTTTAGAGAGAAAAAAAATGATCACGAAATGTGCGAGCGGTCAAAAAATCTTTAGAGAACGCTCAAGCCTACCAAAAATTCACATTTTCATTAAAAAACATTTTTTTTTCGTTTACTTCTCACCCATGAATTTCACGCTTTATAATTTTTAAATTAACCTCACGAAAGCTCCAGCCGGTCAATGAATATTTAGTGGTTGCTCAAGAGCTTCGAAATTTCCAATTCTCGCCAATTTTTTTTATTCATCACTCATAAATTTTACGCTTTGTAAAATTATCAAAACAATTAATCGTTTTTCTTTAGAAACAGATTTTTCAAAGTTACCCCACACTACCAACCCAAGAATTATAATCTTTATTCTCATAAAATAATTCTTTAAAGCTCTTGTCTGTAAATCAAATTATAGGTCCCCCGTTTTATCGGGTTAAAAGTGTGAGGTAAATTTTAAAAATCCGTTTCTTAAGGAAAACAAAATAAATTGTTTTGAAAATTTTACAAAGTGTTAAATTTATGAGTGAGAAGAGAAAAAAATCGCGACAATTAGAAATTTCGAAGCTCTTGAGCGACCACTAAATATTCATTGGCCGGCTAGAGCTTTTGTGAGCTTAATTTGAAAATTATAAAGCGTAAAATTCATAGGTGAGAAGTGAACGAAAACAAATTTTTTTTTTTTTTTTTTAAAGAAAACTTGCATTTTTGGGAGGCTTGAGCGACTTCTAAATATTTATTCACCGCTCGCAGAATTCGCGACAATTTTTTTTTCCTTTAAAGTAGATAATTGAATGGCGAGAAAAAGGGAAAAAAATACAGCTTAAATTTGGGCCACCCTAATATATATATATTTATATTGTATGTTATATAAAAACGCGTAAAAAAAGTATTTGTAAATCTCACACGCAATTGTTGTTAATTTGGCTTGATTTTTTTGTTCGTGCTTTCCCAATTTTTTTTGTATACAGACACTATGTATATTTAGGATTAGCTATCGAACACAAAAACTTAATAAAGCATTTTATTTTTTTCTAAGGATAATTTTAAAAAGACGTTGTGTACAAATACTTTTTTACCCACTGTATATACATTGGGCTGTGTATATGTACATACACACATTAAGGGCGGCGTAAGGTTAATTCGGTAAAAAAAGGCATGTTTTTAAGATTTTTTTGGCGATACAGATAGTGTTAGTTTATTCAGTCAATTTCCATATAATAATGCAACATTTGAACAATACTTTCCTAAATTTTCATTGTAAAATATTGAAAATTGAGCGAGTGACAGTGAATCTCCGGAGGCGCCTCGAAAAAAAGTTGTTATGCGGAGTACATCATAACTCGCAACAGAATCATCGGAAACAAAAAAAAAACAAAATGCATTTGTTAAAGGAGATGTTTCTCGAGGTAACCACGGGAGGATTTTTTTTTTCGAATTTTTAATTTTTCGTAGCACTTGGGAGCCAAAAAACCAATTTTCGCTAAAAAATCGGCTAATTTGTTGTTGTAAAATTAATAATTATTTAAAAAAACAAAAAAGCTCCCGGCAATACCTGATGAATTATGTGAAGAAGTACTGTGCAGTAATTCAAAACGATTGCTCCAGTAGATTTTAAGTTATGGCGTCCACGGACTTCAAACATGACAAGTTTCAGAAAAACGATTTAAAGATTTGCATACTGAAACATTCAAAATAAAACTCGATCATTTTCTTATACTCTCACAGAGTCGTCGATGCCAGGTCCGTAGAGCAAAAAGCTTCCACCAACATGATCTAGAGCATCTTTTTGCATTTGTCTACGCAAAACTTCCTTTTTTTTAGTGTCGTGCACCGCTTGCTCCTCTGCTCTACTAATTCGCAAGTCGTCAACTTGTCGCGCCCGGCCTGGAGCAATGGACGCTCAAATACTTATAACTTCGTCAATTTTGCTCCGATCGACTTGAAATTTTGGCACAATATTCTTGGGATATTATGCATTCATTTAAAAAAGTAAAAAAAATGCAAAACAATTAAACATCTTACCACCTCTTAAATAAGTAATACTTATTTAAGGGGTTTAATTTAATTAATAAACATGTTAATAAACATAAACATGTTAATTAATAAACATACTTATTTAAGGGGTTTATTAATTTAATTAATGAACATGTTCATTTGGTTATACCAACGAAACGTTTCTTAATATTAATTAGTTTTTTCACAGTGCAACAGTCACTTTGTACATACGTGTAAATAATGGCCTTTATTTTTTGCAATGTTCACCGAGTCACAAAGGAACGCAGATCGCGTTAAGTTTAACGATACAGTACTACCTCTCTAAGAGAGCCCTCGCTAAGAGAAAATTTCCCCGCCGTTCCGCTTGAGCGCATTTTATGGCTTCCCCCACTTAGTTCGAGCTGTCCAGTGTACCCGAGGCCTCTCGAGTTTGTCGCGGACAACTCGATAAGAGATCGCGAGCGATTTCAGAAAATCGCACGTCGCACGATTGTCAAATGGATAATATTCCTTTGTATAATAATATATACGTTTAAGCCGTAAAGTCGGAGAAAAAAACATGCACCATAATTAAATTTCAAGTAGTAATTTAATGCAAATAAAATATATTTTAATAGACATTAACACAGCATAGAATATTATTGATATTGATAAAAATTATCGAGGCTACATTATACTAGAGATATGTTTATGAGTAGTAGTAATAAATGCAAATATCGTACAGCATATACAATTGAATTATTGAAAGTCTTACAAATGTTTCCTTCATATTTGTTATAATATTGCAACAACAAAATATACCAAACAGCAGAATAAAAAAAACGCGAAGAAAAAGAAAGATTTACACATCAATATTCAATGAGATATACTTACGCATGAAACGACGAAACGCCAGTACACTTTCCGCAACTCGTTTACAGTTTTCTCAACACTTTCGTTCGCGCTCTCTTATCGAGTTCGAGTGGAGAAACACATACGCGCTACCACATGCGCGATTTTCGAGCGCGCTAACCTAGCGGTGGGGGAAGGCTTCGGCAACGAATTTCTCGAGAATTTCTTCCCCTAACCGCCCTAGACCGCTCTCTTAGAGAGGTAGTACTGTACTATAATTATATCCAAGGCCAATTCTGTTCAGGGCCGATGAATACTTCCGTGTACACTTGAACTGTATCTCCATTTCTCGATCCCAATGTCGCGGACTTTACATCGATGAATAGAATACTAAATTACTCGGATTATTAACAAAATGTGCGCCAGAAGTTTTGTTTTTCATTGACCGGAAAGAAAAAAATAACTGCAGCTACGAGAAAAATGTGATTTCAATACCAACGTCGTCGGAATCCAATGAAGCTCTGCCAAATTATAGTTAGAGGCTGAGAAGTCGAGAAAATTGTTTTTATTTTACGACTCATTTTTCCAAACCGTCCAGCGAGGACATCTCGAAATTTGTGTGAAATTCTGAAAAATTTAAAACATTTTATTTGATTCATTAATTTTCAGTTCGGTTTATTATTTTTTTAATACAGTGCCGGGGGTCTCGTTACTGCTGTGGCGCCGGTAGTCATAAGTGGTAAAGGAGTTTGGGTAGGATGGCCCGGTATGCACATGGAAAACCGCAACGAACCGATACCCGAATCCGACCCGAACGACAGAACTCCAACAGCGGGTCTTTTGTCCAGCAAGGTAAGCATGCCGCATTTACATTTCTTCAAGGAAAACAACGCTTAATGAAAATCAACACGACACGAACGTTTTTTCAAGAAAAATGTACCTGATTTATTGAGATTCGACTTAATTCCAATATTTGAAAACGCGTTGTATTTTGTAAATCGAGGGTCATTAGAATAAATCAGTTAAATTGAACAATAAATTGCCATTTAGCAAAGCACTTGAATCGAGTTGATTGATTAATCAATTACTCTCATTGGGTATTTGAAAAATAAACTTTTTAAATCCCAAATTAATGTTTGTTTCAATCTTGATTAACGTTCGTCTTAGATAAATTCTCATTTTGAATAAGGTTTATTGTTTCCTTGATCGCAATTGAAATTAATAGATTTCAAATAATTGAAGTCAATTTCAATTATCATGTACTCCAAAAAAATATAAAGTTTCAACAAAAATGAAAATCCTTCGATTAAGGACTAGTTTTTAACGCTATCAATAAGCACCCTAAATTTCATGGAAATCCATCGAGTGGTTTTTGAATTATAGTGGTCACCGACTTGAAAAACATAGTTTTGAGAAAAACGCGTTTAAAGTTTTTCGACGTGGATACGGTATTGTATGTTCGTGAAATTTTGAGCTCGATGGATGAAGCTAAACTTTTTTTTTATGTATTTCGATCCGCTGAATCCGAATATCACAATTTTTGTGCCGAAAATTCGAGTGTTTAATTGTTTATAGCCAATTGTTGAAACTATTTTTCAAAAAATTAAAGTTCGGGATTAATTCTTGTTTTAAAACATTTTGGTCAATTTTAAAACGAAAGTATTTTTTATAAAATTTTGCCAAAGTTCATAGTTTTCGAGTAAATTTTTTTTGAAAATTTCTGAAAGAGTTTTTCCAATTGTACACTTGATTTATGTATAGAAATACTAATTAAAAAATTACTTACACCGAATTATCAATTCCTGGCCCATACAATAGGGCTTATGCCGATGTGGAAGCTTCCGAAATATTGTTGTTGTCTTCGAAGCATTCTGCCTTCCCGGGTATTATCGTTTGCCCGTTTGTCAGCCGCTACCTGCCACGGGGACCCGATATCCCTTCACTAATTGTGGGATATCCCGGAAACTATTCATCGGATTGACTTGACATTTTCAGGGAATATTTTCGAAACACCATACTTCAAGAAAATGTTTTAAAAAAATTGATTTTTTGAAAATTCTGACTGTATCTCACCTCTTAAGAATCCGTCGAGAACTAAAAATCGATATTTTCAAAAATTTCTGGTGTAACCCCTTAATTTGTTCCCCCATGATGGAATTTGCAATTAGGGCATTAAAACGAGTTAGAAAGATGTTACTCCAATTTTCAGCGCCGCAAAACCATGCGCGCTTCCTTGTAGTGGTTTCTATTTGGGATGAAGAAGAATATCAATAATCTTGTTCATTCTGAACATTTTTGTCATATGGTCAACCCTCATCTTCCTAGTATATAGACTGAATCGGTTTATTTTTGGATTCCTATAATAAATCTTGGCCACGTGTCAAAGCGTAAGCCACGTAATTCGAAAATTCGGGAAGCACATGTATGCAAATTAAATAAATACACAGCCACTTTCCACGAATTTCGACAGCAACAATAATAACCGTGATTGAAAAGCATAGTTTCGAAAGTTGAGTGTTAAATTGTTCAAGGGAATAAATTTATATGAAAATGCTAAAAATTCATTGTAACGATTCGATTCGATTATTCGAAAATTGATACTACAAAATTCGCAATTTTCCATTATATTCAATAATAACGATCATCGTAATTCTCTGGAGCGGGATTCGGAGAATCGAATGTTAAATTTTTCAAGACAAGAACAAAACTCTCGATTTTTCAGTTCGAGAACATTGCCTGTAGCCGCGAGTAGAGCTGAGAGTGCGAATGAAGAATGAACAGGCTTTCCGCTCAACACGGTCGCCATAATTAACATCGTAGAGTGTGGATGAGAAGAAAATGAGTGTCCGTTAATTACACCATTACTTCGTAGATACAAAATAAAACCGATACGTATATATACGATTCGCCAATCGGTATGTGCGCTTATGCTTGTAGCTGTAAGTGTATTTCGCGTAGTCATGTGATATTTTCCTATTGTTCATTTATATGATTTTCCTAGAAGGTCTCGCGAGAATCTGAGGGGCCTTAAATTTCGATTTTTTCGATACGTATAGTAAATATGACAATACTGTTGACACAATCAGCCGGAGCTTAAGGGGGATTATAAATAGCCGAAGCTTAAGGCGAGAAATAAATTGGTGATTTTCATGATTTTATTTCCAGAAGAAATATTTCTTCATGATTTTTGAGACTTAGGGTATGTTTTATTACTACTTTTGGCTGTTACGTGGTATTTTATCATTAAATTAAAAAACTGGCGGAGATATGGCACGGTCCTCTAAATGGGTTGCGGTGGATGTTCTTAGACGGCGTGACATGCAGCGTCGGCGGGATTAATCAGAAAAAAAACGAATGAAGATTTTTCTTTCATTAACACTCACACGCAGAATATAAACCAAGAAAAACTGAGAAATGTTGAAAATCGATTAAATGGTACGCTTTGAAGCAAAAAGATTGAATTTTACGGCAAAAATGGCTACATTTTGTAATAAAAAATTATTTTATTTATTTTATCATTAAAATTATTTTATTTATTTTCATATTTTCAAAAACATTTAGGTTCATGTTTTATACAATAAGGTTGGAAACATTTATACCAAATTTCGTCCGAATCAGTCGATTAGTTTTTTAACTATCCGTCACACCAATTTTGAAAATGTAGTGCATACCTCCGCTATTTTTAAAGATTAACAAAAAAAATACCATGTAACAGCCAAAAGTAGTAATAAAATATACCCTCAGTGAAAGAAATGGAGAAGAAGTTTTTAGTTTCGAAAAAAATCTTGAAAATCAGCAAAAAATGTCCTCGCCTAAATGCCCCCCTCCCCCCTTAAGGGGCTATACTAGTATGAATGCTGAAAATTTGGGTGATTTTCTGTTTTTTTTGGAAGAAAAGTACCCAATTAAATGTTTCGGAAAATTAAAAATATATTTGGTTATATTTGACCTATATTACATAATTTTTTCACAGAAAAATATTGAGATCAATGCGACTTATGCGCTGCCTTCGGAGGCGCCAAAAAGATAAGTTCCTCCACTGCTGACATGATTCCGGCCGATTGAGTAGCTGAAACCGAAAAAGGGAAAAATGTCGTTAAACTGGAAGGTTTTTCCTGTACAATGACGTAGGATTTTCGAAAAATATCAAAATCTAACAAAATGGCGTAGTTATGAAAAAAGTCTGTTTGCTTGCCTATAAAATGGTCGCTTTTTCCAATGCCAAATCGTCAATTTTCATCCAATCAAAAATGTCCTACGTCATTGCAGAATATTCAAGAATACTCAGTTTAAATTTCAAGTCAATCGGATAATTCCTCTTTGAGTTACAATGTCAGCATATTTGAAAAATGTCATTTCGAGAAAAACGCGTTTAAAGATTTAACTATCAATTTTGCAAGATAACATGATATTGATATAAATGAATAATGATATTCTTGAAAGTATAAACCGTCGAAAAAGGCAAAAAAATCGTTTTTTTGAAAGTGTCACTCTGGTATGGCCCCTTAATACCGCGAGTATAAGTCGAAATACGCTTTTTTCCCCTGCAAGTATTTTTAATTCACACAGGGGATCGTTCTAGAAAAGTCTTGTGAGTCGTGCAGGGTCGTTTTAAATTTAGCCGAAAGAGTTCGCTGTCTCGTGCTGGCCGCAATTGCAGCAGTAATTGCGAAAGGTTCTCGAAAAAGTTTTATCCACGATGAGGCGATCGAGACTTTTTTCGCACTTTTTCCCCAACAGTCCAAGTTTTTTTTTTATCACTATAAAATTCAAAGCATCGGTTTTTTGATTGGTAGTGCTGCAGGTTTCGTAAATTCAAGAAATACTGCGTTTTTTCGGCGATGGTGTACATTTATGAAACCAACCCCCAAAATTGGGGTTGTTACAGTGGTTCACATAAAAATACCACATGGCATGAAATAAAGTGCAAAATGTTACTTATGTTATATCATGTGACTTCCACGGTCGGTGTAACACCACACCTCTTTCCAGACAGAAAAGGTCTGTTTTTTCGTTTTTTCGTAGTTCGAAACAAACTAATAACCGATTTCAATGCAATAGAGCCAACTTGGATGATGAAAAAAGATCGAATTCACTTATTCTTGATTTTATCCGACAAACCGAAATCAATGTCCAAATCATCCCTCAAAAGGTAGTTGTTTTTTTTTCTTCGACGGTCTCCACGTTCAATGTAACGCATTGGTGTTTGGGTGTGGTCGATCAACAGTTGAATGCGAGTTCCATGATTGAACGTAAAATATATTTTTTAAGAGGGAATGATACCTCATCGCGGTCGGTATGGTAGAATAATTATAGATTCCCAAAAATCTCGAAAACGGCTCTTCAGATCCCGTCGAAACTTTGCCAAACGACGTCAAATAGATAGACGAACAGCTGTCTTCCTCTCAAATTTTCTGAATTTGAGAAAAAAAAACTAGATTGGCTTATGATAAGCCAATCTACATTTTTTCCCTCAAATTCAGGAAATTTGAGGGGAAGACAGCTGTTCGTCTATCTATTTGACGTCGTTTGGCAAAGTTTCGACGGGATCTGAAGAGCCGTTTTCGAGATTTTTGGGAATCTATAATTGTTCTACCATACCGACCGCGATGAGGTATCATTCCCTCTTAATTGAATAAAATTATTTTGATACGAAGAAGCGGACGTGATTTTGCTTGATCGAAAAAAAATCCAGAACTAGATAATGTAATAGTTTGCTTTAATTTGTTCTCTAATTTAGTGTTTCATTAACGTTGGTTAAGAATTTCTCCTCAAAGATGAAAAAAGCTAAAAATTGAGTTTTCATGGGGTGGTTAACGCCCCCGAAATAGGGGTGTGGGAATATCGAACATGTGGATAAGATTATTCAACACAAGTAACACGATCCAATTCGTTCGCGGGCCGATGGGGATGTCGTTTCTTTGCGAAACATCGTAATGGCCTCCAATCACCCTTAACTTTGAGCCTCAACTTGATTATAAAAATATCAAGGCCTAAAAAATATCAACCCTTCATAACTAAAAAAAACGCAAAATTTTAAAAATAGTTGATTTTATGGTAGATGTTAATAAATTTAAAAAAACACGTATTATTTAGTTTTTGGAAATTTTTATTAAGGAGCTAGTTATAAAGCAATAAAGGGCGTGTAACAGACATGTTACGTTGTGCCGTAACATTCCTTCATGATGAAGGGAATGCTTTGAAGCAGTTGTTTTGCTTGTTGCAGCAAAAAGCCAGGCCACAATTTTCACACACCTTCCTCGAACCTGAACTTCGAACAAATTTTGAACCAAATAACGCCATCTAGTTTGCATGAATTGCACAAAAAAAACCATAGAACGGTTTGTAGCCGTCGTGTGGCATTGATTTAAAAAGGATCAAGAAGTTTTGAGACAAGTGACCAAATGTTACAATTTTATTAAAACTTATACAGTAAATTCTTTGTCGTATAGTGAATGCACCTTTCAGATTTTAAATTGATCGACTACACCGTTTTCATGAAATTTACAATTAAAGAAACACTTTACTAACATACGGAGATGCCTACGTTCATTGCTAAATTGCAGTTTTCCGCACGAAATAGGGTGAATTTTTTTTTAATGGTATGGAAAACTATCAAATCACTCAGTACATTATGACAATTTCGTCTCCCTTTACATTATGACAACTAGGCATCCCCCTATGTTAAAAAGCGTTTCTTCACTTGCCAATTTTGGTAATTCTTTAGATAAGTGACTTTTCTGAAAAATGAGCCTAACATTTTGTTCGCCATTTTCTCATTGATTGGGTTATAAATGATATTCAGTCGGGGAAAGCTGACATTTTTCATTAACAATTTTTTTACGAGCAAAAAATCGTCGAAAATAATTTCGAATTTTTCAAAAACTTCTGTATTAAAGGCTTCATGCCGGAGGGGGTTGGTGGAGGGATTTACGAAAAAGCCTACTTCAACACCATGCCGAAGAGAATTCGCGACGGTCACCCCATTAAAAGTTATTAGGTTTTGAAGATTAGGAAAATACAAAAATATTACAACAAACCCAAATACCCGAACTTTGAAAAATCATTATTTATAAAGTATGTAATATATAATTTATAACAATATAATAATATAATGATAATAATATATCGAAAATGTATATAATATATATAATATATATATAGACAATAATAGAAGATCGAGATCGGAGTTGGTGTAATGTCGGCGTGTTTGGGTTCCCAAACAACCCCAAACAAGCTTCAGAACCCCATAACTTTTTATGGGGGGTGAATTTCAGCTCCTCCCGGCTGAATATCATAATTTTTTGACCCAATAAACGAGAAAATAGCAAAAAGAATGATTTTAGGCTTATTTTTCGGAAAAGTCACTTATGTAAAGAATTACCCAAATCTTAGAGAAACGGTGTAGATGGTCGATTATAAATTTAGAAGGTGCATTTAGCATACGACAAAGAATTTACTGTATACATTTAAATTAAATGGTAACATATCGTCAATTGTGCAGAAGCTCCTTAAGGGGAGATATACACCTAGGAGCCGGAAGAGGTCATTTTTGTGAATTTTTTCAAGGAAAATTATTTGAAATTTCGGATTGGGGTTTTAATTATCTAAAAGTATATACATTCAAAAATATGTTTAATTTACTTTATTTAAAAATATCAAAAATATACAAGGATATTGTACGATTCTTGGAGCGTCGTAAAAAAATCTGCGTATACGGGACCCAATGGCGTTTCTTCAAAAATCATCTGGAAAAAAAACTTAAAAGATTATTAAATTAGATACTATAATCTAGTACTTGTCATAGCCGATTTTGAAAATATCGATTTATGACAAAATGGCGGACGTTTGAACATAAATAGTGATTTTTGGGCCAAAAATTAGTTATTATTTTGCCTATAAAACAAAAACTAAGTAACGGAAAAAAAATCCTATGATAAGTACTAGATAATGGTGTATAGAATAACCACAAAAAACCTCAAGGCAATCGGTTTATTGATTTTGGAGAAATTTTGGGTACCTATTTGAAAAATGTGGTTTTGAGAAAAACGCGTTTGAAAATTTGGGAATGAATAAATCATGAAATTTGTCAACTTACATGGGATCATCGATACCAGGCCCATAGTGTAGGTCTTTGAGGATCGACGGAATGTCGATAGCTTCTAAATCGATTTTTTCGACCATCTGGGTGTATATCTCTCCTTAAACGTCAATATCGGATGTTACGAGGACTTGGATGGTTTATTACAGACCTCTCACACGGTGATAAAAATACTTACGCAGCAATTCAATTTTATGGTGTTGACGTTTGCATCGTTGGAATGCAACGATAGTTTTTTTCTCCATATTTTTATTCACTTATTCTTATTATTCTGAAAAAAAAAAATCGTTTGTGAAATGAGATTCTAGTTCTCTAAATAAGCGTCTAAAAAATAGTTAAGGGCTTTCGCAGTCGAAACGTGCCAAGATAAATTTGTGGAATTCGGAAAAAGTGATTTCCATTGCATCGCAACGATGCAAAATTCAGTCTAATTCAATTTTGGATGCATGCTCCTATCTTCGACGACGCGTAGATCCAACAATCGAAAGCATATCGAGACGCAAAGAAAATCGTGATTCATAATACGAAGCGCGAAAGCTGAATATTCAGTCGGCCTGTTTTTGTCGTATCGCCGATAAAAGTAATTTGTTACTAGTGCAACATTCAGCAATTACGTAATATCCTTCGCCGGAAGCCTATACACATTTATAACCAATTAAAGTGCCATCACGCGCTCTATACTTGGACATACATACACACTTGATTGCGCGATTGAAATTATTACGAGCGAACACGTGGGATACTCCTGATGTCGTTGCATAAAAACGCAAAAAAAAGAACATTCTTTCTTGCGATCGCGACAACGATAATAACGTCTGCGCTCTCGCTGATAAGAATATTAGTTCGCTTTTCGTATGTGCATTTGGAAAATACTGGTTAATTTCCAGATTCATCGATTACGCACGTGATCGTTCTATTTTAATACTTATCGGACTAAACTGGGAAATTTATAATGAGCTTGTGACTGAATGAAATGATCGTCACGTGATTATTCGTGATCCGACACTTGTGGGCTTAGCCACGTGGTTGGAAAATACGTGATAGACGTGACGTTCGAAAGGTCTTTGGGTTATCGGACTGTATTAAATGACGCGGGGTCTAGGCGAACGCGGTATAATCATCTCTCTCAGAACTCTTGTTATATATCTGAAAAACTTTTATCACAATAATAATAACGACACTAATATCAATAATAATCTACATACTTAGGTAAATAACGAGTATAACTGAAATTTTCAACGCATAAAACATGCTGAAGTTTGCATCGTTGGACGGCAACGAATTCAATTTCTCTTGGCAGATCTCGCCGCGAAAGTTCTTTGACCATTTTTGGAGATATTCATATAGCGATCTAAATTACAAATCTGTAAAAAAAAAGATCGTCTGTAGTAATAAAAATATGGAAAATTAAGGAGTCTTCTCACTTTAGACGCTAAAAAGGCTGTTTTCATAAATTTTTTCGATACGTTTATATCATATATATTGATATAAAAATTGTTACACTTCATAAATACACTTTCGAAATACATAAAACATTTTTTTAAATGTATTTATGTAACCCAAACAAATTTTAAACGCGTTTCTCTTGAAGCAACGTTTTTCGACGGCTTGTTGACAAAATCTTCGAAACTACTGAACGGTCCCTTATGAAATTTGAACCACATATTCTTTACAACTATAGCTATGGCGCATATCAAGGTTTTTTTTTAAATTTTGCTATTTACTAATTTTTTTCGCCAAAAACGGTGAAAAAAACACGTTTTTGGTTTTTTTCGAAAAATGTCCGCCATTTTGTTATTTTTGCATATATAAAAAATCGTATGATATGCGCTATTGCGGTTAACATATTGAATCCAAAACCGTTTGATTTTTTTTTTCGGCTGATCCATCTTCGAAATTTCATCAAGAGCGCAGACCTACAATTTTTTGGGACTTTTTTTTAACTACCATTTTCGTCTATAAATAGTGACTTGAATAAATATTTTTAAAAAATGTATTTTGAAAGTGTATTTATTAAGGGGTGAGATGCAGTCAGAGGCGTGAAAAAACGAGCATTTTCAATAATTTTTTTTATAGTAATTAAGTTCGTTTTACAAAAGTGGTTACACAGACTTTTTATGTTATATTTCAACTTGACTTGTACAAATTTTCAAAGAGAAATATTGATTATTTATAAAAATATCGCCATCTTTGTCGGACCCCCTTCGGCATGTAGTGCTGTGCGATGACCGTCATAAAATTTTACTGGATCATCTGAAATAAAAAAATCATTAGTTTAACAATAAATCTAGTCGTTAATCGAAGCGTTATTTTAAAAAATTAACAAAATGGCGGCTTCCGACAGATAACTTTCGATTTTCGACCAAAAAATCGCTCGTTTATTGTTAAAAAAAATATAAAATTTAACAAAAATGAAAATCCTTCGATTAATGACTAGTTTTTAATGCTATCAATAAGCACACCAAATTTCGTCAAAATCCATCGAGTGGTTTTTGAATTATAGCGGTCACCGACTTGTAAAACATAGTTTCGAGAAACAATGTTTCTCGATCAAGTGACGAGACCCTAAAGTGAGAAGATCCCTTAAAACATTGCAATGACAATCCCTCGCTCCGCCAATTTACGCGATCCAAGCAAAGTACAATTCTTCATAACAGGAGAAATAAGGGGGCATTGAGAACCTTGAATAACTCGAGGACTATTGGCAATTCGATAATAACGGACCGAGATTATTCATCGATATTCCTTCGAAGTCCCCTTACACAAAGAGCGCTGAATCATTTACTCAGTCCTGGCGACGTTTTTTTCCATCCGACCCTTTTTCTTCTGCGTATCTGTGACGTGCGTTTTTCCAGATTGCAGCAATCAATCGTTTTCGGAAATTTCTGAAAGAAATCTTCGAGACTGTCTTGGGGGATTTGGGAATGGAAACATTTTAAGACTCTCAACTGCATCAACGTTCCCGATTTAGCCGTTTCTATAATTATGTTAATTCAGCGAACAATTTGTTATGCAAACGAAACTGCTATGGATTCGCTTTTTGAGGGATCATGATAGTGTAACGGGTCGAAAAATAGCTGAGGTTCGCGATTTTTTTGCGATCGTTAAAATACGCTAATCAATTTAATTTTTTAATGTCAAATCAAAGCACTCATGAAGAACAGAAAATTAATTTTTAAACGTTTATTTTTATTTTTTTTTACATTTTTATTAACGGTTGAAAATGTCTTAAAAAAAGGAGGCCTCACGGTGTACACGGTTGTGGCCATAAATATCATCTAAAACAAAATTTGTGAAAAAATTCTTGTAAATCTTGAAAATCAATATGAAAGCCGGTATCTCGCTATGAAGGTTTTAAAAAAATCAGAATTGACAAATTGGCGGCGGTTTGAAAAAAAGGATCGAATTTAGCCTATTTTTGCGAGTTTTTCGTTAAAAAAAATATGAAGATTCGGAAAAAAAGCTTACATAGCAATATAAAGAATGGCGTGAAGAATGTTGTGTCAGAAGTTGAGACGGATAGCTTGGAAACTATTCCTTTGAGAGTGTACACCGTTTTGAAAAACGACATTTCGAAAAAAACAAGTTTAAAGTTCCGAGTGCGGAATTTTCACGCAAATTGTCTACTTATGATCAATTGGTCCATGTTTATAACCGTTTACACTGCCGGATAATCCAAAAAAATCGATTTTTTGAAAATTGTACACAGATGATTCCTTAAGGCAGGATATTCATTTACAACGATCAAAAAATCGATTTTTTTTTCTTCAAACGATATAACTATTTATGTACAATATTCTCCCAAAGTTTAAAAGCGAAATTCCAAAAACTTCAAATGCGTGTTTTTCTCAAAACTGTATTATCGAAATTAGCGAGCAGGATAACTCAAAAACTATTAAGCCGATTGAGTTGAAACTTGGTAGAAATATTGATAATATTAGTACCTTCTACTAGACGAAAATTGTTTTTGAAAAATTGAAAAAAACTACTTTTTTAATCCACATTTAACAGCAATGTTGCGTGAAATGTTGAATTTTTTTGTAAATGCGTGCCATTTTCTCAAATGTGCATTTTCTTCATTTTAATTATCGTCATAAAGAAATTATACATGTTCTAACTGAACGAATGTTTGAACTTTTTTGAAAATCAAAGTCTACGGGAAGCTAGACTGCACGCCGATTTGCAACTCCCGCGGCGACCTTGCTGTAACACTCTGCCACAGCTCCGTCATTTTGATGATGAATTAATTAAAAAAAAAAAATGGTTTCGTATACTATGAATTCGTATAAATATACTATGAAAGTATACCTAAAGATTTATAATTGTAGAATAATTATTTCTTAGTTTAAAAAATCCCTCAATATTGCTTATTTGTTTCCTGTTTAAATGTATAGCCCGCCTTAATTGATAGTTTAAAACTGAGAATGCAGGTTTTTCTTTAAGTGAAATTGTGACGTTCGGGAGTAAAAGTAATAGTTTCAGAGCTCATTAAGAGCAACAGAAAATATCATTACTGTTGAAACTGAATAATTAAACATTCCAATATCTTCGGCGAAGACAATAATTTAGCTTCGTCACGAATGGTTTTAATTGCTTGAAGTTTTCATTCCCATATCAACAATGATAGTCACAGTTAATTTATCGAACAAAAATGATTTTCAAAGAAAGACACCGTGGATAAAATGTAATGAAAATTGTAATCGAGCAATATTTTTTTACCGAGTTCGAAAGATTTATTAGTTTTTGCACCCTCGAAGATAAAAAAGATCTATGTATTTATATAAAAGCCAAATTTCCGGTTTTGAAAGAGAGGCACGTGACGATCAATTTACAAAAAAACGGTGTAAATTCTCATTTGCGTTGTATATCTCCCAGAGTCAATTACCTTATCACTCATTATCACTCGTGTGTGGCAATCACGAATGACGAGCCCCGCCGTCTCTCAGCCAATCACGCTTCGAATTAATTTCGCTCCCTGGTATCTCTTCCCCCCCCCCCTTCATTATTCGTCCCCAAGACATCGATGATTTTTCACATTATGCGCGACCCGTAAATAACGCGCCATCGACGAACAATAACAAATTAATGGCGAAGGGAGAGACACGACGTAGGCGCGCCGTCTCGCATAAAGATTGTCAAGTTAATCAAGAGGCTAAATACGCAAGCTCACACGCGTCTTCTCCAACGAAACAATAAGCTATCGCGAAACATTTTTTCGCGCAACTGTTTATAAAACCTCGGACTTTATGCACTTCCGATTACGAGGCTCGATCGTTAGACGGTTTATTTCTTTTCATTTGATTACCCTCACATTCCTTGTCCTCATTTCTCTGACCCAATCTACAACCTTTGTTTTGCCTTGTTCGTTATCTTTCTCGAAGCTCGTCCTCAGACGTATCAATGCAGAAATCTCAATCACTAAAACCGAAGCAGACTCGAATAAATAGATTTTCATGAAATCTGTTGTCAAACAAGAACAGCTTATTAGTATGTACAGTAGGGTAGACTGGGTACGGTTGTAAGAATTCTGCTTCTGTGATCCGTAGCATCCATAGCATCCGTAGCGTAAAAAGTGTCTCAAAATGACCTGACATTTTAATTTATTAAGGCCTTAGGCCACAGTAACGGGTATAAAATCATGTGCAAATTAAAAAAAAAATTTCATATGGAAAAGTGATTCACTCATAAAATTAGTTACACATCTATTTAGTATGAATATCAAGCTGTTAGAAAATATATATATATATATTTTTTCGATGTACAAAATGGCCGACTACTAATACTTTCTTTTGTTATCTTTTTTTTAGTAGATACTAGTAGATAATACAATGGATATCATTTATTGCGGTAAAATATATTTTATATTGTCTTTTTGATTTACCATTGCCAGTAAACTTTTTGCCGGGACTGTCCAGGCTTTGCCCCAATTGTTTTTTTTCCAGGATTTGCACCGAAATTGTGAGGGCTTCTCATGGTTATTTTTTTCACATTATTCGTGATATTTTACTCTAGCTTATCCTCGTTTTTTTATCAATTTCTTAATTTTAGTTTTGACGGTAGAATTAATGATGCTCTGTTTGTCCATCACAACGCATTTGTTACGTGTAAACCAAGCCAACTTTAAGTGTAAATATCTCAGGTTTCGGGTGGTCAAACTTATTCAAATTGCACAGATATTTCGATAATGTATTAAATAACATATATGTCAAATTTCAACCATTTCTTAATTCAACTCTTCTGTGGAGGTACTACCTTAAGCATCCACAATGTTTTACCTAGAACAAAGAACAAAAATTCTTGTCAATTTACATTAGAATGCCAAAAGGAGTACGTACGGAATTAAAAAAATATTATTTTATTCAAAAATTGTAGGTATTTGAACTTAAAAAATGAATTTTCAGTGAAAAATTTCGTTATAACTGCTCATAAACTGCTCATAAAATGAAAAGTTTTCGATTAGTCAGATATTCCGTACGTACTTCTCTGCGAAATGCAATTAGGAACATAACTTTTAAATTTGGAGCAAATTGAGTGAAAATTGTTGAAGTCATTTGTCATGCTAATTGGAAAAAAGCTGTTTCGAGAAGCTTCGAGTAGTCGGCTGTTTTGTGCATCGAAAAAAATATATGTATTTTCTAACAGCTTGATATACTAAATAGATGTGTAATTAATTTTATGAGTGAATCACTATTTCATACGAAAAAAAGTTGTTAAATTCGAACATGATGTTATACCCGTTACTGTGGCCTAAGGCCTTAAGGCGGTATTACCGTCTAGAAGATTGTTTTTTAAGTAATTTTTAGGAATTAATTTTACGAAAACTATGAAACCTACAGTGCCGGGGTTTTTGACGCATATTAAGACATGTTTCAACTAGCAATACAAATTTTTATGAAATAATTTATCGAAATTTATACAGGTTATGCGCTGCTATGCAGCGTTAGTTGCGCTGGTTATGCGCTGTTAGTTGCGGCGATCCTAGTCGTCTGAAACAGAAGAAATTTTTTTCTTATAAATTTATATGAATGTAGTTATCGTCTGAACTAGAACTAAGTACGACATTTTTTTATCGGAATCGCAGCTGTTCGAAAATTGAGGTTTAATTTTCCCGGAAAATTGTCAATTAAAACATGAGAGCGTGGCTAAAATATTCAAGCTATCGGTATCGTTCTAATTCAGACTATAGGTGAAGGTCCCCTCGAAATGTGTGCAAACCCCGAAGTCAATCGGTCCAATAGTTTTTGAGCAAAACGTGCGCCCGACTTGAAAATGTCGTTGCCAGAAAAACGCGTTTAAAGTATGCCATACATTTAACGAACTGATACGGCTGAACTTACGATTAGCACCGATACAGCTTTCATATTTAAATGGCGGAAGAAAATTCCCGAAGTTCATGCATTTTTCATGCCGCTCGACGGTAACCTCCCGTTAAATAAAAAAATTGTTTTTATCATTTATCAAAAGCTTTTTTTCATTTTATGGCTAGTATGGCGCACTTTCTGTGTGTTAGGATCAGTCAACAATAAACTAGTAGCTTACACAACATTTGAGCTCTCTCCCAACCAGAAACGAACCCAGCATGGAATAAAAACCGACTTAGATACAGTAAAACGTTTTTTTTTATGACAAAGAGAAGTTATGAACATGAAATAAAGCACCTCTTCTAGAACAGATTAGGAAATAGAATCTAATCAATAGAACTTAGGGCATCTTTAACGCTCAAAAGAAAAATAAACACGTTTGAAATAAAAATTTGTTGGACTGGGTTACAGGATGGATCAATCTGACTAACAGAGTTATGGCATTAGCAGTTTGGACTACCTGTCCGTGCATTCTTCGTGAGTCCGAAGTTAGCAGCTTGTTTATTTTATCCATTTTTCTCTTGAACGGCTCCCTATATAAAATGCTCTTTTTTGATGATCCGATCTGGATGTTGCTCTTCTTCTTAGTATTTGCTTTGGTCTTTCGGCGTCTAGAAAATCACAGAAAAAAATCTAATGTTACAACCGTACCCACAACAATTGTTGTAACCGTATCCACTGTCCTTTTGAGTCGAAAATAATTCACAGTATCGAAGCCAACTATCTTACACCAATACTAATTACGTTGTTTCAACTTTTAAGGTCCCATGTGGTAGGATAAAAAACTCAATATCCTAAATTTCACATAGACAGAGTACCTGGGGAAAAAAAACTCCAATAAAAAATACTTATTTTTACTTGCTAAACTTGCCACAATAGGACCATACGCAGCTACAACGTGCTGTCACCCGGACAGCAGTGGGAAACGCGAAACACGAAACCCCGTCTACCCCACGTCGTTTTATCGATTCCTCGTGGATGAGTCGATTCCACAATAAACTTGCAAAATCGGTTTTTCACGTTATAGGTAGTTGCTGTGCATGTGGAGCCTGGGATATTCGATGCGTACTATAATGGATGTTGCAATGGTACATTTTGGCCGCTTTTTCACTCAATGCCCGACAGAGCTACCTTCAGCGCCGATGATTGGCGCGCTTACGTCATCGTCAACAAAGAATTTGCAGCTAAAACCGTGAGTCTCGTACTTGTACACTTTTTTCACCTTATTGTTATTATTCGTAATTATTCCCTATTCTCATTTCCAATAATAAGTGGGTGCTAATTATTACCGCTCATTTTTCGCATTACTATTTGTAATAAAAATGCTAATGTTAATGCCCAGGCACGATTTGCTCAGGTTTGCGTGACTAGAAACCAATATTAGTCGCAAATCCAATCTGGCTGGACGGCGAAAAAGTGTTTTTGAGGGGCTATACCAGTGTGAACGGTGAAAATTTGGGTGATTTTCGGGAATTTTTTGGAAGAAAAATACTCAATTAAATGTTTCGGAAAATTAAGAATATATTTGGCTATATTTGACCTATATTAGATAATTTTTTTCATAGAAAAATATTGAGATCCAAGCAAGCAATTACGCGCTGCCTTCGATGGCGCCAAAAAAAAGTTCTTCCACTGCTGACATGATTTCGGTCGATTGAGTAGCTGAAGCCGACAAAGGAAAAAAATGTCGTTAAACTGGAATGTATTTCCTGTACAATGACGTAGGATTTTCGAAAAATATCAAAATGGCGTAGTTATGAAAAAAAGTCTGTTTTCTTGCTTACAAAATGGTGGTTTTTTTCGATGCCAAATCGTCAATTTTCATCCAATCAAAAATATCCTACGTCATTGTAGAGTAAATATATTGAAGAGTACACAGTTCAAATTTCAAGTCAATCGGATAATTGCTCTTTGAGTTACAATGTCAGCAAATTTGAAAAATCTCATTTCGAGAAAAACACGTTTAAAGATTGAACTATCGATTTTTGCAAGATAAAATGATATTGATATAAATTATATAAATGATAATGATATTCTTGAAAGTATAAACGGTCGAAAAAGGCAAACAAAAAAAATGATTTTTTGAAAGTGTCACACTGGTATAGCCCCTTAAACGAAATAATAATAATGAGCTTTGAAAAATGCCTCGAGAAGAAAAACCCAAAAGATGACGACGTGATTCCAATAACGGGGTCGATTTCCGTACAGGTGTCTGCACTCGAGATCGTACACAAGGACCAGAATAATCAGAACAACGGGACACCCCTCGTTTGGGTACACGATTATCATCTAATGCTGGCTGCCAACTGGATAAGACAAGCGGCCGAAGAAAAGAACCTACGCCTGAAATTAGGCTTCTTCTTGCACATCCCCTTCCCGCCGTGGGACATATTCAGGCTGTTTCCATGGGCCGATGAGATTCTTCAAGGAATGCTGGGTGAGTTTGAACTGTTTCAATTTTTTCTGAGTGCCTAAGGACATCCTAAGAATGTGTCTTGATGGAGTTTGATGCAAAATCGAGATTTTGACAAGTGGAGGTGTAAAATGATGTGACGTTGGGCTACAGCTGATGGCTAATCCTAGTACATGTGATTATTGGCGATCCTGTTAACTTTTCTGGAGATTAAAGGTTCGGCGATTAATAATTAACGAATCATCATAGTGTAACGGGTCGAAAATTAACTGATTTTCGCGATTTTTTTTCGATGGTTAAATACGCTAATCAGTCTGATTTTTTTAAGTCAAATTAAAGCACTCATGAAGAACAGAAAATGATTTTTTTAACGTTTTTTTTTTACATTTTTTAACGGCTGAAAATGTCTACGAGAAAAGGCGTCCTCACGGTGTACACGGTTGTGGCCGTAAATATTATCTGAAACAAAACTTGTAAAAAGATTATTAATCAGTATGAAAGCCGCTATCATGCTATGGAGGTTTTTCAAAAATAAAAATTGACAAAATGGCGGCGGTTTGAAAAAAAAGTATAGAATTTAGCCTATTTTTTCGAGTTTTTGTTAAAGAAATTATGAATATTAAAAAAAAGCTGCCATAGCAAGATGAAGAATGGCGTGAAGAATGTTGTGTCAAAATTTGAGACGGCTAGCTTGAAAACTCTTCCTTTAAGAGTGTACACCTTTTTCTACTATCGGATAACGCAAAAAAAAAACAAAATCGTTTTTTTAAATAATTTTTCCACTGTCATGATCCCTTAAACGATCGATGAAAATCTCAATAACGTGGGCTAAGAAGATGAGATATTTCTTTGTTTTATATTCAACGTTCCTCCGTGGACTCTTGTGGGTTTTTACGAATTCATCTCCTTTGCTTTTAACCGAAATTTATTACTGACCCATTTCCAGTTCCTTAGAAACTAACCAGAATGTTTCGGATAGCCACTCATTCCCAACGGACTGCCGTGTTGCACAACCGCAAATTGCGCTTTCAAATATGGTTTTGGGAGGATGAGATACTATAGTTCTTTTATTTCCAAGTATACCCTTGCGGTTTTTCACATAGTCCCCCCTCTGTACATTGATACCCTTTTACTCATTTCCTTATTTTTTGTTCCTTCCTTCTTTTTTTGTCTTCAGTCCTTTTTCTCCCTTATGCTTCCTTCCTTGCCATACATTTGAAGGCTCTCCCATACTCGCACAATTCTTTGATCGGTTTTCCTTCGATTTCTTAATTAACTTTTCCTTCTAGCGCCTCCCCCTTGTAGCCTCTTCGCCACTTTTCCAAACCATCTACCACTTATTCATTTTTCATTTTATTTTTCCCGCATTCAAGAATGTGTTCCAAACTTTCTTCTTCCTTCCTCCAACACCGTATAGAGTATCTGCGTATTCCTTTTTACCTCCTTTTCCTATATTTCCGCATCTTAACCTGGTTTATGCAGATCTTCCCTCTATGCCCTTCTCTGCCTACTACTCTTCCATTTCTATATGCTGCGTACGATTTTTGTTCTCCCTCCAATACACTGAACTATCCATTTTGTTCCAGTCTTGTTTAATTTTCCGGTCGGTTTTTATTCATACAGCTCTTTTGATTTTTTTTCTTACTCCCGCCGTGTCTCCGTCTCTTGTTCTTCGCCAGATTGCTCCCTCTCTTGTTCTTCGCCATATTGCTCCCTCCCTTGTTCTTCGCCATATTGCTTCCTCCCTTGTTCTTCGCCATATTGCTCCCTCTCTTGTTCTTCGCCATATTGCTCCCTCCCTTGTTCTTCGCAATATTGCTCCCTCTCTTGTTCTCCGCCATATTGTTCCCTCTCGTGTTCTTCGCCATATTTCTCCCTCTCTAGTTCTTCGCCATATTGCTCCCTCCCTTGTTCTTCACCATATTTCACTCTTTTGTTCTTCGCCATATTGCTCCCTCTCTAGTTCGTCGCCGTATTGCTTCCTCCCTTGTTCTTCGCCGTATTGCTCCCTCTTTTGTTCTCCGCCATATTGCTCCCTCTCTTGTTCTTCACCATTTGCTCCCTCTCTTGTTCTCCGCCATATTGCTCCCTCCCTTGTTCTTCGCCATATTGATCCCTCTCTTGTTCTCCGCCATATTACTCCCTCTCTAGTTCTTCGCCATATTGCTCTCTCCCTTGTTCTTCACCATATTGCTCCCTCTCTTGTACTCCGCCATATTGCTCCTTCTCTTGTTTTCCGCCATATTGCTCCCTCTCTTATTCTTGGCCATATTGCTCCCTCTCTTGTTCTCCACCATATTACCGACACCATATTACATATTACCATGACCCAAGGCCATTCTTCGCCATATTGCTCCCTCTCTTGTTCCCCGCCATATTACTCCCTCTCTTATTCTTGGCCATATTGCTCCCTCTCTTGTTCTTCACCATATTGCTCCCTCTCCTGTTCTCCACCATATTACTCCCTCTCTTGTTCTTCGCCATATTTCTCCCTCTCTAGTTCTTCGCCATATTGCACCATATGTACGTCTAAGCACCCGCGTATTCACTATTCACCATATTGCTCCCTCTCTTGTACTCCGCCATATTGCTCCCTCTCTTGTTTTCCGCCATATCGCTCCTTCTCTTATTCTTGGCCATATTGCTCCCTCTCTTGTTCTCCGCCATATTGTTCCCTCTCGTGTTCTTCGCCATATTTCTCCCTCTCTAGTTCTTCGCCATATTGCTCCCTCCCTTGTTCTTCACCATATTTCACTCTTTTGTTCTTCGCCATATTGCTCCCTCTCTAGTTCGTCGCCGTATTGCTTCCTCCCTTGTTCTTCGCCGTATTGCTCCCTCTTTTGTTCTCCGCCATATTGCTCCCTCTCTTGTTCTTCACCATTTGCTCCCTCTCTTGTTCTCCGCCATATTGCTCCCTCCCTTGTTCTTCGCCATATTGATCCCTCTCTTGTTCTCCGCCATATTACTCCCTCTCTAGTTCTTCGCCATATTGCTCTCTCCCTTGTTCTTCACCATATTGCTCCCTCTCTTGTACTCCGCCATATTGCTCCTTCTCTTGTTTTCCGCCATATTGCTCCCTCTCTTATTCTTGGCCATATTGCTCCCTCTCTTGTTCTCCACCATATTACCGACACCATATTACATATTACCATGACCCAAGGCCATTCTTCGCCATATTGCTCCCTCTCTTGTTCCCCGCCATATTACTCCCTCTCTTATTCTTGGCCATATTGCTCCCTCTCTTGTTCTTCACCATATTGCTCCCTCTCCTGTTCTCCACCATATTACTCCCTCTCTTGTTCTTCGCCATATTTCTCCCTCTCTAGTTCTTCGCCATATTGCACCATATGTACGTCTAAGCACCCGCGTATTCACTATTCACCATATTGCTCCCTCTCTTGTACTCCGCCATATTGCTCCCTCTCTTGTTTTCCGCCATATCGCTCCTTCTCTTATTCTTGGCCATATTGCTCCCTCTCTTGTTCTTCACCATATTGCTCCTTCTCCTGTTCTCCACCATATTACTCCCGCTCTTGTTCTCCGCCATATTGCTCCCTCTCTTGTTCTCCACCATATTACCGACACCATATTACATATTACCATGACCCAAGGCCATTCTTCGCCATATTGCTCCCTCTCTTGTTCTTTGCCATATTGCTCCCTCCCTTGTTCTTCGCCGTATTGCTTGTTCTCCGCTCTTTGCTATTGCTATTCTCCGCTCTATTGCTCTTGTTCTCCGCCATATTGCTCCCTCTCTTGTTCTTTGCTACATTGCTCCCGCTCTTGTTCTCCGCCATATTGCTCCCTCCCTTGTTCTTCGCCATATTGCTCCCTCTCTTGTTCTCCGCCATATTACTCCCTCTCTTATTCTTGGCCATATTGCTCCCTCTCTTGTTCTTCACCATATTGCTCCCTTTCCTGTTCTCCACCATATTACTCCCTCTTTTGTTCTTCGCCATATTTCTCCCTCTCTAGTTCTTCGCCATATTGCTCCCTCCCTTGTTCTTCACCATATTGCTCACTCTTTTGTTCTTCGCCATATTGCCCCCTCTCTAGTTCTTCGCCATATTGCTTCCTCCCTTGTTCTTCGCCGTATTGCTCCCTCTCTTGTTCTCCGCCATATTGCTCCCGCTCTTGTTCTTCGCCACATAGCTCCCTCTCTAGTTCTTAGCCATATTGCTCCCTCCGTTGTTCTTCACCATTTGCTCCCTCTCTAGTTCTTCGCCATATTGCTTCCTCCCTTGTTCTTCGCCATAATGCTCCCGCTCTTGTTCTCCGCCATATTACTCCCTCTCTAGTTCTTCGCCATATTGCTCTCTCCCTTGTTCTTCACCATGTTGCTCCCTCTCTTGTTTTTCGCTATATTGCTCCCCCCTTGTTCTCCGCCATATTGGTCCCTCTCTAGTTCTTCGCCGTATTTCTCCCTGTCTAGTTCTTCGCTGTATTGCTCCCTCCCTTGTTCTTCGCCATATTGTTCCCTCTCTTGTTCTTGGCCATATTGCTCCCTCTCTTCTTCTCGGCCATATTGCTCCCTCTCGAGTTCTTCTTCATATTGCTCCCTCTCTAGTTCTTCGCCATATTGCTTCCTTCCTTGTTCTTCGCCATATTGCTCCCTGTCTTGTTCTCCGCCATATTGTTCCCTCTCTTGTTCTTCGCCATATTGCTCCTTCTTCTACCTCCTCCATGGCTTCCTTCATTTCCAGTCCCCATTTGAATGGGTTTGCATTTATTGTCGCTCTGGCTTCTTCTTTCACTCTTTCGGCCACCTTTATTCCGGTATTTTCATTATCTCATATAGGTGGTTTGTTGCTCTTTTCCATGCTTCTACTCCTATGCCCCTTTCGCCTCCATTCTCCATATGTAGCAAGGCGTATTGTCATTTATACCCATTGCCACTTTAAGATATTCACCCTGCCGTCTTTCTATTTGCTCCCTTCAGAAACACGAGATAATACATTGATGAAATGGATTTCAGGTTGCGACATGGTTGGCTTTCATATTCAGGACTATTGTCTGAACTTCGTGGACTGTTGTCAGCGAAGTCTCGGCGGGAGGGTGGACCGGAAGAATCTTTTGGTCGAGCACGGTGGTAGAACGGTTCGAGTACGTCCATTGCCGATCGGTATACCCTTCGACAGATTCGTCTCGTTGGCCGAGACAGCACCCAAGGTCATGCTCACCAATCAGAAAATCGTCCTCGGTGTCGATCGGCTCGACTACACGAAGGGATTGGTGCATCGTCTAAAGGCTTTCGAAATGTTGCTTGAGAGACATCCGGAGCATCGTGAAAAAGTCACTCTTCTGCAGATCGCCGTACCCTCGAGAACGGACGTTCGCGAGTATCAGGATCTGAAGCTCGAGATCGATCAACTGATCGGTAGCATAAACGGCCGTTTCACGACACCCAATTGGTCGCCCATTCGTTACATCTACGGTTGCGTCAGTCAGGACGAGCTGGCCGCGCATTATCGTGACTCCGCGGTCGCCCTCGTAACGCCCTTGAGAGACGGCATGAATCTCGTGGCCAAAGAATTCGTCGCTTGTCAGATAAATTCGCCACCGGGTGTGCTGATCGTGTCGCCGTTCGCCGGAGCCGGGGAAATGATGCACGAGGCCCTCATCTGCAATCCTTACGAGATCGACGAGGCTGCTGAGGTTATTCACAGGTAGTCCTTGCTTCTGAAATTGACAAAAACCGCCGAATTCGATCACGGTGCATTTTTCAGCAACTCGTCGGAATTACCGGAATATTTATCATCTATATTCTCATACAGAATATCTATTTTTGTAAAGTTTCATTGACGTCGGCCAATTGGTAAGGCGGGATATACATTTAGACGAGAAAAAAATAAAGGAATTTTGATTTGCAAAAAAAGTTCAAATATTGGGCAACTGTTGATGACACAGAAACGCATTTTTTAACACAACGGTACACATATATCTTCAGGAAAATCACCAAATATACAGAAAAACAATAAAAACATGGCCGCCAGCAGATGATGAATTTTTTTCTCGTGACGTTTGGCGGTGGACACTCTCCAGCCTAAACGGTCCATCCGTAATATAAAAACCAAACAGGTTATTTAATTTAACAATAAATATTCGTCGTTGACGATCGTCAATATAAACAAAACAAAAATTTACCAACGTGGCGGTGAGTTGAACCTCGAGCATACGAAATCTAGGAAAAAAGTCGTCATTTTTACGTAAATATTAAAAAATGAAGATCGATTTATAAAAAGTGAGATCATCAACGACCTTTAAATGTTTCTCGTCGTATCTCCTGTAAATTTGGAAACAATCCATCAAGTGGTTCTCGAAATATCATGTCCACCGACTTTAAAAACTGATTTTGGCGATATTTTTTCCTATGGTTAAAATATGCTAATAAGTCTGGCTATTTTCAGAAGCTCTTTTTCATTCAATTTTAGGAGTACTTGAATGAAATTTTCAAGGAATGTAACTAAAAGGCGATAGTATCGAAAATATTTTTGGAAAATGCTTTTTTTTCACCCACCTAGGTAGATATAGCCCGTGCAACGATTTTGCCTGTTATTCTTTATCGAGGAAATATTATTTTCAGAGCTCTGACGATGCCCGAGGACGAGCGTACGCTTCGTATGAATCATTTGCGTCGTCGGGAGCGACACTACGACGTGAATTATTGGATGAAATCGTTCCTCCAGGTGATGGGCTCGCTCGAAGAGAGAGATTCGGTTGGTGCGACGACGATGCAACCCGTTACGATGGACGATTTTGACGATTATTTGAGCAAGTAGGTATCAATGTCGTTAGGACATTTGCATGACTGGGCCCAGCCAGCACATGCGGTAGAAAATAAGTTTATATTATTAAGCGTCGAATATGTATTTCCTTCATTTTATCGTCCATAGACATCACTCACGATACTTTGTATATCGTAATTTGTCGAGTGGATGAGTGAGAATATTTAAGCAGCATGAGTTGGGGTACGACGACGCGTGGGCACATCTAACCCCTGCAAAAGGAGCAAAACCTTTCTGAAGCAAAAAGAATTAGAAAATCGCAAGTGCGAGTGCATGTTGCCGGGCTGCCATGTAACGCTAAAAGAATTTATATCGAAATTATAAAAGAACGAGTAAATCGACAGTTTTCTTTGGTCACTCGTATCGGCACGTTTCTAAATTGTCTTCATCCTCGCAAATTCACTGCTTAAGGAAGTTCAGCAGTTAAAGAGAAGATAAAAAAGAAAACACTGAAAATTTTTGCTCGAAAAATAAATAAAAATTCGGAATCCTTGTCCGTTCTTCTCTGAAACAATTTTCTGTTGAACTGCCTTAATAAAACGGGCATATCATTGCCCGCAGCTTGTGGGTACCCCTAAAGTAATTTCTTCCAAACGTAAGCATAAAATCGCTCGCCATCTTGGCAAGTTTATCAAATTATTAGCAAGAAAAAATTGCCAATAAGCACGTTGAATTTGTGGAAGAAAAAATGTCAGATCAGTTTTTTCCTCCTGAGCCAAATTTTATGGAAAAAGAAACGCTTTCTCTCTTTCTCTCTCTCTCTCTCTCTCTCTCTCCCTCTTCCCCCCCCCCTCTCCCTCCCCCTCTCTCTCTCTCTCTCTCTCTCCCTCTCTCTCCCTCTCTCTCTCTCTCTCACTCTTTCTCTGACTATCTCTCGTGTAAATTGGTAAAAGCGGCGGGCCCGCGCGTGCAGTTGGGACCTGACTCATAATGAAAGCCGGGTAACGATCCAGTGATGGCGCATGTCCCCTAGGTATATTGGCGACAACCACAAATTGGCACTCCTGCTCGATTACGATGGCACACTAGCGCCAATCGCAACGCATCCCGATCTCGCTACGTTGCCCCTCGAAACAAAGAACGTATTGCAAAGATTGAGCAAAATTCCGGACGTCTATATCGCTATCGTGTCAGGCCGAAATGTCAACAACGTCAAAACCATGGTCGGTATTGAAGGTATAACTTATGCGGGTAATCATGGCCTCGAGATTCTACATCCTGACGGCAGCAAATTCGTTCATCCCATGCCGGCTGAATTCGAGGGAAAAGTCGCTGGACTAATGCAGGCACTCCAAGACCAGGTGAATGAAATATTTAAATTGACTTTGGTTAAGCGGTTAGGCTACTGCGACGACCCGAACATTAGGGTTGTTGGAGAAAATTAAATTTGAAGGTATAAGTGAGATAATTGAAAGTTGACAATTATTACATTGACAAAGTTGCGTACCAAATTTCATAAAAATATATCAATTATTGATATTCAAAAATATTAATAAATTAAGAAGTTATAAATAATCTCGTGAAGCACCATTGAACCTAAAGGGCTCGACAGTGTACGTGATTTTGACCACCAGGTTGATCGGAAACAAAAAAGAACGAGTTTTTTTCTTCTTGAAATAGATAATGGAAGAATAGGGAACCTTACTGCTAATTTCTCCCGCGAGAGGGGACATTGTATTATAACGTAAACAAAACACGACGCTTAGTGAAATTCTCTTTGATTTTCCCCGTGTTCCTACGACTACTGTTGAATTTTCTTTAAATAATCCGTTTGTCGTGAATAAATTGCTAACAATGCATCAGTGTTGGGCGATTGGATGTAGAAACAAAGCCGTTCATTTATTTCCTAAAAACGAAAAACTTAGCAAGCAATGACAAATTGCTGTACGTCGCAAGCACTTTACAGCCACAAAACATTCAAGGCTAAATTCTGGTCATTTCAGATCTGCAGACTATAGAAATGACGGGTTTGTTACAGCTCAGTGTATAAACATCATATTTTTCACGCTATTTACTTCTAAAAGTATATTCTAAAGTCGTTAATCATCATAAACTATAAAATTCTATTTGAAATATTTGCATATTTTTGACCCTCTGGTATAGTTTTATTACATAATACTTACCTACCTCATTTTCATTGTTTACGGGGATGAAACTGAGCCGGGAAATATTGAAAAAGGGGTGACCTTCCCTGTTTGTCTGGAGCAAAAAAGAAACTAAAGGATGAACAGAGAAGAAAAAGCGTGGAAGCCGATTTTTCAATTCCGGTATACTCAAATGTCCGTAATTATTGTCCATTATGTCCATTCAGATAATTTTAGTACAAGACAGACACCGTAAAAATGTACCGCGCGCGTTGACAGCTTTTTTTGTTTTCCTTATGTTTCGTGGCGCCATCTACGCTGAGCTTTGCGTAAGGTTCCCTATAAGCTACGACTTGACCGAGCTTTTTTGTTATCGTATTTCAATAATAAAAGAAATGCATTTATTGCGATTTTGCAAGGAAAAATGACATTGTTAATAAGTAATGAAAAGAATGTTCACTAGAAAAACGGAGGTCAAGACGAAACTACTATGACACTGAATAAGTGTACCGAATTTCAAGTTAATACGTTCATTGGATGTCGAGAAATCGTGTATACCGTTTTGAAAAGCATAGTTTCGAGAAAAACGCGTTTAAAGTTTGACTAGCAGTTGTATTTTTGTAATCATAAGTTTAGCTTCAATCTGTGATCTTTCTCTTCAATTAGAGTTGCCTCAAGCGACGAACGATTTTTTTAAATTTCCACAGTAGTCTAATAAGCCCTCAATGTGATTATAGCTCTTTCCGGCAATGTTTTTACATGTAATTGGGGAGACAAGAAAAAAATGTCAATAAGCTGATTAGAAACTTACAATTATTATATTTTATTTCAATTTTAATCAATATTTTTACTTCTTGTTATTGCTGATGTTATTGATAATAATTTCTTCGATAGTCAGTTACTTAATCGAAATTGAATAACCGTTTACAAAAGTTGAGAACTTGCCACACTGTTCCCTCATTTATTTACTTTACCCCCAGAGCGACCATATGAGCAAAGATGTCTTTATGTTACTAAAGGTTGGACGTACCCTTTGATTAAGTCTAAATTCTAATCGTCAGCAAGTTAGTACCAAAAGTATTAGCCTTAAGCCTTAAAAGTAAGCCTTTGTGTGATGCAAGAAAATATAAATTTGGTCAATGGCCAGCTTTGAGGGCGAAACTAATTAAGAAGGAAGCAATGTGTGAGTTTCTAACTTCCACATTTCCATTTTGAAGAATGATAATCAACGGTGTTTTTTTAAATGACATTATTTACCCATTCTTTCTTTTTCAATTTCGAATTATTAAATATTTCGAACGCACTTAAAATGTAAACTTTTACACCTATTCCTGCTAAAGCAAGTCATTATACTTCTTCTATAATACTCTACTTATGTACTATAAATTATTCAAGTATTGCACGTTTTGAGAAAGTTACATCGTGAAAGAAGTTTATTGAAAATTGTAATTCCTTTGACCCTACGTTGAAACACTGGGTCATTTTGATCCAGACGAATTTTAAATGTAATGCTCCCTCCCAAAATTGAAAGTTTTCTATAATTTTTTTCAACTATTTAATTTTATACTTATCGAATTTCAATTATGCAGACGACGAATTTAAGAGTTTCATTACTTAGTTATGAAATGAGGAAATTAATCAAATGATTATAAGATTGAAAACTGGCCAAGGAATTGAACATTTGCAAACCTCATTAATTGATTGCAAAGTTGGGGAATTAGTTAAATCAGGATAAATTTAGGGAATTGATTAATCCGATAATTATTTCTACATCGCTGCAGTGTAACAAAACTTATTTTCTATTCTTCCGATCTCATCATTTTCATTATTATCGCAAATACTTTTCTGCAAATTCAAGCTAAAGATCTGTAATAAAAATCCTAAACAAGTTTTAAATGCCTTTCGTAAACAAAAACGTACTGAAAAAATGTGGGCAATTGAGAAAAATGTATTTTTCTGTCGTTTCAACGATGCAAATCTCGATATCGCCAAATCCAAATTTTACCACCCCTTTTTTATTGGATCTTCTTAAGGTATTCCTTTCACGAACCCGAATATTTAACAATTAACTGATTTTCAACTATAATTAAGTAAAAATACATTCCACTATATTGGCAAAATTTCAAGTCAAGTTACCGAACTTTTGACGAAAAATTACGACAATTAAAATCGCCTCTTTCATACGGCACTTTATGGCGATGACACACTGGCCACATTTCTAGGTAGTAATTTATACACTAAATAACTCTAGATGTCTGATATGGACTGCACACGAGTGTAAAAAATCCTAAAGATTCCGTAACAACAAAAAAAACAGGGGGTCACCGAAACATTAACAAAAAGTTAATGATTAAACTCCAAAAAATGTGACTAACAGAAGAATTTTCGTAGACGCGACTTCCCAAAGAAAGTGTAAAGATGTCTAAATCTACTAAATTTGCACGAATTTTTTTATTCGAGATTATCGTGGGGTGTGATAATTGGTTGACTTTATTCAGCGCCACTGTAACTGATCAATGATTCAGAGGGGCTCTCCTTTTGCCCCCACAAAATACGGCCCTCCGCGAAAGGAATACCTTAAGGGATAACAACACTCTAGTGGCGGAAAATAAGGCCTAACTTCGACAATTTATTTTGGGAGTATGAAAATGGAATATAATTTCTTTTCAGAGGGTTTATTTAACACGTATTAAAGTATTTTTAAAAAATTAAATAATTTTCATACAAAATGGCGGTGACAGAGCCCATCTTGAAAAACGTGTTTTTTACAAATAGCTTCACGGGAGGACTTTCTCGTAAAGTATAAAACCTGGAACTAAAAATTAAATAAAATTATAATCTATATATTATTAGCTATGGGACTACGTAGGGATTTTTTTAATCAAATTTTGAAAAATGGCGCACTTTGAAAGAAATAAATCGATTATTGCCCAAAAAATAAGCAGTAAATTGTTTACAAAAGAAAAAGTTTACATGTAATAAAAAAACGCTACGTACTCCCGTATAGAATGTAATTGTGAAGCTACTATCAACATTTCAAATCGATCCATGCAAAGGTGTTCGAATAATCCGTCCCCCCAGTTTGAAAAAAGTAATTTCGAGAAAAACGCGTTTAAAGTTGTACGAGGCGCCTGAAAGAAATCCGAGGCGCTGCGGCAAAATCGACAATTCAACCTTAAAAAAAAATTCGCTACAGGACCAATTGCATATTGTTCTTATGACCCCAAAGTATTTCTTAAGGCGGGATATACATTTACAATGATCAAAAAATCGATTTCTTTTTTTTTCTTTCTTTAAACGGTAGAACTCTATATGTAGAATATTTTTCCAAAGTTTGAAAGTGAAATTCGAAAAACTCCAAATATTACATCCCGTCAACGCTGTGCCTCACCGCTCGGATTCGGAGCGGGCGTGAACTTCAAACGCGTCTTTCTCAAAACTGCTTTATCGAAATTGGCGTGCAGGATTACTCAAAATGTATTAAGCCGATTGAGTTGAAACTTGGTAGAAATATTGATAATATTGGTACCTTCTACTTGACGCGAATTGTTTTTGAAACATTGGAAAAAACGACTTTTTTAATCCACATTTTACAGAAATGTTGATTCTTTTTTTAGTAAATGCTTGCCATTTTCTCAAATGTCCATTTTCTTCATTTCAATTACCGTCACATAGAAAATATACATGTTGTAATTGAAAAAATGTTTGAACTTTTTTGCAAATCAAAGTTTACGGGAAACTAGACTGCACGCCGATTCGCAACTCCCGCGGCGACCTTGCTGTAACACTCTGCCGCAGCTCCGCCATTTTGATGATGAATTAATTTAAAAAAATTGTTTTGTATACTTAAACATACTATTAAAGTATACCTAAAGTTCGATAATTGTAGAATAATTATTTCTTAGTTTTAAAAAACCCTCAATATTGCTTATTTTGGATAACGTTACGAAAACTATTCCCCCACCTCCGATTGCGCTGAAATTTTGTGAAGACCTTCATTTTAGTGTTATAAAAGAACCCCTAAAGGGATTTTTGGCGCATTGAAGTAGTTTTCGAGATATCGATTTTTAAAATTGTAAAAAAATATTTTCTTTCGCTGATATCTCAAATAATAGTGGTAAATATGCAGTTTTCGAAAAAATGATAATAAAAATACTTTTGGTAGGAAGTTGAATTCGCTACAAAAAAGGTCTCATCCAAAATTTTCAAAAACTGCATATTTTAGCCTGAAAATTGAAAAACTATGTTTAATTGACAATGGGCAAGTTTTCAGTCAGCTGACCACGGTGAACCGAACGTTCATTAATTTTTTCATTTTTAATAAATTTTGAATAACATAAAAAGTAGTGTTAGTGTCATTGGGGGGGGGGGGGGGGAGCTGGTCAGGGGGCTACGCCCCCCAACCCCCGGGGACACTCCGCCCCTCCACTCCGCAAGGGGCGCTGCCCCCTGACCCCGCCGGTGGGCCCCCCGTGCTCCAGTAGCAACTCATTCCAGTTGCCACTCACTCCAGTAGCCAGTACACTCTTAAAATTAGCCAAAAACTCGTCCATTGTCAATTAAACGCATTTTTTTTATTTTCAAGCAAAAATATGCAGTTTTTGAAAACTTTGTATACGACCTTTTTTGTAGCAAATTTAATTTCCTACAAAAAGTTTCTCTTACTATTTTTTCAAAAACTGCATATTTACCAAGTTTCCAGTGAAAGAAAAAATTTGTTTCACAATTTCAAAAATCGATATCTCGAAAACTACTTCGATGCGCCAAAAATCCCTTTAGGGGTTCTTTTATAACACTAAAATGAAGATCTTCACAAAATTTCAGCTTAATCGGAGGTGGGGGGTTTTCGGAACTGCATCCTTTACTTTTTTCCTGTCTAAATGTATATCCCGCCTTAAGCCAAAAAAAAAAACGTTTTTTCCAAAATCCTAGAGTGGTGTTATGCCTTAATACATCTTATTTTTCGTAATATCCGTCTGCTATTCGCGGCTTGTAATATAATACGGTGAATAATATTTTTCAATTATAAATGGTAATAATTATTATTGTATTTAAATAAAGCTCTGTCGAGACGGAGCCTGGGTAGAGAATAAGGGTGCCCTGCTGACTTTCCACTACCGAGAGACTCCGATGGCCGGAAGAACGGAGATGATAGCATCGGCGCAGAGTTTGATCGAAGGAGCGGGTTTCAAGGCTTGCGCGGCTCATTGTGCCCTCGAGGCTAAACCACCGGTCGAATGGAACAAGGGTCGCGCCTCGATTTACATATTACGAACGGCTTTCGGCCTCGATTGGAGCGAGAGAATTCGCATTATTTACGCTGGTGACGACGTGACCGACGAGGATGCGATGAAGGTTCAATTTCGTTTTACATTTGATTATCGCAACATTTTAAAAAAATAGTCCTGCCATAACAATTTTTTTCGATCACGAAGAAGCTAACAGGAGCAATATCCATACATTTTTTTCCCCAATTTTTTAAAAGTACGCACTTGTAGTAGTCTTTATTTGCAGGGTTTGCACTTTAAGGGTGTTCACATTCCCTTCTCCTTTACATTCGTCTTTACAAATTATACTCGTATACATGTCTTCGATTTCGTGACACTTTTATATACTATATAATATAATTATATTATATAATGAAATTTATAATATCATTTTATACCATATAAAAATTCTAATATAATATATTATATTATATTATAATTTTTACATAGTATAAATCTAAAACTATAGTTTGTGTCTTAGTTCTTCCTCCTCCCCTTTGTTCTCCATCTTCAAGTTTTTCCACTACTTCCGCTCTGATTTCTTCACCGCTTCGCAGCCGCAAATGTGTTCCAAGCTCTCCTCCTCTTCCTCATACTTTCGGAAGCTATCGACTCCATAACCCTTGTTACCTTCGTCCCTACATTCCCGCACTTTATCCTTGCCCACAATTCGCTTCCCCACTGAGCTCCTTCATTTCCCAGTATTTTTCCATTTCTCCGTTCCCTTTTCGGATCCCATACTCTTTGCAGTATGCCAATTTGTCAATCCTGCACCAGTCGTCCCGGATATCTTGTTCCATTTTCATTTTTATACCCCACGCAACTTTTTGCTCTATTACTATCACATGCTCGCTTCTTATTGCCTGGCATGATCCTCCTTCTCGTACTTCCCGCATGCCTTTGGCAAAGTCCTCTTATCACTTTGACGGGTTTCCATTAGTAATTTCTCTTACTTCTTCTTTAAGGGGAGATATACACCTAGGAGCCGGAAAAAAGGTCATTTTTGTGAATTTTTTCAAGGAAAACTATTTGAAATTTCGGATTGGGGTTTTAATTATCTAAAAGTATATACATTCAAAAATATGATTAATTTTCTTTATTTAAAAACATCAAAAATATACAAGGATATTGGATGATCCTTGGAGCGTCGTAAAAAAATCTGCGTATACGGTATCTACTGGCATTTCTTCAAAATTCATCTGAAAAAAAAACCAAGAAGATTATTAAATTAGACACTATAATCTAGTACTTGTCGTAGCCGATTTTGAAAATATCGATTGATGACAAAATGGCGGACGTTTGAACATCAATAGCGATTTTTGGGCCAAAAATTAGTTATTATTTTGCCTATAATCCTATGACAAGTACTAGATAATGGTGTATAGAATAACCACGAAAAACCTCAAGGCAATCGGTTCATTGGTTTTCGAGAGTTTTTGGGTACCGATTTGAAAAACGTGGTTTTGAGAACAACGCGTTTGAAAATTTGGGAATGAATAAATCATGAAATTTATCAACTTACGTGGAATCATCGATACCGGGCCCATAGTGTGGGTCTTCTATAGTCGACGAAATGTTCATAGCTTCTAAATCCTCGACCTCGACCATCTAGGTGTACATCTCTCTTTAAAGCACTATATTTATCGGGTTAATATCCTATCAATTTCATATAATCGCATGTTTCTACCCGTCTGTATTATCGGATAATGCAAAAAAAAACGATTTTTTGAAATGTTTATACTGTGATTATCCCTTAACCTTGCTCTTTTGAAAATACCCCAAGTTGCTCCGGCTCCTTAAAAGTGCGTACTATTTATTCTCTTCTGTGTAATTAAAAACGAGCCGCACTCATGTTTCTCTCGTTGATTCTCGTGTGATTTTCATTTCGTACAAAAGTTAATCAATGTTTTCCTTGTTAACCAGGCACTGAAGGGAATGGCCGCGACTTTCCGCGTCGCTTCGTCACACATTATTCGCACATCGGCCGAGCGACGATTGCCAAGCACCGATTCTGTCCTGACGATGCTAAAATGGGTCGAGAGACATTTGTCAAAGCGCAAGCATTGCAATAACAACGGCCCGAGATACAAACGCGGCAGCGCCGGCATAACGATGGAAATGTCGTTCCCGACTCAACCAAAGGCCTAGAAATGTCCCAGACGTTCGAGTTGCGGAGAGGAAAATTCGTTTTCCATGCGCGATCGTTGAGCCATTGATAAATATTCCAAAGTAACTAGATGTCGATTTTATAATATTTAAGAGGAACGCTCCGTTCGAACACGTTGAAGAAGAAAGAAAAAAAGATGTATTAAAGAGTGCGAAATAGCGATGATCGGTAATAATCGTAATGTCACGGTGAGATGACACATTTTCAAATTTTTATACGTCGATTTGAATATTTTTTTCACGAGAACGGAAAGTGCACGTCCGACGCCTTGGAATTTCCGGTGCACTTTCTTACAAACTAATTTGAAAGATATCGCGGGTGTCTTGTATTTGTCGAATTTTCCGAGTGGCTCTACTCAAACGAGAATGTCAGAGCGACGAGCATCTTCGAACGACATTTTTTTATGGAGAATTTTCTTTTCATGTGAAAAATAAAGCTTTTTCCTTCGTGTCTTGCTCGTATCCAACGTATCAACGACGTTCCTCAAACTATAGACCAAAATTGCAGGCGGTTTTCGCAAGTATTTGTCTGCTCCGAAATGTGTTGGAAGAGGAGTGTGGGAAAAAAAATATATATTTTTTTGCGCCGCTTATATGTATGCACGTACAATATTGACTTCCATAAAGCGTTTCATTTGACCTGCTCAATGTCTGGCCGGAAAAAAAAGTGTACGCAACTGTATCATAGTCTGAAACACGTTTTCCTCGCTGTAAAACGAAAATCTCGGGCAGGATTTTCGAGCTCCTTTTGCCGATCGATAATCGAAGCCCCCCCCCCTTAGTATTTAGTAATTTAGCCGTAGGTCTGTCTCACTCGGAAAGAAACTACGTACACCGCGGATAACGTTATTTTTTCTTCCAAACGAGAGAAAAACAAAGAATTCACAACACCGCATGTTAATGTAACCTTGTATTTTGTATCTTTCACGAAAGCGATTCACAGACTGCGAGAATCGACGGAGAATTTGAAAACGATTTTTTTTACCGCATCAAAAAGCAAAGAATATTTAATATTGTATTTTCTATGAGATCTATTGAACTTATTGTAGAAACTGTGCCACGTGTAATGTAATCGATAGAAGAGAATTTTGAAAATCGTATTTGGAACTGGTGGTCCAAAAGAGAGGTTGGACGAAAAACCGTCTGTAGATTCACAAAATTGTGCCGATGAAAAGATTATACTTTTGTCTATTTTGCCTGATGTTTTATTTTTCAACAATCCATCCCCATATTCGATTGGTAATAAAGAAGATAACATGTGAATATATACGGATTCATTTGCTGCAGTCAATGACTCAACGATGATATACGCTTTCCGAAAAATGGTGACGTCACAAATGTTTGCCGAGAATTTGAATATTGTTTTCTCTTTATTGAGAGGAAGAGTGAGTTGAGAAATTATTAAGCTTCGTTGCAAGATAATGTCACGTGTACGCGAGACTTGTCAATTTTTCAAGATGAATAACTTTTCATTCAAACACAATTTCCAAAAACTTTCTACAATTCATACCCATTTTGGATGAAGTTCCGAAAAGGACATACCGCCGATTAATTTGGAATCTCGTGTACCCATGTATTTTTACTCGCTGATCACGAATATACAGGGTGCGCCAGAGAAACTTACTTATTTGAAAAAATTCCCGCGCGGTGAGTTGGGCGGGTAGAGGGGCGAGAGGGGGCGCATCTGGAGGGGGAAGTTCCCAAGTTTGTTTCTCCCTCCAGTCAGTTGCCATCATGCTCTGGTCTAGAGAGCAGCGGGCCTTCGCAGTCGAGAGCTTCTTTTCTAACGGTCGCTCACTTGTTGCTACGCAACGTGCCTTCCGCACTCGCTTTGAAATTCCTCCTCACAGACTCGTTCCTGGCCGTAATTCGATTCTGTCGTGGGTTAACTCATTTCGGGAGTGTCATTTCTGGGTTTAGCCACCTCATTTCTGGGTTTAGCGACACTTCGTCGCTAAACCCAGAAATGGACTTCAACGGACCATCAGAACTCCGGAAAATGTCGAAAGAGTGAGGCAGTCAGTTGTGCGTTCTCTCCGGCGTTCGGCTCGCAAACACGCAGCTGCTATGGGAATTTCTGACACCACTGTTCGACGAATTCTCCATGAAGACCTTCAATTTCATCCCTATAAATTGGCTGTTGTGCAAGAATTAACTGAACGCGATTTTGTTGCCCGTCAAAATGCATGTGAAATGCTGGTTGACAACCTGCCTGAAGACGCGGTCGTTTTTTTCAGTGACGAGGCTCACTTCCACATTTCCGGCTGCGTCACAAGCAAAACATGCGTTATTGGTGTGGTGTAAATCCGCGTGAGCTTCACCAGAAGCCACTTAATTGTGAGCGAGTTACTGTCTGGTGTGCGATGTCGGTAATGGGAATAATTGGTCCTTATTTTTTTGAAGAAAACGAACGCGCAGTTACCGTGAATGGAGCTCGTTACAGGAACATGATCGAGGAATTTTTTCTTCCAAGACTCGAAGAAATGAACGTTAGGAACGTGTGGTTTCAGCAAGATGGAGCCACAGCACACACAGCACGAGACTCAATGAATTTGTTGCGACAACATTTCCCCGACCGCTTCATCTCTCTCAGAGGCGATCTCCAATGGCCGGCACGCTCTCCAGATTTGACTCCATGCGATTTCTTTTTATGGGGTTATTTGAAATCTCTGGTTTATGTCGATCGACCACGGACCATAGCACACCTCAAAAACAACATTCGCGACGCCATTGCCAACATACCGATTGATATGCTGCAAAGAGTGGATACGAATTTCAAAAATCGACTTTATCAGTGTATGCGCAATGGGGGTCGCCATTTATCCGATGTCATTTTCAAGACTGCATGAAAAAAAAATTGGGATATTGTATTCTCAAATAAAAAAAAATTTAAAACAATAATTGAAGTACTTTTGTTTTTATTGACCTTTCAAATAAGTAAGTTTCTCTGGCGCACCCTGTACTAGTGAAAATGTCCGCAAATTTTATTTTCAAGGTAAAACCTTCTAGAAGCTAATTTTTTAAGTTTATTTTATTGTAACAAATGTTGATCCCAGAGAAAAATGTTTTCTACAAAAGTTGTAGCCTATAATATGATTGATCTTTTGTTTTATACAAGTTTTGTCTTGAAGCAATCTGCTTCGAGAAAAATGGGATAATGCTCCAAAAAGTACATTTTCCTAAACTTCGTTAGTTTCGATATTATCTACCTACGCACTTTATCGCGGGAAAAGTACTATACGCATACCTCAACTACAAACAAACCCAAACAACACACAACGCAACAAACAAACTCAAACACACAACGCAACAAACAAAACCAAACAAACACACAACACAACAAATAAACCCAACACACAATACAACGCAACAAACAAACCAAAACATACAATACAAAAAACAAACCCAACACACACAACACAACGCAACAACCAAACCCGAACACATAATGCAACAAACAAACCTAAACATACAATACAACGCAACAAAGAAACCAAAACACACAATACAACAGACAAATAAACCCAAACACACGACACAAACAAACCCAAACAAACTCCAATCTCCCCGCGGTAAAGTGCTATACGCATACTTAAACAACAAACAAACCCAACACACACAACACAACACACAACGCAACAACCAAACCCGAACACATAATGCAACAAACAAACCCAAACAACACACAACGCAACAAACAAACCCAAACACAAAATACAACAAACAAACCTAAACACACAACTCAACAAACTCCAATCTTCTCGCGGTAAAGTGCGTAATTAGATAATATCGAAACTAATGGGGTTTAGCAAAATGTACTTACTGGAGCATCATCCCATTTTTCTCGAAACGAAATGGTTTCAGACAAAAACTGTACAGGACATAAAAAATCAATCTTTTTATAGGCTACAACTTTTGTAGGTAACATTTTTCTCCAAGATCAACATTTATTAAAATAAAGTGGAAAAAGTGTTAAAAAATCGGTTTTTGTGACTTTGAAAATGAAAATTGCGGTTCCTCGCATTATAATATTCGTAATCAGCGAGTCAAAAGACACGAGTATACGAAATTCCAACATTTATCGGAGGTATGTCCTTTTCGGAACGACACCCCTCATTTTCTCCGATCTGTTTGTTTTCCTTGACATCGGCACTTCATGATTTCAGTTGAAAATGGAAAAAAAAATGTTACCGTCCGATTGTATACTGATGTTTAATATGCTCAAATGCACTGGCAAGTTCGTCATATACGTATCGTATTCTTTTTCCCTGATATCAATTAGTCAATAGTCTTTCCTAGTCAATAAAGAAACGAAGCGCCGAAAACGGAGCATTGAAAAAGAGAGAACTACAGCAATGAACAAAACGCCAATAACTGACGACCGCGTGGGTTCTTCCGTAAGGCATGTCAATTGTGCCATTTGATTATTTTTTTGTTTTCATCGATAAGAGCTTTCCATGAAATCTTGCGGATGTAAAAAGCCAAACAATTTTCTGGTCTGCAGTCTGATAGTGTAAGTCTTCGTGTCGAGTGCAAAGCAATTATATTCGTGTGAGACTTGGAAAAAATGGAGGAGACTGGAAGAAAAATCAATACGATTGTTTTGCAATCGCTTTTAAGAGGCGACGGATATAAATAAGCACGAGGGCGAAAGGTTATTGTTGAAGAAGATATCGCAAGAAAAATAAGATCGTACTTTTCGTAAATAATTAAACTTTCCCATAGCTGGGAGAATATCACGCAAACAGGGATATTTATACGATTTTCCATACGTTCGTACTCGCTTTCATACTTGACAGAAAACAATGTGACACGACTCATAATTATATTGGCAGGAGAAAGCGCTTTGAGAAAATCGGGATCCAGTCCTGGAAGATATTTCTCACAAGAGACCATACCACTTTTTAAGTCATATACACCGTACAATTAATGATTAAACGAACTTACCTAAGTGAAGTTCAATCATGATTGTATGAGCGCCTCTTCCGAAGAGATCACAATTGTAGTACCCCCCCTTTCTGCCAGTGTCCTCACAAAGTTTTTTAAAGCCAAGGCAACGAAACAAAAAATTGTTTCCTATAGCAACTGGTCTATCGCGTGAAATGCGATCCTCATTCTTTTAAAGCGCTGCCGTAACTAAAATGCATGGGTATCTTTTTCGAGATAAAAGGGAGGGAGGGACTGATCTCTTCGGAAGAGGCGCTCATACAATCATGATTGAACTTCACTTAGGTAAGTTCGTTTAATCATTAATTGTATTTCGCGCCTCTTCCTCGAGATCACAATTGTAGTTGTTTAAAGTCAGTTACGGCAGAATATCATCATACTTTTTATTTCAGTTAAACTTTTGTTTAATCTGGAAGAACATTTGACAACTCAAATTTAATGCGCACTTGTTGTACAGTTAGCATTTTACAGTTAGCATTTAGATTTTTAACACGGCTTCAGCAAATGAGGCTGTTTCTGAGCAGAGGTCTCGGTCATAAAAACGCGCAAAGGTTTCTGAGTCCTTTGTCCAACCTGCCGTTCTCCTTATGACATCGATGTTGACTCCCTGTCGTCTGGCCGCCGACGTAGCGGCATGACGTGTACTATACGCTGTGAATAACTCGACATTTATACCGCTTTCAGTCATAATCGTTTTAATCCAACGGCAAAGTGTCTGAGTAGACACGGCTTTAAACGGCTTCCTGAATGATATAAATAATTTAAGAACGGATCCACGCACTTCTTTCGTTTTCTCTAAGTACGAAGACAACGCTGTTGCTACACAGATCGATTTGTCATGATCAAAAAATGGTAGCCGTAAAATCGGCTGCTTTTTATTCGGACCGGATGTCTTTAACCTATCTGGAATTTTTATCTCCAAAGAGTTCGCTTTTGTTCGATAAATATTTCTAATATCAATTAGAGACAACGTTTGCATGCGATGTCCTGTAGCCAGAGCTAACAAGGTCACTACTTTTTTCGATAGGCGTTCTAAATTGATATCTTCGTTAGGGTTCTAATTCCTTTGATGCTCGTTCAAGGATTTTTGCTGACTTTATTTTTTCCTCTAGATTAACTCCAAACAGCCATTCGTCAACTGCCGTGTTTGTGAGTGCGGTTTTCAAGGATGAATTTAAATTTGCCAAGATCAGACTCTTTCTTGCCAAAGACTCTTCACGATGGACCGAAGCGAGGAGTCGACCTCCTTCGCTTAAATTTTGGAGTAACTCGAGCTTTTGTGATCCCTCCATTTTTAGCACAATCGAAATCGATTTTCCCACAGCCGCGAGACCAGCGGCAATACGCTCTTGTTTTTCCACAATGCGCTTGTCTCGTTTTATCACTGACTCCTGTACGGCCGCGATAATCTCGGCGTTTAACTTTGGAACGCAGATAAAGATGCAATTTTCAGGAGCCGGGTATTTCTCCAATAAATTTTTAACTTCCTCTGAAGGCAACCCGTTCCGTAAAATCTCCGCCCAGCGGAGAGCGACATCTTTATGTACGGCAGCGGCAAATTTTTTGTCCGACTCGAGACGAGCTCCGATCACGCTTAATACCTCTTCTTGGAGTTCAGCTTCATGTTCCAGAACGACAGGGATGTTTTCGTTAGGATTTTCAATTTCTTGACGGGTATTTACCTCGTCCTTCGGTTCTGGAGGGTCTTGCGTCGTATTCGCCAGGACATTCAGTGTTCTGTCCGGATTTATTGGAATTACTTCCCGTCTTGAATCCTGAGACAATTCTCGGAATGACGTCATGGATTCCCTCGACAGGGATCGGTTTGAACGTTGGCTCGAGTTGGAGTTTTCTCTCACCAATGATCGACGTGCACCTTAACCATAAAATGGTTGACTGACATTTATCGTCAATAATTGAATCGAGTTATGAGGGCCAAGCCAAAACTCTCAAAAATTTGTGCCATATTTTCCTCTGTCAAACAGAGGCGAACGTTTCGGTAAGAGCCGAACGTTCAGTGCACCACGATAAAATCGTCCGCACATTGAACTAAGGTAGTCCAGTATGCGGTACTTGAAGTTTCAAAACCTCAAGTACCTGAGCGTAATTTTTTGGCAAAACGAAGGTTGTCCCTCCTCTGTAAAATTGAGCTGATGTCTGTACTTACGACGTTTTTCCTTTTTCCGTTCTAATTTTCTCTCCAATCGTCGAATTTTTCGATCCATTCTATTCTCTCTGTCATCATTTGTTGACGACTTCCTCTTCTTATTATCCATTCTGAATGATATATTTATTTATTTATTTCTCTTCTGCGATGTATAGATGTGAAGACACTGACACAAAGCGAAAGAATGGGGATCGCATTTCACGCGATAGACCAGTTGCTATAGGAAACAATTTTTTGTTTCGTTGCCTTGGCTTTAAAAAACTTTGTGAGGACACTGGCAGAAAGGGGGGGTACTACAATTGTGATCTCGAGGAAGAGGCGCGAAATACAATTAAGTGTAAGATGTGTTGTATGTTTGATGTATAAAACTTATGGGAACGAGCGTGCCTTGTATCGTTTGTCAATTTATCGTAAACCCTCCGGCACGTTTTTGTTTTCTCGCAATAGACAGGAGAATCAATTTATACGAACTTTACTTGAATAACATTATTTTCGAGGAATTCGGCGTCGAACGTTATTCTGCTACGTCTCCGATAATTAAATGTCCGATGCATTATTCCTTCATATTCGTCGATTAAAAAATGTAAGGACAGTTTACCGTTCATCAGGATGAAAAATTCGATGTTTAAAACTTAATTTGCATCTTTAAGGTGGGATATTCATTTACACGGGATAAAATTAAGCAATGTTGAGGGATTTTTTAAACTAAGAAATAATGATTGCGTGTTTATCAAACTGTAGGTATATTTTCACAGTATGTTTAAGTATACAAGACCATTTTATAAATTCATTTATGATCAAAGTGGCAGGTTGCCGCGGGAGTTGCGAATCTGCGTGCAGCCTGCCGAATTTTTACTCTAATCAAGGTAGTCTGATTATAAAAAAGGTCATAACCGATTTTATAGACCTGTGGGCGTACAATGAGGCTCGCAAATTTTTTACAAAGATTAAAAATACCAAATTGATGGGTTCGAAAGAAAATTTCTGCTTGGCTCATTGTACCTCGTGGGTACCCTGTCATTTTGGTCAAGCGGTTGTAAAAGACAGTTGAGTCAACGTAAAAGTTCAACGGTTGAATTTGGACAGCTTCTCAACTGTTCATCTTTGAAAGTCGACCATCCTGCGTTGTCTGTGAATGGTTGACTAGACGGTTGACTGGATGGTTGGACTCGGCGGTTGGTTGGATGGTTGACTCGACGGTTGATTGGATGGTTGACTCGACGCAATATATTTAATGATTAATCAAATTATACTGTCTTGATAATTAAATTGATGATTCGCGGAGAATTGAGTAATCAAACACGGGGGGGGGCAGAGAATATCCGCAGCAGATTGTGCGACGGAGTGAGACAACCATCCAGCGAAAACAAAATGGCCGCGGTTAAATAACCGTTGAATCAACCATTAGGATTTTTTTACGGTCGACTTTATAGTTGTAAAGCTGTCCAAATTCAACCGTTGATATCTTCGGTTGACTTTGCAGTTGCCCAAATTGCTAGGGTAGGGTACAATGTATCATATAGGTGGGTACAGTGTGTCAACTACTGCGAAACGTAGGGTACAATGAGGCGGTTGAAAATCTTTAATTTTTCTAACATAGATAAAAGATTTTTACACATAACATTACGAACCCCAAAAAATCAGTATATGAGTATCAGTATAAAATCATTAATGTCACAGGAACATCTTATTTTTACAAATCGCACGTCGTTGACAGCGGTCCGTGACACATTGCGCTTCTTCGGAGCGTCGTCACTTTTTTGTTTCCTCATTGGGTGTCGGGGCATTGTGCCCCACATCTCGGCGATACATTGTACCCCACTAGTTGAATATTTGATTATTGATGAAAATAACTATCAATTAAACTACGAATGGAAAAACACAAGTCACTGAGCTCATCATGAATAATAAAACTATCGATTAGGACTGAAAACCCGAGCTCCAACAGAAAGTTACGTTATATTTCACGTTTTTCCGGCGAGCCAAATATTTTTTTTCCAAGCCTCAAATCAATTTTTAATTTTCTATAATTCTTTGTGAGCTGCTATCGACTTTGTTTTAGGCCTGACGAAAACAAATATAAATCGCGGTCCAACACAAAAAATTTCGGAATTTACGAGCTACAAATCTTCGAGAAATCGCATCTGGCTCACAGTGACACATTGTATCTCCCTATAGTTTCCATTTGACGCTGATTCAAATGAAGAAAATGCAATTTTAAAAGAGTGGCACGCATTTACAAAAAAAATCAATATTTCACGCGAAATATTTGTAAACTTTGGATTGAAGTAGTTTTTTTTTCTAATTTTTCAGACACTATTCTTGTCAAGGAGGTTGGAGCGTTAGCCACAATCCAAGGTTATATTTAATTTAAAAAAAAAACACATTATTGTTTACACTATACTGAGGCTTTACGAATTTTTTGAACTTTTTTCACCACCAAACACCAGAGATAAAAAATAGTTTAATGTATGTAATTTAAGGTAGTTGCTCCGCGAAAATCTCAGCCAAAAGTTTACATACCATGTTCATGTTTAAAAGATTGATAATTGGTTTAATTAGTAATAAATAAAATTAAAAACTACGCAATATTGACTCGGTACTAGTAGATAATACGATGGATATCATTTATTGCCGTAAAATATATTTTATATTGTCTTTTTGATCTACCATTGCCAGTAAACTTTTTGCCGGGACTGTCCAGGCTTTGCCCCAATTGTTTTTTTTTCCAGGCTTTGTCAGGCTTTGCACCAAAATTGTGAGGGCTTCTCAAGGTTATATCTTGGAAACTAGATGGTGAATCATTCTCATTTTTTTTCACATTATTCGTGATATTTTACTCTAGCTTATCCTCGTTTTTTATCAATTTCTTAATTTTAGTTTTGACCGTAGAATTAACGATGCTCTGTTTGCCCATCATAACGCATTTGTGACGTGTAAGCCAAGCCAACTTTAAGTGTAAATATCTCAGGTTCGGGGTGGTCAAACTTATTCAAATTGCACAGATGTTTCGATAATGTCTTAAATAACACATATGTCAAATTTCAACCATTTCTTAATTCAACTCTTCTGTGGAGGTACTACCTTAACGTGCGGTTAGATGGGCTAGACTTTCACACTAAAGGTTATGTAATTTTCATCGTTATTTAGCACCAAGATAAACCATTTCTAACAACGGATTAACGCAAACTGAATCTTTGTGAACATTTAGAAAATAAAAATCCTCATCTTGCCCATCGTAAACCATGGGCCAATAATCTTGTGACGTAAATATGAATAGGCATAATCATGAATTACTCAAAATTTCATTATGAATTGTATAAAACATTCGTTGTCGTAGTTTTTTCATAATAATCATCGATAATGTTATGCTTTTTCAAGTTGGTAGTAACACAAAAGTGTTGTTACTTTACGTAATAAAAATGTTAAAATGCATAATTTTGCCCTTTAATTATATATTTAAAAAAAAATTAGCATATATAGAATAAATCTGTAGCTCGTATGCATTTTTTTGAGGTTCATTGAAAAAAGAAAATGAATAAACTGTCATTTGACTCAACTGAATCGCTTCAACCTCCTTAAGTAGAAAGTAGCGATATTATCAATATCTCTATTGCGTTTCAACTCAATCGGCTTAATAGTTTTTGAGTAATCCTGCACGCCAAATTCGAAAATGCGTTTTTGAGAAAATCGCGTTTGAAGTTTACGCCCGCTCCGAGTCCGAGCGGTGAGGCACAGCGTTGACGGGCTGCAACGTTTGAAGTTTTTTAAAATACGCTTGAAACTTCGGTAAAATATTCTCCAAATATAGTTCTATCGTTCAAAGAAAAGAAACGAATTGATTTTTTGATCGTTGTATATGGATATCCCGCCTTAAACTGTTTAGAACACGTGGGTTTGTTTGTTTGGGTTGTCACGATTTTTTATAACGTTAAACTTTAAATGCGTTTTTCTGGAAACAGCCTTTCAAATGAAACACTATTTCACGTACTTCAACGGATGAACCGATTCACACGAATTTCTGCGCAATTGAAAGGAACTTTAATGTGCGATTGAATCCACGAGGAAGCGATTTTTGTCAAAAATTGATTTAGACATTTTTTTCGTCCCTTAAAGCAAAAATATATGGGTTTTTTTAACGGCTGCCATTTTGTTATCCAGGAAGTTTTCAGAAAACAAAAAACTATAAGGCCCCCCAAATTTAGTGTAGTTTAATCATTTTTAAACCGTTTTTGTTTCGAATGACCTGGTAAGGCCGTGGAGCGCCCCGCGCAGACGAAAACACGTCGTGCATGACTTTATTGGACGGGAGCTGAAGCCGTCATTTTTTATTTGTTTAAATAAATAAAATTGGATTTTACTCTTTATTTATAGAAGAATAAAATACGTTGAAACGCATTTCCAAAAGTATTTATTATATATTAAAAAAATTCCCAATGTTCATGCATTTTTATGCCTCTCGATGGTAACATCCGGTTAAGGGGTTATGCAACTGTGGAAATTTCAGAAAATCTGTAGTCGCTTGTGGCAACTCAAATTGAAGAGGAAGATCTTGCATTTGGTGCAGGAATCGCGCAGATTGAAACAAAACTGACGATTACAACGATAGAACTGCTAGTGAAAATTTAAACGCGTTTTTCTCGAAATGATTTTTTTCACTAGTTATTAACAATAATCATGTCATTTTTTCTCGAAAAATGGGGAAAAAATACAAAAAATTTATTCGATGATTGAACCACGATAGAAAAAAGCTCGTCTTAAAGGTTTAGCCAATATAACCGGTAGTTAAAATCAAGTACACCGTTGATCCCCTCACTTTCCAAGATCCTGCCGGACATTTTTATGACTTTTTTAATGATCAATATTTTTTTATGGAATTTGGTGCACAACTTTATTAATGTACGTATTGAAATAAACGTTCAAAAGATTTTTCAATCATCTTACTTATCTCTTCGAATTTTTTTTTTTTAATAACGCTGACTTTTGGGTCACAGTAGCCTAACCCCTTAAGGCAATATGGTTGTTTAGAACGCAGTTTTGGAGGTGATTATTAGGATTGAATAACTAAAAAATAAATACACATGTTTATTGTTCCTTCAAAAATAGGTACACATTTTCTTTTTAGTCATTATAATATACCTTTTTACGATTGTTTACAACGGTGCGGGGAAAACGTCCCCAATTGCCGACCAGTGTTGTGGACGTTGTATGAATACGAAAAAAAAACAAATATATTCTCAATCAGTATGAGTGTTGTGATGTTTGATACCAGATTCAACAACAGATTTAGAAAATGGGGTGATGCTAAACTTTGATTATCAATTTCTTTTATTTTCTTCACCATTTTAGAAGTTATGTATATGTATATGAAATTACTCCGACTCAATTGTGCTACCAACTTTGAAAAACCGTCTACTAAAGGTGTATCCCGGGAAAAAAAGTTCATGCCTGAGTGGATATGTTCATATATGATTCAGATATTGTCATATATGTATCAGATATATTTATATCTGACATTTTACAGTATCATATATGATTAGGTCTGATCATATTCCACATCACATATGCTTAAAGAAGATCATATCTGATCACATTTCCCGGGGAAAATGGTCATATCTGAGCAGATATGCTCATGTAGGTGTTTATCTGCAACATAAATGAATCTGATCTGATCATGCATGGTCAGAGATGAACATACATGTATTTTTATGCGCTCAGGGGTAGCTCTATATCTGGTCAGATATGATCGCGCATAAGTAAATATGTGCAGATATGAATTTGTAGCTGAACATGTCTGCCCATATGTGGTCATGTCTAACCAGATATAGTACAATTCACGACTATATTCGAGCTCACACATGAATAGACTTGAATATGTGCGCGCATGCATGAACATATCCAACCAGGTATGGATGAATACGCAACCGAACCCAACTCGTGCATGATCAGGTCTGAAAATATTTGCCCATGTACGATTGTATCTGCCCAGATATGGAATTATACTCGAATTCATCCAATTGGATCTATATGATCATCGCTGAACATGCTTGCCCACGTGTGATCAGATCTAATCAAATATGAATCAATTGATTCATATTTGATCACTTGATTCATATTTGAACGCATTCATCCATACCTGGTTGGATATGTTCATGCATGCGCGCACATATTCAAGTCTATTCATGTGTGAGCTCGAATGTAGTCGTGAATTGTACTATATCTGGTTAGACATGACCACATATGGGCAGACATGTTCAGCTATAAATTCATATCTGCACATATTTACTTATGCGCGATCATATCTGACCAGATATAGAGCTACCCCTGAGCGCATAAAAATACATGTATGTTCATATTTGACCATGCATGATCAGATCAGATTCATTTATGTTGCAGATAAACACCTACATGAGCATATCTGCTCAGATATGACCATTTTCCCCGGGATATGTGATCAGATATGATCTTCTTTAAGCATATGTGATGTGGAATATGATCAGACCTAATCATATATGATACTGTAAAATGTCAGATATAAATATATCTGATACATATATGACAATATCTGAATCATATATGACGATATCTCAAACATATATGACAATATCTGAAACATATATGAGCATATCCACTCAGGCATGAACTTTTTTTCCCGGGTGGTCTGATATCGTCAAATCTAATCATACATGCTCTGATATCGTCAAATGTAATCATGTATGCTCTGATATGGCCATTTTTCTTATGCATGATTAGACAAGATCCAGATATGATCAATCATATCTGGATCATATATAATCCAGATATAATCAGATGTGATTTGGTCTGATAATTTTTTCTCGGGATGATCATACATGCTCAGATACAAGCATACATGATCTGTCATGACACTATATGAACAGATATAGCCAATTCTCTTGTCTGATCATATCTGATTCTACAGATATGCTCAGATATAAGCATACATGATCTGTCATGACACTATATGAACAGATATGACCAAATCTCTTGTCTGATCATATCTGATTCTACAGATATGCTCAGATATAAGCATACATGATCTGTCATGACACTATATGAACAGATATGACCAAATCTCTTGTCTGATCATATCTGATTCTACAGATATGATTCAGATATGTTCAGATATGATCTTTTTTTCCCGGGATGCCAAATTTGAGCTAAATCAGTCAATTGATTATCGAGACATCGTGGTTGCCGATTTGAAAAGCATAGTTTCGAGAGAAACGCGTTTAAGGGGAGGTACCTGAGTAAACGGCGAGAAAAACAGGTAAACTTCGGGAATTTTCATTTCAAAAACTAATGTTTCGATTGGATCCGGGTTTTTTTTTAATTGAAAAATATGTACATTGAGGTATTTTTAGGAATTTTTAAAAATAAATTCGTTGACTGGAAACGATTCAAATGCGATGATCGCGAAACATAGTTTTCAAAGTCGGTGCCAGATGTATCTCGAAAACGGTTTGTCCGATTTTTTCCAAATTTGGATACAATATTCTTCGATAGTTTTTCTCGTTCGCCACGGAGGATATTTTTGAAATTTTCATTTTTGACGGAATTGCGACCGTTTTAATTTAACATTCGTTTTTCGTTCGCAATTTCCGACGATATTGGATTGCATACACATTGCATAAAAAAGCAATGGTTCAATTAAATGAAAAACCCCTACTTTTTTGTTATTTTTGCATATATCAAAAATCGCATGATGTGCGCTATTGCCATTAGCATACTGAATCTAAAACCGTTTGATTTTTTTGTTTCGGATGATCCATCTCCATGATTTCATCAACAGTGCAGACTTACAATTTTTTTAGAACATTTTTTTAACTACCATTTTCGTCTATAAATAGTGACATCAATAAATAAATAATTTTTTTTTCATGTATTTCGAAAATGTATTTATTAAGTGTAACAACTTTTATATGAATATCTATAATATAAACCTATTAAAAAAATTCATGAAAACAGCCTTTTTAGCGTCTTTAGTGAGAAGACCCCTTAATTTACCTAGATAGTACGTCTACCTAGAGGCCCGAAAAAATGGTTTAATACCGATTTTTTTTCTGGGAAACGGTTGTTGAAAAAGAACCGCATTTTTTCATATAAAGGTACATACAGGGTGTTTGGCACATGGACTGACACGTTTTTGGGGGGATTGGGGGGGAGGTCATTTGCTAGTTTTTTTAACCCTTCGACCCTGTAGCCTAAGTGTCACTGTAATTGAAATATGACGTTTTCAATTACCCGAAATTTTGCCTTTAAATCATCATACCTGTTTTGTTTGTGGTTGTAATAGCACGGAATTACTTTTGTTGCATTCTGCCATTCATGTTTATTATACATAAATAATTATTTGATACGATTGGTTTCAATAAAATGACTCATGAGCTACCAAAGTCTTAAAAATGCGTAAATGTATGAAAAATGTCAAATTCTAAATTCATTATAAAAAAACTGAAAGCTATTTTGAACTTAGCTTTCTTTTTGAAAGTTCTCTAGTTTATATCCTTTGCAACGGTATGCTACACGTCATAGAAATCATTTATTATGTGGTAAAAATAAAGAGAATAAGTCTTTTTATAACGAATTAAGAAGTTGAAATTTTTCATACATTTATACATTTTCGAAACTTTGGCTCAAGAATAATTTTCATGAAACCGATTGTATCAAATAATGATTTATTTGTAATGAACATACATTGCAGAATACATCTAAAGTTATTTCGTGCTATTACAACATCAAACAAAAAAGACAGTTTAAAGGCTAAACTTTGGGTAATCAAAAAAAAACATATTTCAATTACCGTGACACTCAGAACATAGGGTTAAAAAAATAGCGAATGACCGCCCCCCCCCCCCCCCCCCCCAATACTCAAAGGAATTGTCTCGGTCCATGCGCCAAACACCCTGTATATTGAGAGCCTTCAAAAAACCACAAACAATACAGAAAAACAACAAAAATATGACCTTCGGCCGAAGATCAAATGTTTTTCGCGCCGTTTGGCGGTGGACACTCTCCAGCTTGAACGGTCCATCCTAAATCTAAAAACCAAACGGGATATTCAAGTTAATAATGAATACAAGTCCTTGACGATCGTCGATTTCTTAAATAATTTTTTTTCAACAACATTACGACGGGTAAACTTCAGTATACTAAATCTATGAAAAATTCGTCATTTTTACGTAACTATTAAAAAAAAAAGAAGATCGATTTAAAAAAAGTGAGATCGTCAGTGACCTTTAAATGTTTCTCATCGTATCTCCTGTAAATGTGAAAACGATCCATCAAGTGGATCTCGAGATATCATGTTCACCGAATTCAAAAACAGTGTTTCGAGAAAACCACGTTTGAAGTTCGAAGTGTGCTGCTACTGCAATATTAAGAATTTTTCGATTAGATTTTCCGGGAATATAGCTAAAAGGTGATACTATCAAATACAAATATTTTTGAAAAATGCCATTTTTTCACCCACCTAGATGTATTCCGTAAAGACAATATTTTTAAATAACAAATTCAACCATTCAACGTCCTCATCTTTTAACCAAAGTTATTTCGAAAAAATCTCCTACCGTCATTTTCTTTCTGTCCTACCCTCGTCACCCGACAGACGAAAGGTCGATTCAAAAAAAGCCCAAAACATATCCACCTTCCTATTTTCCCAATGCCCAAATATTTTCATTCGGTATCACTTTTCCCCAGGCGTGTCCGAACAGAGATTATTTTTATATACCAATTTCGTACTATACACCCTCAATAAGCCAAAAATATGTACACACGCATACATATATGCCATTGCACGATGTATCGAGAGGGCTAAAGTTGTCAGCGGGGATACCTTTCGTCGCATCAGTAGGCCACAAGAAAATCTTTACTCGTTCTCAGGTATGCGAAAAATATCGTTTTTATATGTGTATATGTATAAAAGAGCGATTACACGGTGTCCATTTCAAGATGGAGGTGAAAGGCATAAGTGTATACCACAATACGTACGTATCCCTGGTAGTGAAATTCCTACAATGTGAGCAAAAGGGAACGTGCTGTCCGCAGCATCCTTTTCTACAGTCCTTGTGGACAAACATATATACATACATAGATACATACATACATACATATATATATATATATATATATATATATATATATATATATATATATATATATATATACGTATGTAGACTTTGTGGGCCAACGCTAAGAAATCCGGGCATTATCTTCGCTGTTTTGCCGATTCAATTGTGTGTGCAGAGAAAGGCATCGTTTAACAAGAGTTTAATAAAAGGCAAACAGCGTTGCTTTCTCACTGTGGTACGGTACGAGAAAAAAAAACTTGTTTTCATGGACAGGCATATACGTGTGTTAACATGTGCCAGGACGCGTGTGTGAGCGATGGATTTCGATGTACACCGAAAAATGTGGCTCTGTGTACGTGAGGATTATTTGGCTTTGGCAGGACGCGGTGAGGGAAACCGAAATCGGAGAGAGAGAAAGAGAACAAGGAGAGTAGAAGAATGGCGAGACATCGAGCCGCTGCCATGAAGGGATCACAGCTGCTGGCCGATGAGCTTTTTTTCTTAAATGTTTTTCTACTTTAGGGTTTTGTGGGGCTTTGAAGATAAAGATTCGATGAAAATCGTCTTCACGTGCTGGTCTTTTCTTCCGTTTTTTTAGGCATCTCCGTCTCGCGGCTCTTTTCCAATGAATCTCATGGTATTGTCCTCATCGTTGATGAGGAATGGAAAATCTCGTGGTCAATTGGATTATTAGGTTAACGAAAGTCTGGTGTTAGCGATTTTGGGGCGTTCTTCCGGTCATCAGGATTGGAAAAGTAGCCGCTATGATTGTTTTGACTTTGATTGACGATTGGGGCTTCGAAATATAGTATTTTCCAATGTTTCAATAAACTAGTGAACGAAGTGAGTGAAGTTGATGGTTTTGTAGAAGATTTCATTACAAAATTCCGGAGCAACAAAGCGCCGGGCAATTCTAACTGCTGACGCTAAGTCGACTGCTCATGGACCACATAAATGGATTGGGAGTACAAATAAGTCTCCGCCGTTTGACAAAAGATGGCCCCACCAGGAGGTTATGGTTGAAATTGTCAGATGTAAAACGTCATATCGTAAGGTTGGACATCTGGCAGGACCGTAACCTTGAAATAGTACTGATTTTGCTTGTAGAATCATATGGTGAGGCTGCTTTAAGTGGGTGAAGTTCTCGTGAGTGGTTTCAAAAGTTTAAGAATGGTGAGTTTGACGCCGAAGACAAAGAACGTAGCGAAAGGCCGAAAGTGTACGAAGACGCGGGGTTGGAAGCATTATTGGAGGGAGATTCCCCCCATGGAAATTTATATACGCAAAAATATGCGACAAATTTATTTTATTAATAATTGTAATATATGTGAAATTTATGCCATATCCCGTGCAGAAATTTTGGCAGGGATACAGCTGGATTCTGACTTGTATCCCGGGCTCCCAGTCGGGATCTAGTCCGATATCGGATCAGATTCGAAAACTAAATCTAAGATCCGTAAACTGGATTCCATTAGGGATCCAGAACCGGATCCTTTAATGACTCTAAATAGATTCCCCATGGAATCATTGAGGAATCAGGGAAGGATCACGGATGAATACAGGCTGAAATAAGATGTCAAAAATGGAATTATGACAGGTTAAATTTATTATAAAAATAAATAACATTTATAAAGTTTTGGTGCATTAAACTATCAATAAAAAAAAATTTGTCCAAAGATTCAAATGGCAGATCGCGCTCATCGCGAGATTTTGATGTGAATTAAAAAAAATTCACATCAAAATCTGTGAATGCAAATGTATTGACAAGAAATTATAAATACAAAAAAATTTACAAAATTAGTTGTGAATTTTTTCGTATGCAAGACAAATTAAAATCAAATTCAAAATGATTAGATTAAAATTTGCGCCAAAAGTGAGTTCGTACGTATTTTTAGAGAAAACATTGCCTCGAGGCAAAGACATTTTTGCACATAACTTTTTGTGCGAACATTTCTTTGCCTCAACACAATGTTTTCTCTCAAAATACGTTTACACTTGTGGTGTAAATTTTAATATAACTGTCGTGAATTCGATTTTCATTTTCTTCAACTTGAGGAAATTCACAACTCATTTTGTGATTTTTTTCATATTTATAATGTAATATTTGAAACTCACAACTTTTTTTGCAAAAATTTCTTTGCCTCGACGAAATGTTTTCTCTTGAAATACGTAAGAACTCACGGTTGGTGTAAATTTTAATCTAATCATTGTGAATTTGATTTTAATTTGTCTTAAATACATGTTTATACCCACCGACATGTCGGTGGGTATAAAGATAGACTTATTCCCCAAAACCGGTATCCCGGTTAGAATCCAACTTGCATCAGTATCGGAATATGTATGACGACGATGGCATAATTTTGAAAATGTTGGCATCACGTGTATTTTCGGTATTACTATGTAATTCCTATCTATAGATAGGAATTTTATAGATAGGAATCTATAGACATTAATTCCTATCTATAGATAGGAATTCCATAGTAATACAGAAAATACACGTGACGCAAAAATTTTCAAAATGATGCCATCGTCGTCGTACATATGCCGATACTGATGCAAGTTGGATTCTAACCGGGATACCGGTTTTGGGGAATCCATGACAAATCCTGATCGGGATTTGATCGGACATAGGGTATCCCGGTCAAAATTTCTGCACGGGATATTGAAAATATATGTTGCATATATGTGCCAAATTCTAATTTTCGTAACGTTCTTATATATGAGATGTATATGCGTGGTATTACTGTATATCACTGTACCATATATCAATGATATATGTAGCATTTACCCTGTATATATACCACATATATACTGCATAAATGGTACATATATGCCACATATTTACAGATATGCGTAGCATATCTGCCCACACGGAAATAAAATATATGTAAAAATATATTTTTCGATATATTAAAAATGGATGTCAAATATATTTCAGATATATATTATCCATCTTAGATATAGATTAGATATATGCAATATATACGGGAAATGCATTAAAAATATATTCGCGATATCAAAGTTTTCGGCCAAAATAGATCTGCAGAATGTATATAAAAATATATATGTTGGATAGGCGGGTACGTATATTCAAATTATATTGAAAATATACTTACAATGTACTCAAATTTCCCTCAAAATATAATACAAATATATTTTAACTGTACTCGACTTATAATTCAAATATACTTTAAATATATTTAAACTACATCTAAAATATACACGATATATGTTCATACTCCGTTAAAAATATACTTTAAATATGTTCATACTACATTTCAAACATTATTGAAATATAGTCAACGTGTATTTAAGATATACTTGAAATATATTTAAACTATACTTGAAATATTCTTAAAAATTTTGTTATGACGTTATTTACATCATTGCACCCTTTTTCGATATTTTTCCTTGTCATTAATTACGATTATAGTATTTGCGGTTCAAATATATTAATAGTTCAAATTTAAATTATATCAGACGCTTACACGCCGTAAGGTGGTTTCGAACCCGGGATCTCTGAGTGATGAGCTGAGACGTTCCCCACTGAGCTAGTTCTACTTGTTAAATTAACTTTCGTATCGTCTACATATCGTACAATACACAATGTTAGTTTATTGAGAAATGTGTGGATTTACAAGGGTAACTAACATTATCGGATCAATTACTTAATTGCGCTCGCATAAAGAGCGATAATCGAATAGAATTACATAATCTTCAATTTTTTTCTCCGATCATTTATTCCGGCTAGTGCGGCTAGGTCTTCGCGAGATACTGACTTGAAGATGTTTTTGATTTGCAACGTCATTTGTTACTCAAGTTGCTTAACCAACTGTATTTAAAATATATAAAACATACATTCAGTTTGTATGTTTGATAAATTTAAGATGTATCTTAAATGGATTTATATTTATATATCGTATACGTTTTACTCTTACCCAAAAATATAATTGGCATATCCAACTTTTCGAACCAATTACATTTAATACATGTTTCATATATTTTTCGATATATTTTTTATATATTTTATTTTCATGTGGGTGTATATAGTGTTTATATGTAATAGTGTACTTTAACTGTAAATTAAGCTTTTTTAAGTTTAAGTTTTAAGTTTTATTAAGTTTAACTGTTATAGTGTTTATTCACAGCATATATTTCTTGTCAGGAATATGTATCAAAGATGTATGCGTCATATATGACGCATACATTTTTGATATATTTTTATGACAAAAAAATAGATTGAAAATATATCAAAAATATATGCGTCGTATATGCCTCATATATGCATCATATATAGTGTTTATACGTAGCATGTATTTTTTTGGTCAGAAAAATATATCGAAAATATATGGGTCACATATGCGTCATATATTTGGTGCATATACACTGAATATATACGTATTATTCTATTTTTCGTCACTATATATGCGACCGATATATATATATGTAGCATATCTTTTCTGTATATATTTTACATACATAAATTTCCATGGGGGTCATGCCAAACGCAAGAAGAACTTGCACTTACATTAGGAGTGACTCAACAAACAACTTCAGATCGTTTAAAATCGTTGGGAATGGTTCAAAAGCAAAGAAATTGGGTTCCATATGAACCGAAGCCGAGAAACGTTGAACGCCGATTTTGCACATGTGAAATGCTGCTTGCCAGGCATAAGCGAAAGGGTCACTCATGACACTCAATTGGGAAGTTTTACCCCACCCGCTGTATTAACCAGACATTGCTTCCTCTATCATTTATTTCGATCGATGACGCGCGGCCTGTCTGAGCAGCACTTCACATCATATGAAGATACCAAAACTTGGGTGATTTGTGGATAGCCTTAGAAGATGAAGCGTTCTTTCTAAGGGGTATCCATATACTGGTAGAAAGATGGGAAAACGTAGTGGCTAGCGATGGACAATACTTTGAATAAAACATCACGTACCGTTTTTTCACAATAAATGCCCATTTTTTTATTTTAAAAAACGGCAGAGATTTATTTGTACTTCCAATATAATTTATACGGTGTATGAATATACTTAATGCGTGGAATCGTGCTCAATGTTCCAGGAAGGGCGTGATCCTTTTACGAAGGGAGGGGAATGGCTGCGGAAATTTGGTCCAATCGTAAGTACGTTTCATAATTCTCTAAGAGATTACACGCGTACAGTGTTACCCTCCGTATGTATTAGTGAAGCGATGGATGTGTATAGACGTACAGGAAAGTACAATCGACGTACCCGGGATTGGTCTCGCGGCTTGAGCACACCCCACTGGCACATCCGTTTCGGATCCTTAACGCCAGACTGGATACGTACCGAAACTGCATACACGTGTATCACAATAAAATCCTTGCTCTCTCATCAATGGACGGATGGATACACAAAGTTGAGTATAGATCCGCATTTTCAAAGACCAACGAAGAATCAAGGGAAAAAAGAGATACATCCCGAGTTGTGCACTACACAGATACGGACATTGTGAAAACCGTTCTTGCGGGATTTGCCGTGAAACGGGCTGCAAAAGAACGTCCGGCTGTCGAATTCTCTCGAGGATCTCGGAGAACGTGGACGTTTCTCCCTTTTTGGAAACGGGGTTCGAAATAATATCGCTTCGGAGGTCACACCAACATGACGTTGGATCCAAAATCCCTTTTTTTTCTTGAGAGGCTACATCTACCTAGAGGCCCGAAAAAAATTACTGAATTCCGAAATTTTTTTCTGGGAGACGGTTAGTGAAATAGAGAGGTATTCTGTTTTAACACAAAGGTACATATATTGAGAGCCTTTAAATAAATCACCAAAAAATGCAGAAAAATAACAAAAACACAATTTTTTTCGCGATCTTTGGCGGTGGACATTCTCCAGCTTAAACGGTCCATCCTAAATCCAAAAACCGAACGGCTTATTTAAGGTTATAGTAAACAAGAGTCGTTGACGATCGTCGATTTTTAAAATAATTTTTTGTAACAACGTGGCGAGTTGAAATTCGAGCATACAACATTTATGAAAAAAGTCGTCATTTTTGCGTAACTATTAAAACATGAAGATCGATTTAAAAAAAAATTACATCGTCAACGACCTTTAAATGTTTCTCATCGTATCTCCTGCAAATTTGGAAACAATCCATCGAGTGGTTCTCGAGATATCATGTCCACCGACTTTGAAAACAGTGGTTCGAGAAAAATGAGTTTAAAGTTTAAAATATGGTGCTCGCCCTGCAAACTGTTAGAGCTGTAGCTCATGCAAATTTAGGAATATTTTAATACATTTTTTAGACAATATAGCTAAAAGGTGACACTGTTGAATAAAAATATTTTTGGAAAATGCAATTTTTTTACCCACCTAGGTAGATGTAGCCCGTCAGGCATTCCTTTCGCGGAGGGCCGTATTTTGTGAGGATATAAGCAGAGCCTTTCTCAATCATTGGTAAATTACAGTGGCGGTAAGAAAAAATAAGTTACAGTGAATTATTATTCTCAACGATAAACTGAATTAAAAAAGTTTTGAAAATTCTTCTGCGAGCCACATTTTCCAGGTTTTAGTATTAATATTTTCTTTATGCATTCGGTGACCCCGTGTTTTTATTGTTGTTGCGGATTCTTTAGAATTTTTTACACGCCTATAGAGTAGTTTATATCAGACATCTAGAGTTATTCAGTGTATAAATTATTAGATTCTAATGTGGCCAGCGCATCATCTCCGTATGTAAGTGCCGTATAAATGAGACGATTTTTAGAATCGTAATTTTTCGTTCAAAGTTCGATAACTTGAAATTTTATCAGTATACTGGGATAGGTTTTCATTTAATTAAAGATGAAAATCGATTACTTGTTAAATATTCGGGTTCGTGAAAGGAATACCTTAATACTTTAGTTTATAGTCCCACGAATAATATTCAATTGGTTTCAAGTCGAAAAGAGATGAAATAGCAAACTAGGGTTTGTTTGGGATGTGAATAAAATATGGCATTTTGCCATTTCGTTGCGAACAAAAAATGGCTAACGAAAAATTTCAAAGCTTTTCTCTTGAAAGAGATTTTTCCTCGAGTATAATTTCACGCGACAAACATGATGTATTTTGAAATATTTATCCGGCGATTAAAAAAATGTAAACATACTTTGGTACATTTTCTAACAAAGTGCGAAAGCTTTTTGCGAAACATTGCAATGTCCCGTTTCAGTTAACATTTTTGTACTATTTTTTTCGCCAAAATGCAAGTGGGTGTTATTTTTTAAAACAATCAGTATATTTTGTAAAATCCTTGACACTTCTCAGGAGTCTTATATCAACAATAAGACATTGACAGCTGCTGTAATGGTTTGCTTCAAGTACAGTACCAAAAACAATTAAAACTCCACTTCACGGAGGTCCAGCGAAAAAGATGGCTTCGATAAACTATGATGTTTCGCCATTTCGTATTGAAAAAACCCAAACAAATCTAATGGTTCTTATTGTGCCTTTTTGACGAACCAATCGTACAAGTTAACGAAGTTTATAGTTTTTTTGAAAATTACGTTTCCCCATATGACACGGAAAAAAAAAAATAGTACAAAATACAGGGGCTACACAGTTCGCATTGAACTCGAGCGATAGCACAGCGATATTTACTGAAACACAGTGCTCAAAATACAGTGTGTTCAAGGTAAATTATTACAGTTCCAATACTGTCCTCTTTGGCCTCGAACCGCTCTACTGTATCTTTTACTGGAACACACAGTCCAAAACACAATGTAGTCAAAAGTAAATTTTGACAGTTCAACACTGTAATATAAATTTAACAAAACTTGTAATTTGACAGTTGGTTAATGTGCATGATGTACAAAGAATGCGCCAGTTATATCGACAGAGTTTATGTAGACACACAAAAAAAGTTTATCCAAAAAAAGAAGTTTGAAAAAAATGTGTAGAAAATATTTAAAAATCAGTCACATACACAAGAACGTACCTTTTTGTAAATAATTTTCTCTTTTTTATAATTTATTGAATTATGTCGCACAAATTTCAACGTTCGCATCCTATCGACCATGCACTACTAACTGGCAATCCTTTGTGTCCTGGCCACGTGCCTCACCCCACGCGCGAGACAAGTCCTAATTAGACAAGAACGTACCTTAAAAAAAATGCTCTCTTTCTTTATAATTTCTTGAATTCTGTCGCACAAATTTCGATGTCCGCGTCCCATCAACCACGCACTACTAACTGGCAATCCTTTGTGTCCTGGCCTCGTGCCTCACCTCGTGCCTCATTTGCGTACATTATAAAAATCAGTGATCGCATTTAAATTTGACAGTTGAATATTTTTACTCAAATCACTGATGTTTTCACAATGTCGAACTGCAAATAAACCAGTGTAACTGTAAAAATCTCAGAGTGCACAGCTAACGTCACGAACTGCCTAAAGAAGAGTAAAACTACCGTGCCACACTGTACAATTTAATGAATCACTCAGTACTCAATACAGTGTACACTGCAACCCTTGCAGATTACGTACAGTATAAAAATCAGTGATATCATGTAAATTTTACAGTTGAATATTTTTACTGAAAACACTGATTTATTCACAATACCGAACTGTAAATAAATCAGTGTAACTGTAAAAATCTCAGTGTGTACAGGAAAATTCGTCATTTTTGTAGGACAGGATTTACATTATTCTGTTTTACTGTAAAATGAAATATGGCACCCTGTTTTTTTATGCGGTTTATACTGTGATTTTCGCTGTTTCTTTGTTTCCGTGTAGATTCCAGTCTAACATGTCATACTGCTCGAGTAGCAGCGCATATATAGGGTGTCTCAAAATGACATGACATTTTAATTTATTGATAAAATGTATTATTTATTAGAAAAGTAAGAATATTTTTATTTTGATATAAGGTATAAACATGGAGGTTATGTGTGGAACACAATATCCGATGAATGGCCGCCTCGTCCCTGTTTCCAAACGTTCACTCTGTTGACGAAATTTTCAATAACATTTTGGCATAATTGTGGACTAATTTCATTAACGGTGCGTCCAATTGCTTCCTTGAGCTCCGCAATGGTTTGTGGATCATTGGCATACACTTTTACTTTCAGAAAACCCCAAGGCAAGAAGTCCAATTGCGTCAAATCGCACGATCTTGATGGCCAACTCACATCGCTGCAGCGCGAGATAACACGACCATAAAACTTTGCCTGCAATAACCATGCAGTAACAATGCAGCAAATAACAAATTCTATACGTCGCTCGGTCGTGTAATTCTCCATGACTAAACCTCAATACTTCCTAATGCCAGTTGTCAAAGATTAGTGCTCCATGTTCGCCAAAAAAAATGGCGCGCAATCTAAGATGTCAGGTCATTTTTAAACACCCATTAGTTAAAGTGCCAGAACACATTTCTGTTCTTAGGTCCGTAGTACTACGGACCTAAAAAACTTAATACGTAATATCCGGTGCGTGGGTCTAGTCGTTAGCGTGCTGGCCAGCGGATCGGGAGGTCGCGGGTTCGAATCCCGGTCGTGTACTTTCGTCGAGAAGTGTTTTTCTTCGACATTTTCTCGCCAAAAGGTGACTGGTTGCGTGACTGGGAGGCGGACTCGGTCCGGCTGTATCGGTATCGGTTTTTTCGCAGTTTCCCTATGCCCATGGATGACTGGTGAATACATGAGACATACATGGTGAATACGATACTGAGGAGGAAGTCGGCTGCGGCTACAAGATGGGGGGGGGGATGACAGCGTTGGACATGGAGGCAGCGGATATATAGGCAGTGGACATGTAGCCGGTAGACATATAGGCAGTGGACATATAGACAGTGGACATATAGGCAGTGGGCATATAATAGCAGTGGACATATAGACAGTGGGCATATAGGCAGTGGGCATATAGGCAGTGAGCATATAGGCAGTGGACACATAGGCAGTGGGTATATAGGCAGTGGACACATAGGCAGTGTGCATACAGACAGTGGACATATAGGCAACGGGCATATAGGCAGTGGACATATATAGGCAGTGGATACATAGGCAGTGGGGACATAGGCAGTAGGCATATAGGCCGTGGACATATAGGCAGTGGGCATATATGCAGTGGGCATATATGCAGTGGACATATAGGCAGTGGACATATAGACAGTGAACATATATGCAGTGGACATATATGCAGTAGATATATAGACAGTGGACATATAGGCAGTGGGCTTATAGGCAGTGGACACATAGGCAGTGGACACATAGGCAGTGGTCACATAGGCAGTGGACACATAGGCAGTGGACATATATGCAGTGGACATATAGGCAGTGAAACCTTGTAAAAAGCCGAAAAGGCTGTGCAAATCAAACAAGGAAAAAATACTTAATACGTTATAAAATACTGAATACGTTACGTTATAAAATACTTAATATAAGTGTATACGTTATAAAATACTTAATGCACGATTGTTCGTCCCCGTTTATATCGGATTGTCGGGGTTGAATTCATCGAAAAATTTAATGAGCGATACTGAAAATTGGGCAGTTCGGAACGATAAAACGGTGAGTAAAAGACGAGGGGTGGTTTCCTAAGTCACTAACCCTGTGGAAACGCACCCCGAGGCAGCAATCGATCCAACCCGATGTAATTATCTGAGCGTTGAATTTTTTATCGTACTGAAACAATGACGTATTTTCAGACTAAACAACATCGGGCTCAGTTTCCATCCGCCCTGGCACCGACGCCACCGCGAATAACCAATCCCCCTTGTACCTTTTTATTGTGTGTGTGTGTGTGTGTGTGTGTGTGTGTGTGTGTGTGTGTGTGTGTGTGTGTGTGTGTGTGTGTGTGTGTGTGTGTGTGTGTGTGTGTGTGTGTGTGTGTGTGTGTGTGTGTGTGTGTGTGTGTGTGTGTGTGTGTGTGTGTGTGTGTGTGTGTGTGTGTGTGTGTGTGTGTGTGTGTGTGTGTGTGTGTGTGTGTGTGTGTGTGTGTGTGTGTGTGTGTGTGTGTGTGTGTGTGTGTGTGTGTGTGTGTGTGTGTGTGTGTGTGTGTGTGTGTGTGTGTGTGTGTGTGTGTGTGTGTGTGTGTGTGTGTGTGTGTGTGTGTGTGTGTGTGTGTGTGTGTGTGTGTGTGTGTGTGTGTGTGTGTGTGTGTGTGTGTGTGTGTGTGTGTGTGTGTGTGTACATCCACTTGGGTGGGTGTGTATATATATATATATATATATATATATATATATATATATATATATATATACACACCCACGATGTACCAGAGCTAACGCTTCGCTTTTCTATTGACATTAGGTGTAATAGAATAATCTGTGGAGATGGTAGCTCCAACCTATATACCATACTGCGATAATTCTACGAATTTTAAATGATCGAATGTTTGGAGTATGGAGTCTGGATGAATAATTCCATATTCCAAAACGTTTTCACAAGTCACGAGAACATTAAACAAAATTTGTAATATCGCTTTTTCATTTTGTAGGCGTAGTGGGATGATTTAAAAAAAGTATATGAAGATATATGTGCATGGAATAGATAAGAGATATGAGAAGAGAATAGACAAGGACTAAAGAACAATGTAGGGAATGTATAAGAAGATCGCAGCTTTTCCAAATCCCTGAAAGTGCAATAAAATGCAAAAGGCAGCGATAAATACTTGTGAGCATTATATCCAAAAGAGCCTTTGCTATGAGAATTTATGCCAAGCGTAGTATTGATGAAGTGCACTCACGAAGAACATCACTTAAGTGTCCGCCTTTGATTTTGTTGAAACTTATATATGTGATAAAACTTTGAAAACTATTGGACACGCATTTTTTTATCGGCGGAAAATGGTTCTGAGGGAGAAAGCCACCCCTCAAAGAAAGGCGCGTCACCCCTTAATGTAATTTTTTTGATAGAACTATAGTGGATTTTTCATCGCTTTACATTAGAAGAATCTTGGTTTTTGTTTCATTCAGATCGGTGAACTGGTTGTGGGTGAAACTGCAAAAACACCTTTGCACATTGCTTTCTTTGAAGGGTGATTTCCCTCGTCAAAACCGTTTTTCCGCCGATAAATGGGAATACGTGTCTAATAGTTTTCAATGCTAGTTTTTAATTTCATATATGTGATAGACATATATGAGTTTCAACAAAATCAAAGGCAGACACTTTTGCCGTTCCTTGTCAGACATATCGCGAAAAAAGTACTGCGTAAATAAAAATTGCGATACACCGCATTTTATTAAAGGGGTCTTCTCACTTTGGACGCTAAAAGAGCTATTTTCATGATTTTCTTGATAGGTTTATATCATAGAAATTGATATCAAATTTGTTACACTTAATACATACACTTTCGAAATACATTTAAAAAAAAATGTTTTTATGTATTTATGTAACCCAAACAAACTTTAAACGCGTTTTTCTCGAAACAACGTTTTTCGACGGTTTGTTGATAAAATCTTCGAAACTACTGAACCTATCCTTATGAAATTTTAACCACACATTCTTTACAACTATAGCTATAGCGGACATCAAGGTTTTAAAAAATTGTATTTACTATTTTTTGTCAAAAAACGGTGAAAAAACACGTTTTTTTTAATCTAAAACTGTTCGCCATTTTGTTATTTTTGCATATATGAAAAATCGTACGATATGCGCTATCGCCATTAACATACTGAATCTAAAACATTTATATTATTTTGTTTCGGATGATCCATCTCCGAGATTTCATCAACAGCGCAGACCTACCATTTTTAGGCCTTTTTGAACTACCATTTTCGTCTATAAATAGTGACTTGAATAAATAGATAATTAAAAAAAATGTATTTCGAAAGTGTATTTATTAAGTGTAACAACTTTTATACAAATATCTATAATATAAACCTATCGAAAAAATTCATGAACATAGGCTTTTTAGCGTCTAAAGTGTGAAACCCCTTAAGGGGTTAGGCTATTGGGAAAATTACCAACACTCCTTTGCCACTTGAGGCAACTCAAATTGGAGGGCAAGGTCCAACATATAGTGCAGGAATCGCAGATTGAAGGTAAACTTATTATTACAACGATAGAACTGATGGTAAAACTTTAAGGCAGACATCCCGTGGGAAGGCTCTTTTTTTCACTTTTTTGGGAATTTCTTTTGGCGATCTAAATAGATACACATCTGCGAACTTTTCACCCGTATTTATTCATATTTTGAGCATACTTTACAATTTTTTTAGGGTCAAATCGTCGCTCATTACTGGAGTAGACGGCAACTTAACCATTCATCTTCAAAAAAAGTTTTTTGCGGCGACCACGATTGCTGGCGTTCTGCTTATCTGAAATAAAAAAACCAAAAGGCATTTTAATCTGTTGAAGTATGAACTAATTTTTGAACTAGAATTATTAAAAAATATTGCGAGGTAAATTTTTGGCATCTTGTTGAACATTTTTTCCCGAATTTAGGTGTTTTTTTCTCGACATCTTCAACATGAAAAAACAACGGCTTAATTATTAAGGCGAGAATTATCCTAGTTTGCAAAGTGTCTACATGAGTATTGATAAGTCATTCAAATTTGAGAGGAATTCGTTCTATATTCAAATACGATTATCACCAATAAAATTTTGACTCGCCCTTAATCTGCTATGCCTGGTCCATTAAGTGAACCTTCAGTTTCCTCAAGAAAATCCTGCAAAGCCGATTGTTGCTCCCTGGCATCAGTTATTGCCCTTTTTCGAACCAGTGACACGGGATGACTGCCTTAAACGCATTTTTCTCGAAATCACGTTTTTCAAAATGGTGTACACGATTTCTCGACATCTAAGGAACGGATTGACTTGAAATGTGGTACACTTATTCAGTGTAATAGTAGTTTAGTCTTGGCCGACGTTTTTCTTGTTAGCATTTTTTTTCATTCGTCATTAACAATAATGTTGTCATTTTTCCTCGAAAAATCGAAAAAAATCAAACATTTTTTTTTTGATTATTGAAACACGATGACAAAAAAGCTCTGTCAAGTCTTAGCCAATATTATCCATTTAAAGAAAAAGCCATGTTTTTTCGTTCCCTATCACCCGGGTGGCTGAAATCAAGTGCACCGTTGACATTCAAAGGTCCTTCACGAGATCGTTTATAACTTCTTTAATTATTAACATTTTTCAATGAAGTTTAGAGCACAACTTTGTTAATGTGCCTACAAATAAATGTACAAACGATTCTTCAATCATCTCACTTATTTCTTTTAAATTAATTGTTTTGTATAATCCTGATTTTTGGGTCGTCACAGTAGCCGCATTCCTTGAGGGATCATCATCGTGTAACGGGTCGAAAAGTAGCTGATTTTCGCGATTTCTTTTTCGATGGTCAAAATACGCTAATCATTATTTTTAATCAGAAAATACATTTTTAAACGTTTATTTTGATTTTTTTTTACATTTTTGTTAACGGTTGAAAATGTATTCGAAAAAAGCAGCCCTCACGATGTACACGGTTGTGGGCGTAAATATTATCTGAAACAAAATTTGCCAAAAGATTAGTAATCAGTATGAAAGCCTATATCTTGCTATGGAGGCTTTTTTACAATCAAAATTGACAAATGGCGGCGGTTTAAAAAAATATCGAATTTAGCGTATTTTTTGACGGTTTTGCGTTAAAAAAAATACGAATATTAAAAAAAGCTGTCATAGCATGATAAAGAATGGCGTGAAAAATGTTGTGTCAAAATTCGAGACGGATAGCTTGGAAACTCTTTCTTTGAGAGTGTACACCTTTTTTCAAAATGACATTTCGAGAAAAACGCGTTTAAAGTTTCGAGTGCGGAATTTTTATATAAATCGTCTACTTACGATCAATTGGCAATGTCAGGTCCATGTTTATAACCGTCTATATTATCGGATTAATGGAAAAAATGTTTTTTTAATTTTACACCGATGATCCCTTAAGCAAATCATGACGAAGCGGCGAAGAAAATAATGAATATCGTGGATACTTTTATTTTTATTGTACGCGTAATCGTAAATGACATTTTTGAAAAATAATTACGACAAAACCGACCTGCGCACCCCCGATTTGAATGGGAACACTCGTTGCTTCGCAAACTTGTTCAGGGATAATTGCTTGATTACGCAGATGATTGATAATACGATGAAAAGAGCATTATGATATTGTTTTACGTACGCGTAGCTCGAGGCTATTTGGAGCAGACTATTTTTCGTGTGTTTCAAAATTATAAGGACATACATGCACGCGCGCAGAAATGGGAATCCATTGACGCGATTCGAGTGCGTGGAGGAAGGGATTCCCCGTTAATACGTCGTCTGTTTGTACAAGCAGGGTATAAGTGCGTTCTCGTAAGTACAGGGGGGGGGGGGAGAGCGATAGAGAGAGAGAGAGAGAGAGAGGCAGGGTTAGCCAAGCTAGCAAAACGAGGCTAATCCCCTACCGACACGAGAATCTCATCGCTTTTCGCCTCGTGCGAGCCCCAGAATAAACAATCCTTCTTTCCGCACTAACTCGCCTCCTCCACCGCCCTCAACCCTGAGAATCACGAGCCCAGACTTGCTATATTATTACGACGGTCCACGCTTCAGTTGCAACTTTTGTTGAATCTGCGGAGGACCACTTTCTCTCTGTCTGTCAATTTCGAACGGGAGAGAAAACGTTGCGAACGAGCCGGAAGGATTCTTCCCTTCTGTGGCCCTTGTTGTCGAAATGGGTTATCCGTATCACTTAGCTAATCTTTTTCTAATTTATATATATATGTATTTACGTTAGGAAAATCGAGGTCTTATATGTATACAATAGGGTGGCACAAGTTTCAGCTCTATTTTGTTTTCTTCTCACCATCCAATTATCTGATATAAGAAGAAAAAAAATGTCGCGAAAGCTGCGAGCGGTCAACAAATATTTAGAGGTCGCTCAAGCCTACCAAAAATTCAAATTTTCATTTAAAAATCGATTTTTTTTTCGTCCACTTCTCATCCATGAATTTTACGCGAGGTTAATTTGAAAATTAACCTCAAGAAAGCTGGCCACTGAATACTCACTGGTCGGTCAAGAGTTTCGAAATGACTAGTTTCCGATTTTTTTCTTCTTTCCACTCTTAAATTTGACGTTTTGTCAATTTTTCAAAACAAAAAATCCTTTTTCTTTAGAAGCAGATTTTTCAAATTTACCTCACTCTTCTAACCCGAGAATTATAGTCTTTGTTCTCATTAAATAATTATTTACAGCTCTTGTACGTAAACAAAATTATAGGTCGTTTTGTTGGGTTAGAAGTGTGAGGTAAATTTGAAAAATCCGTTTCCAAAGAAAAAAGGAATAATTGTTTTGAAAATTTTACGAAGCGTCAAATTTATGAGTGAGAAGAGAAAAAAAATCGAAAATTGGTCATTACGAAGCTCTTCAGCGACCCCTAAATATTCATTGGGCGGCTAGGGCTTTCGCTAGGTAATTTAAACAATTATAAAGCGTAAAATTCATGGGCGAGATATGAACAAAAAAAATTGATTTTTAAATGAAAATTCGAATTTTTGGGAGGCTTGAGCGAGCTCTAAATATTTGTGACGCCTCGCAGCTTTCGCAACAATTGTTTTTTTCGTTAAAGAAGATTATTGGAGGGCGAGAAAAATGAAAAAAAAGCTCAAAATTGGGCCACCCTAGTATACAGGTATCTATAAGTTTTCTCAGTTATCTATAACTTCTCCAAGAAGTCTCCGAGCGCTGAAAAGCGCCTTCGGCAATGCCACGCTGGTAGACGCAGTTCTCGACTCTTGTAGGTCTATTATCTTTGGGAAAAAAAGTTACCGACTAAAAATAGTTTTATTTTCTATCAATAGGTGGCGTTAGATTACGGGGGAAAAATCATCAGCTGTAGCGTCTATAAAACCGTCGACTTCAAATACGTTTTTCTCAAAACCATGTTATTGAAATCGGTACGCAGCAGACCTTGAACAATTTTCGTCCAAGCGACTTTCAATTTTAACTGTAGTTTCTTAGATGACTTTAACAGTCAAATAAGAGCCCTTTTTCGATTAATCAAAAACTAAAAAGTATATCACTTCTTCTATGAAAATAATGGTCGAAAAAACAAACGTTTTTTCAAACTCGCCTCTATTTTGTTTCTTTCATCATTTTTTAAATTTCGCCCCGTACATGACTGCTGAAACTAATATAATTGATGAAAATATTTCACTCTTAGTTTCTGGATTAAATTTACGGCAGTTCTATTGCGTGCCGCGGAGAGGGTTGGCTGAAAACCAGTAGTTGCTATAGCAAGTCGCGCGCCGCCATTTTGTATTCGTTTGACAAATAATTTTTTTTGTTACATACTTCAATATATACCTAATAAAGCCTAAAAGTTCTTTTCACCATAGATTTTGTTCCTTTCTTTTAAGAAAAATTCCAAAGAAAACGGTAGAAAATGGGCAGTTACGCTGTGATGCCCTCCCTTAAGCACCACTGTTATTTATCAATGATTAAGAAGGGCCCTGTTTAGGCCCCCACAAAATACGGTCCTCCGCGATAGGAATACTTCCATTAGTCTGTCTACACAAGCTTTTAAAAATTTTACCAGCCCAACAATTTTTTTACCATTTTACTATACCTCAATCAGGGTCTCCTCATTGTATCGGGTCCCTTGCGTCGGGTCCTTGGCCACGTTTAGGCCCTTAAAGAGCCCAAATTTAGACGGTGCCCTGACAATTTTCCACACGGATTGTTCATTTTGACTATCTTTGAGTCACGGTTATAGACGAAACACCTGTATTTTGTAGATATTTAGGCAATATCTCGATACAAAATAAGATAACTAGTGTATGAGATCGAGATAACTTGTATTGGGCTATCCCGAAATTATCTAAGATGATCCTAAACTAGAGAAAAAAAGATTCTAGTGAATCAGCATAATCTCCATAGCCTCTAGATAATTTTGACTAATATCTATAGCTCTGCAAGATTTTTAGAAATCGTCTAGATTATTTTAAGTTTATTTTTTTTCACGACAACGAAGCCAATCTTCATCAGGGGGCAATAACCAAACCCAACAAATAAAAATCCTAGTCCTCACAGCGCATTTCGTTTTTTTTTTCTGAAAAGAATCGGGAACAATCTCACGGCGGTGAATAATAAAAACATCGCTGATAGTAATAGTCATAGCGTACCTACTTTTTAAAATAGAAATCTTTTGTTACTCGATCGTAGATTTTTTTTAACTTTACGCTCGCGTATCCTCTCAATTAAGCTTGCCCCTCTGCTCTATATTATTTATATCTATATGCACGAGTACGTATGAAACGGTGGGACGGGGAAATGTGCAATCGCATACGTCCAACTAACAATCCCTGCGATAAATATTATTTTGAGATATGATCGCAGCGAGCTTTCATTCGATTTTTGCCGCTGTGTATGCGTATACAGGGTGTCCTAAAACTGAATGCGTTCCCTGAAATGGGCGGTTGGAGGTGAAATTCTGAGTCGATAGATATAAGCATGTGTGGGTCTCAGATCAACCCATGAATTATTATTAATTTTTAAAGGCGGCCCAATCAGATGCGCCGGATGAGCCGACGTACGTCGGTGAGCGATACGCCGGCTCAGCGGGCGCACCTGATTGGCCCGCCATTGAAAATTAATAATAATTCAGGGGTTGATCTGAGACCCACACATGCTTATATCTATTGACTGAGAAGGTCACCCCCAACCATCCATTTCAGGGAACGCATTCATTTCTGGGACACCCTGTTGATTTTTTAGACTCTCTCTTCATCCCTCCCTGAAATGACCCTCTGGCTTCTTTTGGGAATGTCGCGCACGTCGATTTGTACATAACCGGGAAGAAATAGACGAAAACTACTAATTGGTTTTCGGTGCAAATGCGGAAGCCTTGGTGGAGTGCAGTGTGCAACATTTCATTTATGTACAAGCAAATGCATATATCCTTACACACATTCACTCACAAATAATATACGTGGCATTCTTCACGAAAAAAAAATTACTGGAGCTGCCTGAATCCGCCATTGGGGGACGACAGTGAGTTATTTATTGAGCGAATGGAATATTCAATTACTTTAAGAATTATTTATCTCAGCGGACTAATCAATGCTTGGAATAATAAAATGTTTTAGTGTTCCATCTTAATATTTCGTTGCTCACCTGCAAATTATGAATTTCGTTGGGTGATTTTTTTTACATTTGCTCGTATATTCAATTTTTTTTCGATGTGCTCTCACCACTTGTCATTATTATTTGCCACTTTAAGGGGGGCGATATCTTCAGGCGGGGAAGGAATGTTGATTTTCATGACTTTTTTTTTAAAGACAGTTTTCTTCACTATTTTTTATGGCGGGATTAATCTGAAAGAGACCAAGGAAGATTTTTCTTTCATTAACACTCATACGCAGAATATGAACCAAGAAAAAGTGAAAAATGTTGAAAATTGATTGAACGGTACGCTTTCAAACAGAAATATTGAAATTTCCGAAAAAAATATCTGCATTTTGCAATGGAAAATATTTTTTTTTGTTTATTTCAAAAACATTTAGGGTCGTGTTTTAGACGATAGGATTAAAAGGTTTTATACCAAATTTCATCAGAATCGGTCGATTAGTTTTTTAGCTATAGCTATAGTTTTCTAGCCATAATGGAAATGTAACTTGTTCACTTTGTGGACAAGTCTCATTTAAAAACTAGGATGACCTAAAGGTCACGCTCGTTTTGCAATTGCATTTTAGAAGAACCCGCCATACCTCCACCATTTTTAAAGATTAATAAAATAAATAAAACTAATATGTAACAGTTAAAAGTAGTAATAAAACGTACCCTAAGTTTAAAAAATGTTGAAAAAATTTGGCCTTAAAAAAATCATGAAAATCAGCAAAAATTTTCCTCGCCTAAAGGAATCTCCCCCCTCAACGATGCTGGTGATAGATGGAGTATCTTTTTTTGCATCGATCCATTGTTAAATTAATTATCCGTTAAATCAGCCAAGATTCGAGAGATTCTTTTATTTATTATTCGTTTGCCATACAGCGGTAAAGAAAACTCGCAAATATTTGATCGCTCAAGAAATCGTATGACTCTGCGTGAAACATCCCATATAGACGAGTAGTCAATAGGATACGTTGCGATCGAACTGTTGTGTATATAGATCTGAACGAGCTGTGACACGCGCGATGGTCAGTCGCGCAATTCACGTTTCTGCAGGCATGTTCGTCCAATTATCGAAAATTAATTGGCGACTGGACGCGTTCAGTGACTCGAGGCCATATATACGTACATGTGTAGGCATCTATGAATGTATGTACTCATAACTACGTGTGTGTGTGTGTGTATATATATATAAATGTATATAGATCGAGAGAGAGATAGAGAGAGAGAGAGAGAGAGAGAGAATGTGGAAAGACAACCGGATGGTCGAATCAGACTCGTGCACTAGCCTTTGTATGCGTTTCCTCCTGTACCCGATCAGCCGTTGGCAGTGATGTAATAATTAAAGTAATTATCCGTCCAGTAAATTGGGATCGGGAAAATTATAAAAACCGCACACGCATCCTCAGTCGGACGATGTGGCAAAGTCATACCTTGCAAATGATACCTCTGTCGCAGATTCGGCCAATCAACCGATAATAATGATTGTATTATTATCATTGTTATAACTATGTAACAAGTTATAAACGGTTGGATTGCCTCGGGCAATCACTCACTCGTTATTTCCAAACAGATTTGCAAAAAAAATTGAAATTCACCGCACGCACGATCGATGCATAGAAGTTTTCGCGCGAATTCAAACGATTCTCGGCCGAATGGGTTTTCGGTAGGTATCGGGTGAAGCCAGCAAAGAGTGCGCAGTTTATAAACCGTTATTTCTAGAAAAATCAATTTTGATCATACATTCTGTACTTTTTATTTAAATTAAGCTTTGGTCATTTAGGAACATTATTTTTAGTATAAATCTTAGGTAACAATCTCGAAAAAGATGAAAAAAGGATTTAACTTAGAACTCGACTGGTGCGCATTCTTAGGGTGCTGTGATGCAAAGAGTACGCAGTGAGAACCTTTCATTGAAGCTAATAGTGCGCATTAGGGTGGCACAAATTTGAGCTCTATTTTTTCGCCTTTTTCTCACCATCCAATTATCTACTTTAAAGAAGAAAAAAAACAATTGTCACGAAGGCTGCGAGCGGTCAAAAGATATTTAGAGGTCGCTCGAGACTCCCAAAAATTCAAATTTTTATTAAAAATCGATCTTTTTTCGTCTACTTTTTACTCATGAATTTTACGTTATATAATTTTTAAATTAACTTCGTGAAAGCTCTAGCCAGTCAATGAATATTGAGTGGTCGCTCAAGAATTTCGCAATTTCCAATTTTCGCCAATTTTTTTTTAGTCTTCTCACTCATAAATTTGACGCTTTGTAAAATGTTCAAAACAATTAATGGTTTTTCTTTAGAAACAGATTTTTCAAATTTACCTCACACTATTGACCAAAGAATTATAATCTTGGTTCTCATGAAATAATTCTTTAAAGTTCTTGTCCGTAAACAAAATTATAGGTCCTCCGTTTTATCGGGTTAGAAGTGTGAGGTAAATGTAAAAAAATCCGTTTTTAAAGAAAAAAGAGATTAATTGTTTGGCAATTTTACAAAGTATTATGTTTATGAGTGAGAAAATAAAAAAAAACTTGCGACAATTAGGAATTTCGAAGCTCTTGAGCAACCACTAAATATTCATTGGCCGACTAAAGCTTTTGCGAGCTTAATTTAAAAATTAACAAAGGGGGGGGGGGGTGAATTTCATGTTCCTTCGACTGAATATCATTCTTTATAACTCAATAAATGAGAAAATGGCAAAAAAATAATTTTAGATAATAATTTTAATAAAGAATTGCCGCATAAAGAAAGGAAGTGTTTTATTTTCAGCGCGTCACGTGTCTTTTAAGGGGCTATACCAGTGTGACACTTTCAAAAAATCGATTTTTTTTGCCTTTTTCGGCAGTTTATACTTTCAAGAATATCATTATCATTTATATAATTTATATCAATATCATTTTATCTTGCAAAAATCGATAGTTAAATCTTCAAAAGTCATTTTCTCGGAATGAAATTTTTCAAATTTGCTGACATTGTAACTCAAAGAGCAATTATCCGATTGACTTGAAATTTGAACTGAGTACTCTTGAATATATTTACTCGACAATGACGTAGGATTTTTTTGATTGAATGATAATCGACGATTTGACATTGAAAAGAACGACCATTTTATAGGCGAGAAAACAGACATTTTGAATAAATACGCCATTTTGTTAGATTTTGATATTTTTCGAAAATCCTACGTCATTGTACAAGAAATACCTTCCAGTTTAACGACATTTTTTCCGTCTTCGGTTTCAGCTACTCAATCGGCCGCCATCATGTCAGCAGTGAAGGAACTTTTTTTTTGGCGCCTCCGAAGGCAGCGCATAAATCGCTTGGATCTCAATATTTTTCTATAAAAAAATTATGTAATATAGGTCGAATATAGCCAAACATATTCTCAATTTTCCGAAACATTTAATTGAGTACTTTTCTTCCAAAAAATTCCCAAAGGTCACCTTGATTTTCAGCGTTTACACTGGTATAGCCCCTTAATGGCGTGCAAAGACAAGATTTCTATAGATTTTGTTCAAATTTTAACCAGACATTGTTCATATCATTATGCATGTTTAAGTGAAATTTCAGAACAGTCCACTATTTATATTGGGAGATAATGGGTTTTAAAATTGCAACTTTTTTCTCTGCAGGGCTTGCATTTAAATTTGGATAGAATCATTTTCCATAAAAAATATTTGTCCCCTATAATAAGAAGACATTTGGCAACACCGCTTCGTTTCACGTATCCGATGACGTAAGTTTGCGCGGCATTTTGAAAATAATACTGCAACACAAATCTTTTTTTGGAAGTAATTTTCAATCCAACAAAGTGTTTAGTTATTTGTGAATTAACCAACACTTTTAATTGCTAATGAAGAGAACATAAACAATATAAAATATTTATATTTATAACGCAAATATTTTCTTTATGATGAAAGTTTTTAACTATAGGAACACGAAAATCATTATTTTTTCTCGAAATATTGAACGATTATTCTGCGGTGTTGCCATATGTCTTCTTATTTTAGGGGACAAATATTTTTTACGAAGAATTATTCTGTCTTTACTGAACATTTTTAGAAAAACTGAATAGCAAAGGCAATCCAAACTTATTTTCCTCTTTCCCTAACCAGTTTGCTATCTAAACATAATTTGTTTTCAAAATTTATAAACACAATAGAACGGTACGACGAATTATGTGACCTGACTTTAAAAGTTGCAATTTAAAAACCATAATCTCCAATCTAAGTAGTCGACTGTTCTGAAAGTTCACTCAAACATGCATAATGATATGAAGAATGTATAATTAATATTAGAACAAAATCCATAGAAATCAAGAGCATGCGCTCGTTTTACCTTAAATGGAGATGGTTTAAGGCTGTACTTAATATGTTTCAAGCATAATACACGTGGGAATATCAGATGAAAATTTAATTTATTTTCATTTATTAACCGATGAAATATTGTGATTATTTAACGTTACTTTCAAAGGCCTTACTCGCGTTTCGATATTTTTTCACCGCCCCGGGGATATTTTTTCATTTTACCGAATTACAGGTGCGCCGGCACTATCAGCTCCTTTATTTCACCGTTGAAACCGCGAGAGTCGAGAATTAATATTTTTTTCTCCAATGTTTTACGACTCTACCGCGGTGCATTATTGCAGCGAGGGGATGCGATTTTTTCCGTTAGGAATTAAAAGAGAACGGGGAATAAAAGTAAAAATATCGCGTCGGATCCTTTGAGGGCAGGATAGACAAATATTGACTGCAGCGAGAGAAAAAGAGGCGCGAGAGTGGGGGGAGTGACGAGTTCATAATCCTCGTGAAAACTCAGGAAACCCATATCGACGGAAAAAGCTTGATCTTTAGCTTATTTTTTTCCTTCTCTTCATATTTTTCTGTTTTTACAATTCGGCACCTTTGATGTTGTATCGGGTAAAAATAAAGCGAAGACTGATTTTTTTAGGCCGTCGATAGATTTGTGGTGAAAGTGTGCGGGTGGAACTTTTCTTAATATGATTTTTTCTTACTACAGCGAGGGGCAAACACATTTTTTCGTTCTAGTTCAAAATAATTGATTTCTCAATTTTTTTGCAGTTCAAACTCAATTGATTGTGCATTTGACTATTAATATGACAACTTTGCATCCGCTGAGTTGGGCAACTATTTTTTTACTATTATCTATAGAATGCAAGGCCACATCCGTTCAAAAATATTTAATATGAGAATTTTTTTGTTTCAGTTTTCAACTTGAAGAATTTTCTGAGATCCAATAATTATATTTTTCCATCCCTTGTTTTGTAATTATTTTAATCAGTGAGAGACTACGTATTTTTCAAGAAAAAAAATTACATATAAATTTGTTAAAGCCGTCCATTTTTTTAACGCCTAAGTGTTTCTATATTTTCTGTAATAAACTATACGGGATGCACGTTCGGCGTGCGACTTCAGCGTTCTTCTGTATCAAGCTGCGTTGACCGCATAGCCGCGCATCGCTTTGCGGCGCCAGCTACTGAAAGGAAGTCAGTTTTACTGACAGGGAACACCACTCAAGGTAGAACGATCGCGCTCTTGATTTCTATAGCTTTTGTTCAAATTTAAACCAGACATTATTCATATCATTATGCATTTTTCAGTAGAATTTCAGTACAGTCGACTATTTAGATTGAGAGATAATGGGTTTTAAAATCTTCAACTTTTAACACTGCAGGGTCTGCATTGACCGAAAGTCAGGTCCCATAATTCGTCGTACCATTCTATTGTGTTTAGAAATTTGTAAAAAAAATATGTTTAGATAGCAAAATAGTTAGGGAAAGAGTGAAAAAAGTTTGGATTGCCTTTACTATTCAGTTTTGCTAAAAACGTTCGTGAAGACAGAATAATTCTTCGTAAAAAATATTTGTCCTCTATAATAAGAAGACATATGGCAACACCAAAGAACAGTATTATTCAATATTTCGAGATAAAAAAAATTATCGTGTACCTAAAGTTAAAAACTTCTATAATAAAAAAAATTCCCTATTAAATATTGATTATTTATATTGTTTATGTTAAATTCATAAACAAATAAAAGTGATTGTTAATTCATGACTAATTAAACACTTTGTTTTAGTAAAAATTACTTCGAAATAAAAATTTGTATTGCAGTATTATGTTAAATATGCCGCGCAAACTTACGTCATTGGATACATGAAACGATGCGATGTCTATGTCTTCTAATTATAAGGGACAAATATTTTTACGGAAAATTATTCTGTCTAAATTTCAATGCAGACTCTGCAGTGTTGAAAGTTGAAAATTAAAAACCCATTATCTACCAATCTAAATATTCGGCTGTCCTGAAATTTCACTCAAATCAAGAGCGTGCGCTCGTCCTATCCTAAGTGTCCGCCTTGGATTTTGTTAAAACTCATATATGTGATAAAGCATTGAAAATTATTAGACACGTATATTTTTCTTCGGTGGAAAACGATTTTAAGGAGTGAAACCACCCCGCAAGGAAAAGCGGGTCACCTCTTAGTTCAATGTTCTTTTCAATGCTTACAAGAGAAAAATTTTTGTTTTGTTTTTTTTTTCATTTAGATCGGTGGACTACTTGTGGGTGAAACTGCAAAATCTCCAGGAATCATTCAGGAATGGTTTCACCCCTTAAAACAGTTTTTCCGCCGATAAAAAAAGAAACGTGTCTGATATTTTTCAATGCTGTATCACATATATGGGTTTCAACAAAACCAAATACGGACACTCAAGTGTGGATTTCCGATGGCGACTGAAATTCCGTACAATATAGCCGCCTATATCGACACGAGATTTCCTCAGTTTCCATATGCACTTCCCATAAGGAATTGTTGCCTCCAGGGTTAAAAAAGAAGTGGTCGTTCAAAAAAAGGGAATTGTCAAGCGACAAGTGTGAGACTAAAGTTAAGGGGATGATATCATGAAAGTCGACAAGGGCCTACTATAGAATATTTTCAATAAAATGTTTTCAGTGACATTACATTGAGATTAAACATTACATTGCATTTTCAGTAACATTACATTGAGATTAAACATTACATTGCATTACATTAACCATTACATTGAGATTAAATGTTAAGCGATATTGAAGTTTGCACCATTGGAATGCAACGAAATGTTTTTTTTTCCACTTGCAATTTCTCTCGCTAGATCAAAGCTACGATAAACTTTTTCTAACATCCTCATTAAATACCTGCAACCAAACTCTACCAAAAAATCATTAACAATAAAATAAACAATAAATTATAATTAACACGATAACAATAAAAATGAAGAAAAGGAAAATGCAAAAGAACTTTCGTTGCATTCCAACTATGCAAGCTTCAGCAGCACAATGTTGACTCACATGTCCACATTAAACATTCGACGAATCTAACGAATGTGGCATTTTCAAAACTTTCCAAATTGTACGAAAAAAAATTCAATTCCTACGAAAAAGAAACACGCGAAAAGTTAAAATTCATTATTTTATTTCGTGTTTGCACGGTCACGAAAATGAGCACCAGTACGGTGGTGGTGGTAACCCGGCAAAGAAGACGAGTCAGGGGTGGCAAACGGGATTATACTTTTCCGGTAATCATTGTCGAGAATTCACGGCGTTAATGCGGTGACAATACAGATGTTTTCACGTCTAAGCAGCGTGTTAAGTGGATGTCTCGAGGGTATTGTGCATGAGAATCCAAACGGCGAGAGAAGGATGGAGTACGAGGAAGGAAAAAAGGACGAGTGAGCCCGGTTGGTGGCTAAGGTTGCCGGTACTTGTGTCTTCGAAGGTTCACTTGCCGGTCAATCCACGCGCAAGCTATACACCTATAGTACATCCAGAAGACTCCGAGGATACGCGAGGACATCCAGGAGTCGAGAAATCCGCATAGCGAGAGGGAGAGAAAGAGCGAGAGAGAGAGAGAGGGAGAGAGAGAGAGAGGGAGAGAGAGAGAGAGAGAGAAAAGAGTGAAAGAGGAAAAGAGTATCCTCAGTGTCGCGTTTGTAATTCCACAACCAATAGACTTATTATTAGTTTCCGTTACACTTGACTGGACGCCTTTTTGCCTCGAGAGACGAATAATGCTCTACGATCGAAGACTGCCTAAGAAATCTCTCCCTTCTTTAATATTCCTTGCTTTTTTTCCTCGCTCAACTAAGAAAGCCACTGGAAATTGATCCTGACGAATTATCCTGGCATATATTTTTCAACGCAAACAACGAGTCTTTCGTCCTACCGGTAATAATAGAAATTTTACGGACGCCATTAATTCTAAAAATATACTACCGGTAATGCTGCTTTTACGTTATTCGATCCCCAACTTTTCTTTCGGACTCCTCTCGCACGACGGGAAGTCGTTCCATTATTATTTTCCTTTTCCGGTGACTACCGATACTTTGCGCGCGCTGGCCAAGGGTGCACCGGAAGGGTTGCAATCACAGAGGGTTGGGCGATGAGAGTCCTTGAAAGGTGGGTTCGTAAGCGCCTGTGGAACGAAAAGCTCTTCAATTCGGCGGGGTATTCGGTACGGAATTTTTGCAACGTCCACTCTGCCGTCCGCGACGACGATTGCCTGTGGACGAAAAAACAAATGAGGATTTTCCAATTCTGTCGGCACTTTAATTACCAAAATTGTCCGTTTTATGAGAGCTGCTGTTCATCGCAAAAAACTTCATTTTTGGTTGTAGATTTTTCAATCTGCTTTTTGATAATGCAATCATCCTTTTCGTTCATAATGCACTCGTGTACTGAATATCATGATTGCGGCTTCATCCTATTTGCGGGGCACGAAACACACGATAAAGCAAGTAAACAAGGTAAGACTATCATTTGAAAGCTTTATCAGCGAGTGTAGTGTCAATGGATTCCTTTTATGTATGATGTCGATTTTGCTTTATAAATGCTCAATGGCTTTTTTGATTCAGATAAAATGAGCAGAAAAAATTCCATGTAGAGGCATTTTTCTCTACAGTCAGTAAGAATCGAATGACACTGAAGGAAAGATCGCGAGGTCGAACGCTTCGATTTCGATGAATTTTTGCATATTTGCAGAATGGGTAAAAATAGGCGACACGTATTTTTTTTATATCTGCGGAACCCGATTTTTAAGGGATGAAACGCACGCAGAAAAAATTCCATGTAGAGGCATTTTTCTCTACAGTCAGTAAGAATCGAATGACACTGAAGGAAAGGTCGCGAGGTCGAACGCTTCGATTTCGATGAATTTTTGCATGTTTGCAGAATGGGTAAAAATAGGCGACACGTATTTTTTTTTATATCTGCGGAACCCGATTTTTAAGGGATGAAACGCACGCAGAAAAAATTCCATGTAGAGGAATTTTTCTCTACAGTCAGTAAGAATCGAATGACACTGAAGGAAAGGTCGCGAGGTCGAACGAAATTTTGCATGTTTGTAGAATGGGTAAAAATAGTCGACACGTATTTTTTTATATCTGCGGAACCCGATTTTTAAGGGATGAAACGCACCCTCGAGAATAGGGGTGTTTTTCGTTTTGCGTCGATAACTTTATCGTTCCCATCTCCAATGTATAGTACACGGAAAAATGAATGTTGTTGCAATTTGATTTGTTTCATATCTCGTACCGTTATTACGTTATCGACGACAAACGAAAAACACCCCTATTTTCGAGGGTGCGTTTGAACCCTTAGAAATTGGGTTCCGCATATATAAAAAATACATGTCGCCTATTTTTACCCATTTTACAAACATGCTACATTTCATCAAAATCGGAGAGCTCGACCTCGCGACCTTTCCTTGTGAGAGGCTGCATTTTTCGGTGGGATAATTTGGCATTTATCTAGGATTTTAAACCATCAAGGATTCCTTATGTAGTTATTTTATTAAGGCGTTACCTCCACTTGTAGCGCAAAAAAGGCCTTTTTCATGAATTTTTTTAAAGAAAACTACAAAACTTTTTTAATCGATCAATATACCATCTTAAAGAACACACCTTGAAGAACTTTCAGCAATTTTTTTATTGAAAAATATTACATTGTTTAGTGGCAAATGGCCGTCAATGAAATAATGTTCTTATATACGCGGTTTGCGGTGACCAACATTGCGGCGAAGTGGATCATCTGAAAAAAAATGCGGATGGATTTAGTCAAATATAAGTATAAACTAGTCTTTAATCGAAGGATTTTAAAAAATATTCATTTTTCACAAAATGGCGGACAGACAAAGTTAATGGTTCAATTTGAACGAAAAAAAACGGCCGTTTTTTTCGAAAAAAAAATCGAACGATTAAAGACTACATTTTTATGTATTAAATAAGCCTGCAAAATTTCAAGAAGATCGGTTCATTAGTGTTCGAGTAATCTTGGTCACCGACTTCAGAAATGCCATTTTGAGAAAAACGCGTTTAAAGTTTCAATTTCCGGTCGTTTACACAACGGATTCTTTTCTTTCAACGCTCATATCTCAGTCAATTTTGTTCGGATCGACTTGAAATTTTCAGGACATATTCCCAGATACTTATACATAAAAAAAATGCAATAAAAAATCGATTTTTTCAAAATCGCAAGTGGGGGTAACCCCTTAATGGATTCCTTAGGTGTATGATGTCCATTTGGCTTTGAAGATGCTCGCTGTTTTTCTTAATACCGACAAAACAAGCAAAAAAATTACACGTAGTGGAATTTTTCTCTACAGTAAGTAAAAATTAAACGATAGGTACTGACAAGGAACATCCCTCAGGTGACACCCTTCGATTTTGTTGAAATTTGGATATGTTTTAAAGCACGGAAAAGTAAGCGATACGTATTTTTTTATCGGCGGAAAAATGGTTTTAAGGGCTAAAACGCACCCTTAAAAATGGGGATGATTTTCGTTTTCCGTCGATAACGTTTTAACGGTACGAGATATTAAAAAATGTCTAATTGCAACAATGTTTATTTTTTTGTGCACTATACATTGGAGATGAGAACGATAACGATATTGACGAAAAACGAAAAACACCCCTATTTTGGAGGGTTCGTTTCACCCTTTAAAACCGTTTTTCCGTCGATAAAAAAAATACGTATCGCTTACTTTTCGGTGCTTTATAACATATCCAAATTTCAACAAAATCAAAGGGTGTCACCTGAGAGATGTTCCTTGTGAGAGGCTGAATTTTTCTGGTAGCATCGATTGGCATTTTTGGCGAGCATTATGATTTTTAACGATTAAAAATGAAGAGACGAACGATTTCTTATGGCTTATGATGTCCTTTTGGCTTTATAGATCATCGCTGTTTTCTCAATATAGATAAAATAAGCAGCAGATTAGTACATGTAGAAGAATTTTCCTCTACAGTAAGAATTACACGAGACTGAGAGGCTAGATTTTTTTTGGTACGATAAATCGGCATTCATTTGTGATTTTAAATATCAGGAATGAAGTGTCGATAGATTCCTTACGTGTAATACCTCTATTTGGCTTTATAAAGGGCCATTCTTTTTTTTATAATACAGACAAAATAAGTAGGAAAAAATTACATGTAGGATGTAGGATCTCTACAGGTAGGAAATTCCATGTAGGATCTTTCTTCTACAGGCCCTAGGTTCCTTACATGTAGGATTTTTCCTCTACAGTAAGTAAGAATTAAATGACACTGACAAAGACACTGCGAGGTCGATTTCTCCAATTTCGATGAAATTTGGCATGCTTGTAGAATGGGTAAAAAACAGGCGACACGTATTTTTTTATATCTGCGGAACCCGATTTTTAAGGGTTCACACGCACCTTCGAAAATTGGGGTGTTTTTCGTCGGTAACGTTTTAACGGTATGAGACATACAAAAATTTCACATTGCAACAATGTTTATTTTTTCGTGTACTATACATTGGAGATGAGAACGATAACGTTATCGACGGAAAACGAAAACACCCCTAGTTTCGAGGGTGCGTTTCACGCCTTAAAAATCGGATTCCGAAGATATAAAAAATAGTCTTCGTCTATTTTTACCTATTCTACAAGCATGCCAAATTTCATTGAAATCGGAGAGATCGACCACGCAACCTTTCCTCGTGAGAGGCTGATATTTTCGCCACGATAAATTGCCCTTTAATTATGATTTTCGTCGAATGGCCTAAAGGGCCGAAAAATAAGACCGTCAACGACAACTTGCAATAATTCAAATGAAGTTATTTTTAAACCCGCAATAAATCAACCCAAACAAACCCGCAATAACCGTCCACGAAAAACCGCGCTATAAAACGACTCCATAATGTTTTTATAATTAATTTTGAAATACACAACGCGTGTAATAAAGACTGCTACTCAAAAGATTTTCTAAACGCAGGTAAATCACTCTCAGAGTGGAAACGAGCGTTTGACGGAATTTTTCTTTATTTTATGGTCGGTGAGTAAAAACATTAAACGACACTGAGAAGCTGAATTTTCCAGCGGGATAAAATTGGGACCATATGTGGTCTACTTATCGCGGTAGATGCTGTTGCCACGGAGAGGACACGATACTCGTATACTGAGACCTCGGACAGCCTCGGGGAATGAAAATACTCAGGCACACGAGACTGCCAGATTATCCGATGCGCCATCTCGTTTCCAAATCCCACCCAGACTCATCCACCTATCTGTTCCATTGTAGAGAATACGTTTATTCGAACACGTATTTTCACCATCGAGTACGTATCTAAGTATGGATATATGCTCGAAATATCTGGCTTTTCTTCGTCATTTGAATGCTCCGGTGAATTGTGGGATAGGCCAGACTTCTTTGAGGTACGTAGCTTCATTTATAAACAAATTCTCAAACGATTTTATTCTACCGCCAAATTTCTTGTGCCAAGATCAATTAATAATTCGACAGCAGGGGGGCATGATCGGGCAGAGAAATCCGGTGCCAATTAAAATATGAAGAATTATGTTTTTTTTAGTTTACTTCAGTTTTAAGATGGTTTTCATAAAACTCAATTTTCCATAAAATATATAATTAAAGAGCTTAATTATGCATTTTTATATTTTGATTGTGTGAATAAGGAAAACTGTGGTTTTACTACCAACTTGAAAAAGTGTAACATTATCGATGATTATTATGAACAAACTGGGTCAGTGAAAGTTTTATACAACTCAGAATGAAATTCTACGTCATTTATAACAAATGCTTTTTTTTATTTGAGTCACGAGATTATTCATTATTACCATTAATTAATATTAAGTGTTGCCGACATACGGCAACTTCGGGACATTAAGGTTGACAGCAATGCTCTTCATTCGCCAGCCAAGATTCGTGATCTTTTATCAAACCTTCATGGTTCAATATTGAATATATATAGTCTACGATATGTAAGGTGGGTTTTTTCTTTTTTAAATGTTTACAAAGGTTTAGTTTGCATTAAGGGGGTATCCCTCTCGGGAAACTTCAAAAAATCGTTTCTTTCTTCATATTATTATAGTGTAAACGTTCAAGAATTCTCTAAGACGAACCGGACCCTCAAATCGTAAAAATTGACAAAGTTACACCCATTTTAGTGAAATAGCGTGCCTCGGGTTTGCCGCGATTCATCGAGTTCGAACGCGATTATCTCGTAACTACATATCTTGGCACGGCGGGATTGATATTTTGAGTAACTTTCACACTATTGACTTGAATTTGCACAGTGAGCGTTCAAACAGTAGTCATTTTCGGTCTACGATCGCATTTTTTAATTGGATGAACCATTTGTTAATAACAATGACTTCAGCATGCTGTTTTTCAAGAGAAAAATGAGGTTTTCTTTGGATAAGCTGTCATTTTTCGTATTTGTCGAAATTTCGAAAAGTGGATCGTGAACCTATAGCCAGTTGGGTAGTTTTTAAGAATTTTTTTTTCGTTTTCGTTTCAGATTACATTTGAGCCTGGTAGAGATCCCGTCGTTTCGGGCCTCGCCGCTGGAGGACTGCAACGCCAACTGAAGCACCACAAAATCTTTGAAAGATTGTCTTTCGAAAAAAATACATTGTAACGAAAAAAGTGAACAACTTGCTGGGCAAAATCAATTTGTTCCAACCAATGTGTTACGAGAAAAAAATGCATCATTCTGACCATAGTACAGTCGTACTGCATATTGGAATCGGAAAACATTACAAGAAGGCTAGTTTTTTGACAGATGGTTTTGTAGGTGCCGCGGGTGCTAAAATCTTTGCCCAAAAATCGGGGTGTAGGATTTTTTTTTAGGGGATGAACGGGGATGGAGGTCAATGAATGCCAAACTACAACCTCCACGAGATTGGCGCCGGGAGACAAAATGTTCAGAAAAATGCGGGCTTTATTTTTGTCCGCAGCGCCGATGTCGTGGAAGTTCATTTTGGGGGTGAAAAAGTGCGGTAAAATTTTGAAAAACCAGTTTTAATTCGATAACTCTTTAGGAAAAATTCATAATTTTTGTTTATTGGGAAGGTTGTAGCCCTTGAAAAGACGCGTCGATAGACCATACCTCTCCGATAATATCTTCACCCCCGAAAAATTGTAGAATTATAAAAACGAATTTTTTTATTGAATAACTCAAAAACAATAGTTTTTTCGGGGCAGGTTTAAATGTACGAAATGTAGAGAATAATTTTCTCTATATTTTCGTTTCTATGGACCACCCTTGAGTTTTGCTTTTTCCAATCCCTTTCGGGGGTTGAAAATTCAAAACGAAATTCTGGGAAAATTATTGACCGAAAATGAAGAGATGCGAGTTTAGCGTTGTGGACAAAAATGTAGCTGAGGGATCAAGCTACAAATTGTTCCACGGCGGTGAATTCGTGCGGTCAATAGTTTTCCCAGAATTTAACGTTTTATTTTCCACCCCCGAGAGGGGTTGGAAATTCAAAATCCAAGGATGGTCTATAGCAGGGAAAACATAGAGAAAATTATTCTCTACATTTCATACATTTAAACTACACGCGAAAAATCGACTGTTTTTGAGTTATTCAATAAACCATTTTTATTTGGTATTTAGACAATTCTTTTGGGGTTGAAGATATTATCGGAGAGTGATGATTAAAACTCGATTGACGTGTCTTTTCAAGAGCTACAACGTTCTCATTTGAACAAAAAATGTACGAATTTTTCCTAAAGAGTCATTGAATAAAAACTGATTTTTCAAAATTTGACCCCAAAAATGGACTTCCACGACTTCGGCGCTATTGACAAAACTAAAGCGCGGATTTTTCTAAACATTTTGTCTGATAGCGCCGACCTCGTAGGGGTTGTAGTTTGGCATCAATCCACCCCCACCCCCTTCATCCCCTTAAAAAACATGTACCCCGATTTTTGGGCAAACTTGAGTTTAGCACCCGCGGTACCTACAGAATCACCTATCAACAAACTGGCCTTTTTCTAATTTTTGCCGATTACGGGGTTTTTCAGCGACAGGACGACTGTACTACCATTCAAATTGGGCTTCCAGCGATACATCGTTAATCCGTTATTAAAAATGGTTCATCTTGGTGCTAAATAGCAAAACAAAAATCACCCGTAATGTAAATGTCTTGCCCATCTGTAACTGCACGTAAAATTACATACATTAAACAATTTTATATCTTTGGGGTTCTGTGGTGAATTTTTTTTTAAAAATCGTAAAAACTCAGTACAGTTTAAACAATAACATGAATTTTTTAAATTTTGGATTGTGTCCACGGCTCCAACCTCCTTAAGTCTCTTATTCGAAGCAAAAATGAGAGACGGGCTGGCGGATTACAGGCAGATTTTTTGTCAAACGTTCGTCAGCCAACCACATCATTTTTCTATATCTCGTGTCGTCAGGAGCCCCGACAGTTTTTCTGACAGCAAGTAATCTTCTAATAATTTGATAAGCCCCCAACAGGGTCTCGTCGTTGACAACGCTGTTGACCCATTTTACCCTACAAGACTACCTGTGTCTTTCGATTGAATATGGTTTCAATATCGTATGGAAAACTTCCACAATTTTCATTTTTACCGAATAGAAACGGTATGGAATTCCGTTTCGATATATTAAAAAACGCGTTCGATTTTAATGCACTTTTCGGAATAAAGATAAATTAAACTGGGAGAAAAACGAAGAGGAGGGTTGCGATCTGTATCCATGCGAATTTATGTGTTTTCGTGTACATCGTATGTTACGAATGATGAATCCGTATACGCGCCATACGCGAATATCGGCCGGGAAAAACTCAAATCCGTCGCTGTTCGGCTACAGAAAATACGCCGTAATCCTTCATGAGGGATAATCCCGATCCTCGTCGGGGCACTGTTGTCGTTGTTCGGGCTGTTCTAGTATATATACTGTCATATGCTACATACGTGTATGCGTATGTATGTACAGAGATACATACATATAGAAAATTGGTAAAATAGCTAACAAGGAACATCACTTAAGGGAAGGTTCTGCCTTGGTGGCCCAAAAAATGTTCGATTTTTCACCAATTTTTCATGCGAAAAGTATTAAACATAGAATGTTGATATTTGGTATGTTGACTAAGCGGACTAACGTGGCTCCTCCCACTCTCACCACCATGTTTTGTCAAACTTTAAATAATATTTTGATCTTCAATAAAGACCGCTTAGTCAACATACTAAATATCAACATTCTATATTTAATACTTTTCGCATGAAAAATTGGTGAAAAATCGAATATTTTTTGGCCCAACAAGGCAGCACCTACCCTTAAGTGTCCGGTTCGATTTTTTGAAACCCATATATGTGGTAAAGCATTAAAAACTATTAGACATGTCTTTTTTTATCTGCCGAAAAACGGTTTCAAGGGAGGAAAGTACTTTTGAAAGAAAGGCGTGCCGAAGGGTGGTTTTGCAGTTTCACCCACAATCAGTCCACCGATCTGAATGAAACAAAGACCAAATTTCTTCTAATGGAAAGCGATGAAAAATCCATTATAAAAGTATTGGAAGAAAAATTAAATTAAGGGGCTACACGCCCTTCATTGAGGGGTCGTTTCCCCCCTTAAAACCGTTTTTCTGTTGGTAACAAAAAATACGTGTCTAATAGTTTGCAATGCTTTATCACATATATGAGTTTCAGCAAAATCGAAGGTGGGTACTTCAGTGATGTTCCTTGTAAGTCCAGTTCCTTTTAAGGTGGGACAACACTCCGACGGGTAAAAAAACCGATAATTTTGCATCTTCTCAAAGTGTACATATTAAAAAATATGTGAAAAAATGTTTAAGTTAAAATATTGGAAATCGACCAAGTTACAGACGATTTAGTGAGAGCAGGTAGCGCAACGATTTACGTATACTAAAATGTTCAATCGTATTTTTCCCGAAACGACTTTTGTCGACCTGGTCGGAATCATAACTCTAGTTATAATTGCTAGATTAAAAATTTGGATGTATAAAAAATTCCATAATTGCAGTAGGTATCGTTTTACGTAGCCGTTTTGTTTATTTGGTATTTTTTAAGCCTCCGAATATAAGTAAAAATTTCGAACCGATGTGTTGGTCTAGTGGTTAGAGTGCTTGCCTCTGAAATCAACACATCGGGAGGTCGCGGGTTCGAATCGACGTCTCGTAGCTTCGTCGAGAAATAAAAACACAGGCGTGACGTAGCTCCAGTTGTACACAGATGTCGCGCACACAGACCGGGACGTGTGTGTGTCGGATGGGTATGGCTGTAGCCTGTGAGCTATTTCTCGACGAAACGCGACTAGCTCCGAGGCTGGGAAGCGAACTCGTGACCGGCTGTATTGGTATAGGTTTTCCGCAGTTTCCCTATACCCATGACAGAAATGTCATGATGAATATAATACAGAGGGGGAAGTCGGCTGCGGCCGCAATGGGGAGGGGGGATGGTGGAGAGAAAGAACAAGTGTAGAGCGGTGGGACATATAAGTGGAGCCTTGTAAAAAGCCGAAAAGGCTGTGCAAGTAAAACTCGGAAAAAAAAGTAAAAAAAAAGTAAAAATTTCGCCAAAATGAAACTTTTTTTTTAACGCATCCCAGTTTGTCAATTTTTTTTCGGAACACGTCTTCGCACAATGAGAACTACATTTATATAGATGTTAAAACTTTTTCATTTTCATTTTTCAGATCAAATTTTTTATACAGAGGCTCTATTATACCTCAATAAGGTCGATAATTTAAAAAAATGCAATAATAATTTACAAGAAATAAGTTCAATGTGTGTTTAATAAGATACCTTCTTTCCGAATCCCAAATAAATAATTTAGTAGACAATTCTGAAAAATGACCGCGCATAAATGCAGCTCAAATCAGTCATTTTCATAAATTTCCGAACTTCAAATCAACGACAAAATTTTTTTTATTGTATTCGATTGAGTCCATCTATTTATAACTTTCACGTACGGTGACCTTTGCCAAATAATCTAAACGACCAAAACTAAAATCATCTACCTAAAGGCCAGGAAAAATAGGCAAATTCCGATTTGTGTTCTGAAAAACGGATGATGAAAAGGAAACGCATTTTACACAAAAGTACATATATTGCCAGTGTTTAAAATAAAATCACCAAAAAATACAGAAAAACAACAAAAACATGTCCACCGGGAGATGATTTTTTTCGTGACGTTTGGTGGTGGACACTTTCCACTTTAAACGGTCCATTTGAGATTTAAAAACCAATTGTGTTGTTCAAGTTAACAATAAATACGAGTCGTTGACGATCAGCGATTTCTAAAATATTTTTTTTAACCAAAGTGGCGACGAAGTGAAACGCGAACAAACAAAATCTATGAAAAAAGTGATAATTTTAACGCTATTATTAAAAATTGAAGATCGATTTAAAATAAGAGAGATCGTCAATGACCTTTAAATGTTTCTCATCGTATCTCCTCTAAATTTAGAAACAATCCATCAAGTGGTTCTCGAGTCATCATGTCCACCGAGTTTTCTGTAATTTTTTTTAAAGGCTCAATATATGTACCTTGCTGTTTAAAAAATCGGAATTTGGCCATTTTTTTCGGGCCTCCAGATAGATAGAGAAGATAGAGATAGAGAAACCAAAGTCTCTTCTGGCACATGTCCGATACCACCTATAGTCCAGTCGAAATAGGATTTCACCTGGAATTAATTCCGGGCTTCGATTTCCTTTTTTTATACTTAGGGAGGGTGGCTGGTAGTGTAAATCTCGATTTTCGGGAAAATCCCCCTGGTGCGTTTGTCGCTATCTTGATTTGAAGAGGGATTTTTTTTGTTTTTCGAATAACTCGCTTATTTTCAACCTTCGAGTGAAAACGATTGTATTCAAAGTTGTGGAAAATGTAATTCTCCACAAGTTTGGTGATTATAATTTTTGCCCTAGGATCCATATTTATAGAGTTAGACTGCTAAAAGGGGTAAAAAACGTTTTTTTTAACTTATCTCGTTTATTATCAAGTTTATTGTAAATATGGTAAGAAATAATCACATAGAAAATTTTATTTCCTCCAACTTTGGTTATTAGCATTTTTACCCTCGGATCAATATTTTCGGACTTATACTTAATTTAGGGGTGAACTTTTTTTTATGTTCAGTTATTTCGTTGATTATCAAGAGTATCGTAGAAATGTTATGGAGTAATCGGGTAGGAAATTTTATTTTCTACAACTTTGGTCAGTGCCATTTTTACCCTAGGATCAATATTTTCGGACTTATACTTAATTTAGTGGTGAACCTTTACCCCTATTTGCAGTGTAACTCTATAAATGTCGATCCTAGGGTAAAAACTATAATCACCAAACTTGTGGGGAATTACATTTCCCACAACTTTTGATATGATCATTTTCACTCTAAGGTTGAAATTAAGCGAGTTATTCGAAAAACGAAAAAATCCCTCTTCAAATCAAGATGGCGGCAAACGCACCAGGGGGATTTTCCCGAAAATCGAGATTTACACTACCAACAACCCCCCCCCCCCCCTAGTATAAAAAAAAAGAAAATCGAAGCCGGGAATTAATTCCAGGTTAATCGAATTTTAGACCTATCTCGACTGGACTACTAATAATTATGAGCGATAACACTTTTTCGGCATTCTCGATGCGTGCAAACCTTGTGCGATAATTCCTCGTCGTATGTTACCGTGTGTATGTGTCTCGTCGTTGCATAAGCTCCTACACACAATTCAGTCACACGCACGAGCGCATGATCCGTCAGAACTCCACGAATCGAGACACGATTAACGCTTGGATTAGGATCAACGATCAGCCGTATATCCATCCTTGCATACACACACACACTCACTCACGCACACACACACACACACACCACACACACACACGCGCGCACACACACACACACACGCACGCACGCACGCACGCACGCACGCACACGCACGCACGCACATATTGGAATATAAAGCACAGATTTGCAGCTTCATAATACATTGAGCACATACGCGACCGTGAAACGTATTAGGGGATGCGGTACGTGCGGATCAAAGCTATTCATTCGTCGGCCACATACGAATTTTATATACGTATCCATCCATACTTACCTATGTTTCCATAGTGTGTGTGTATGTGTGTTTCCATGTGGTACCGATGCTGGTCCCCTATAAGCATCAAGAAACCTACTTGCATTCATACATACATGTATAAAGTGTTGAATGACCATATGGATGTGTCACCGTTTACGCTCGGTTCTTCATGAAACTACCCTCTCCATAAAATGGATGCTCGCCCAAAAAGGAGAACCAACGTCGACCATGACAAGAGCGAAAAAATTTACATAGGAAGAAAGCTTCCCGCGGGGTCCGGGGCCCGAGCATTAACACGCACATTACAACGGTTTTATTTTATTAAGGTGGACACGAGATTTGAATAATAATGAGAGGGATGCAAGGGAAGATGATTTAGTCCAGAAGGGAGATTTCCTCCGTGGATTAAGGGTTTCACTGGTTTCGTGTACGTTCGTGCTTGTGTGCATGCATTTTGGTGGTAGGAGCGGGGAGGCCGGGAGGATGGGTGAACGCCTCGAACTATGGCGACTTCGCGAAGAACGATGGCGTTGAATATTTAAGAAACGAAAACACGGGGATCCATGAAAAGACGGTTTTGAAGTTGTGCAAGAATTCAATCGAATCGAACCAAAATGAGTAAAGTCGAATTTCGATGGTGGGCTATTACCTATAGCTAACATTATTGGTCAATGAATTTTTAAAAATTGCGAGGCAGAATAAATGCATCGCGATGTTTTTTTTTAATGGCTAGCGTTCGTGGCAATAAAATTTTGTATCGTTTTTGTGCCGGGGCTCTATACCGTCGGTAGTAAGAATGGTAAAAAGGGGAATTAAACAAAATTGTTATCAATTTCAATAACTGTGGTGATTACAGAAATTGTATGATGAAGTTTGCATCGCTGAAACGCGACAAAGATTAATTGTTTACAAGCTTTTGTTTAACTTGACTTTCTGTGAGATGCAAATCGGGAAATCAATATTTCACCGACTTCTCGAGTACTTCGAGCTCCGAAATTTTGCAAACATTCATTTAAAAAGTGACAATGAATGATTCAAATTATTTTTTTTTTAATATTCATAAAATGTTCAACTATTCGTGTAAAATTAGCGATATTTAATCATTCATGTAAAATCTCACAAATAAATTCGCAACTGACAGTGTTTGTATGTGAAAAGTTTATATGCAGCAATTAGTCGCAAGTTCAATCCTAATTACAGTCTTTGTTGTTTTTTACAAGCACTCCATGTTCCCAACGTACAAACTAGTAAACTAGTAAACTACTAGTAACAACTAACTAGTAAGATCAATTGAAGACTAATAAGTAAAAAATGATTTATATGTAAAAAAAATATTTAAAAAATAACCTCTCATTGAAGGGGCCAGTCCACTTTGAAAATTTCAAAAAATCGAAAGCATTTTTTTGTTTCAGACAAGCCGCTGCCGAGTTGTGATGGAGCTATCTAGCACACCTATTTTTGAGGCGTTACGTCAAACTATAGTTTTTGTGCTTAAAAATGAATCAAACTTAAGGCGTTACCACCACTTGTAGCGCAAAAAAGGCCTTTTTCATGAATTTTTTAAAAGAAAATTACAAAACTTTTTTAATCGATCAATATACGATCTTAAAGAACACATCTTGAAGAACTTTCAGTAATTTTTTTATTGAAAAATATTACATTGTTTAGTGGCAAATGGCCGTCAATGAAATAATGTTTTTATATACACGGTTTGCGGTGACCAACATTGCGGCGAAGTGGATCATCTGAAAAAAAATGCGGATGGATTTAGTCAAATATAAGTATAAACTAGTCTTTAATCGAAGGATTTTAAAAAATATTCATTTTTCACAAAATAGCGGACAGTCAAAGTTAATGGTTCGATTTTAACGAAAAAAAACGACCGTTTTTTGGCTACAAAACGGCCATTTTTTTCGAAAAAAAAATCGAACGATTAATGACTACATTTTTATGTATTAACTAAGCCTGCAAAATTTCAAGAAGATCGGTTCATTAGTGTTGGAGTAATTTTGGTCACCGACTTCAGAAATGCCACTTTGAGAAAAACGCGTTTAAAGTTTCAATTTCCGGTCGTTTACACAACGGATTCTTCTCTTTCAACGCTCATATCTCAGTCAATTTTGTTCGGATCGACTTGAAATTTTCAGGACATATTCTCAGATACTTATACTTCAAAAAAATGCAATAAAAAAAATCGATTTTTTCAAAGTCGCAAGTGGGGGTAACCCCTTAATTAAAAAATGTTTTTAAATGTATTTCAAGACTTTGTTTATCAAGCCCAACAACTTTTACATTCATATCTTTTATAAAATCCTCAAAAAAAATGGCGAAAACAGCCTGTTTCGTGGCTCCAAAGTGAACTGGCCCCTTGATGTACTAAAAAGTAGAAAATGTTTTTAAGTCACCTATATGTGACGATAATGAAAAGTTTGGGACGTTCAAAATTTGGACATGTAATGCTTAATTTACATAAATCCGTTAACATATCTACTGTTCTGAATTTACTGTAAAACAACCTTATATTTCTTAAATAAAAATCCTAAAACTGAGTATAAACGTGTGATAATAATTTTTCCTCTAAACACTATCGTGCCAAATTAAATACAGTTAATGAAACTGAATTGCTCAAATTCATTAAATATTTAAAAAGTTGAACGCCCCAAGCTTTCATCTATAGTCACATATAGGCGACTTGGTAAAAAAATTATTATTTACTTTTTTATACACTAGATAAAAGCTTGTTTTTTAAAATATTTTGTTTACCTAAAAATTATTTTTCATCGTTAACTTGTTATCCAAATTTCTGGCAGCTTCAGGTTTCGACAATGATTCCAAACTTTCTCAATAAATACTAAAAGCCAAATTTGCAAAAAAAAAAATATTGCAGACGATAAGAAGAAGTGAGAAAAAAAAGAATTTCCATTCCATCTTTGCAAACGTCAAGCCCATGAAATTATAACTCGAATTTTAAGGGTTGTTTCTCTTGCGTGAGATGATGGAAAGATCGTATTGAAAAATTCCCGTCGCCCAGGCACACTCAGCGCGTGGGCTCAAAGATTTATGAAATAGTTAGATATTCGCGTGGGAGCCTTGTTTCGCGACCATTTACGAGGATAAGTAATTATTGTCTCGTTAAAAGTGGCGCGTTCTCAAAGCCACCCTCGGGCGTTTGCCACTTTTGTCGCGCGGCTCTTTATGCCCCTCTGTATATATATATGTGTATATATATATATATATATATATATATATATATATATATATATATATATATATATATATATATATATATATATATACACACACATACATACACGTACATATAGACGGTGTCCTTTAACACCCTTATTCTTCCGCTTGCCCTGTCATTGTAAAATCGTTCGCCAGCCCTCCCACGCGTATCTCATGCGAATCCGTGACATTTCCCTCCCTCCCGTCCATATACGCGCAGAAGTGCACATGCACGGGCTCGAGGATGTTCCGGTGGTGGTTTGGGTCCATAATCGTCCTCGGTTGAGTCAAGTAAAATGGGCGTGGCAGCCAAAAATGTGAGTTGCCACGCCTGTCGTCCAGTAACCAAGTAGCTACGGGGGAGGGTTGCGCGTTTCGTGTCAGGCCGGGGGAGGCTTGCAGCGAAGCTCGTAGCTTCGAAAGGATCCTTCGTACCATCGACATCGTCCCCGTATAACCTTGTCTCACAAACTCTTCGCTCTATCGTCAACGAGCACGATATTTTCTACCCCTCCGAGCGGGCTGGCCGTGGACCGTCGCAGCTTGCCGAGCTAACTGGAAGCATCCGGCTGAAGTTCTTCGCCACCGTGTACAACGATACAGCGTTGAAACCTTCGTACATCCCTTGGAGCGAATGTAGAAGAAGAGAAATTGATTGTTGTCATTTTTGTTCTCCGCTCGAACGCAATGGACTTGCGAAAAATCTAGCCCCGATCCCGCAGCCGAATGCAGGGGTGTTTTTCGCGATAGAGATTGGTCGGATCGGTAGTTGAGTTTCGGAGGGTTCTCGAGTGTCGATGAGGTGGAGAAGGCGTTGGCGTGAGACAAGCAGCATCCGGCAAAGTTGCAGTGCGCGATGTTTGTTCTTTTCGTTATTTTTCGTCGGTGCGAAAGGATTTGTTTTTGGTGATACGGAAAAAGAGGCCGCTGGGTCGTCGCGAAAGACAGGTGCTGGAGAGTGCGAACGATCGTTGTCCACGGGGATTAAGAGAAATCGGAGATTCAAGGGGAAAATGCAAACGACGATGTTCGATTGATGTCAAGAGCTTTTTGGAAAATCAAATTTTCACGGACGTGGCAAAACGAAGCGTTTTTCTTTTTTCGCGATCTATAATACCAGGACAATCGTGTTATATCATGGTCGAGAGTACATACGCGGGTGATTCCCCAAGATCTCGTTCACCAATGACCGAACCGTCGAGTCCTATTCGGGATGCTGGTCCAGGCTTCCCCGGCTACGCGCATCGTTATCTCTACAATTATTCGCCGGAAGTGATGCAGCAGAAGCTCAAGAGCACCGATTGCAGCCAACATCACAACAATCATCACAACAGCCATCACTATTCGCCCAAAATCAATCGCCAGTCTGATGTAACCCACGATAAGAATTATTCCCGTAACAGCCGAAGTCCCGTGGGCCCGGAAGAGGCTGCACGATTTCGGCCTCGCGATTCGTCCAGACCGAGCTCATCGGCTGCGATGTCGTCACCTACGTCGATCTTCACTATCGACAGTATATTAGCACCGAGACCCGTGGGCAATGTCACGCCAACCAGCACCACTTCCATTTCCCTCGTTCAACATCCGGAAAATGTCGGTTCACCACCCAGAACCACCACGATACATCCACTTCAGCAACAACTTCATCATCTCGCATTCACACCGGCTGATTTTCTTGGTATGTTCAGCCATGTTGGAAATTTCATTTTTATATCCAACCATTTACGAATTGAGAGATCGTGGGCTAATTTCACGAAAATTGGAAGCCATGTGACCTGGGTCGTTTTCGTTTTTGCACTACCAAACCAACAATTGTCAATGAAAAAAAATCTGAAAAAATTCATGGTCAATCTTTAGGCCGTACTTCTCAAGGGAAAATAGGGTTTTTTCTATCTTGTTTAATTTTCTTTTTAATTCAATATTACGCAACCTGCGAAGAAAATGACTTTGGGCAGGACGAAAATGACCCATGTTCGCGGATCGAGGCTTAAAAATAAATGATTCGTATTCACCTTCCGACAAATGTGCAATTGAGCAGCACGTCACACAAGACTCAAAATTGAGTACAAGCCAGGATTATATTTTGCCAAATGTTTCCGAGCCCAGCGTCACCAATAAAAACGACGATTTCAAAGCCTCTGACTTACTAATCCTTCAAACGGTTTTAAAAACATCCATTTTCTGCTTGGCTCGAACTCATTGGTGCTTTTGAAATGACAGGCAATTTTAAATTAACAGCGTGAAACTGAGCCACGTATATTTTGTGTTATCGTCACTCAACATTTTTATTTTATTTTGAATAAAATCGATTTGCATTTGTATGAAATCTTCCATGCATTCGAATGAAAAGCTCCGAGTTCGCGATATCTCGCGGGGTTGAAGATTTTTAATACTCGTAGAAAGGCCGAGAAGAAAAAGAGAAAGAGAGAGGGGGCGAGAGAAACGTGAGAAGAAAAGTGGGAAAAGGAATTTGCCCTTACGCGTTCGCCGATGCAAATCCCTTGGGACCTGTGAGCCGTCTGCGAGTCAGACTTAACCTGGCGCCTAACATATATATATATATATATACACATACATACATTCTTTCGTGCTTTGAGAAGCGTTAAGTACAAGTTTCTCGCCCTCGTATTCACGGCTTTCACACTGAACTACCCTGCATTATACTAGAGTAAAGGAGAGAAAAAAAATTGAAAAAGAAAATGTTCGTCTCCTACTCGATCCGTTTGCCGATCACGGCCGAATGATTGCAGCTCGCGACGTTAAAATCTTTGAGCCGTCGTGATGCACGATGAAGAAAGGGGATGATAAAATAAATCATAGCTTGCAGACGAGCCCTTTTTCCTTTTTTTTTAAGTCTAAGCTGCTTGTTCCTCGGAAAATTCGGAGCGACGCATTCCCTCGAGACTGCAAAAGTTAAGTAATATAATCCTCCGCCACGTTGCAACCCTTAAAGACACATTCTTTCACATCTGAACGTTGGGGAAGTTATTTTGTCGTTACATTAATCACTTGGTGTACTGCATTAGATCCGTATTTTGCACGATTTATTGACGTTTTATGGCTTTTTTGTTGTTTTTCTAAGCCGCTGCATATCCGGGGTTGTATCCTGGCGGCTACGTCGCTGCGATGGCAGCAGCCGGAGTGTCCCTCCACGGGCAGCCCGCCTTTTATCATGCCGCTCACCCCTATCAAATGAACCCAAATGGATCCGGAATAGGGCCAATGGCGAAGAGAAAACGTCGTCATAGGACTATATTCACGGAGGAACAGTTGGAACAACTTGAAGCCACCTTCGACAAGACTCACTATCCGGATGTTCTTCTCAGAGAACAGCTCGCACTTCAGGTCGATCTCAAGGAAGAGAGGATCGAGGTGAGTCGAAACTGCGATATGCTTTATCAATTTTTCAAATATTATTCACCCTAGACGGTAGAACTACAGTTTTACAATTGTTGGAGGCAGATTTTGTTTCATTTTGTGAATGAATCAATGAAGCGGTGAGTTTCTGAAAAATTTGGGGCCAGGTTGAAATTCCGAACTTCGAATGCTCCGACGGTGTGAAATTCCGAATTTCAATGTTCCGAAATTCAAGATCGGGACGGGTTGAAATTCTGAACTTTGAATTATCAGAACGCTCAAAACTCCGAAAGAATACTACCCCGAAAGATCAAAACTCCGAAAGAATTTGGCACGAAAGACAAAAGATCCGAAAATCTGATCACCGTCGAAATAATTTGGCTATGGAAGGCTTGAAAGTTTCAACATCTCCAATAAATCGACGAATTATTTCAAGTTTTTTTTTATCAAGAAGTGATTTTACATTAATTTTGAAATTTGTCTAGATAATGTTGTACGTTCTACATTATTTACAGTCAACTGTGTAGACTTTCGCTGGCATGATCTTGACGGGGCTGGGTTGAAATTCCGAACTGTGAATGCTCCGACGGTTTAAAATTCCTAATTTTAATGTTCCGAAATCACAAGTATCGTCAAGATGATGCCAGCAAAAGTCTACACAATTGACTGTATTAATGTAACAATTGAAAATAATTATGTAGAACGTATAATATTGTTTAGACAAGTTTCAAAATTGACGTAAAATCTTTCCGTAAGGGGATCCCCTTTGATGCTAAAAAGGCTATTTTCATGATTTTGTTGATAGGTTTATATTATAGATATTGATATAAAACTTGTGGCACTTAATAAATACACTTTCGAAATATATATATTTTTTAATATTTATTTAAGCCACTATTTATAGACGAAAATGGTAGTTAAAAGAATGTCCTAAAAAAATTGTAGGTCTGCGCCGTTGATAAAATCTTGGAGATGGATAATCCGAAACAAAAAAAATCAAACCGTTTCAGATTTAGTATGTTAATGGCTATAGCGTATATCATACGATTTTTTATATATGCAAAAATAACAAAAAGGCGGTCATTTTTCGGGAAAAAAACAAAAAAGCGTTTTTGGTCACCGTTTTTGGCAAAAAAATAGTAAATATAAAAATTGAAAAAATCCTTGATATGCGCTATAGCTATAGTTGTAATGAATACGTGGTTAAAATTTCATAAGGATCTGTTCAGTAGCTTCGAAAATTTGATCAATAAGCCGTCGAAAAACGTTATTTCGAGAAAAACGCGTTTAAAGTTTGTGTAGGTTACATAAATACATAAAAAAAGTTTTTAATGTATTTCGAAAGTGTATTTATTAAGTGTAACAACGTTTATATCGATAACTATAATATAAACCTATCAAAAAAATTAATGGAAATAGACTTTTTAGCGTCTAAACTGAGAAGACCCTTTAATAAATAAAAAATCTTGAAATAATACGTCGATTTAATGAAAATTTTGAAACTTTTAAAGCTTTCATAGCCGAATTATTTTGACGGTCTTCAAATCTTCGGAGTTTTGGTCTTTCGCGTGAAATTCTTCGGGAGTTTTGATCTTTCGGGGTAGTATTCTTTCGGAAATTTAAGCGTTTGAATCATTCAAAGTTCGGAATTTCAACCCGGCCACAAAAATGTTCACATCACAAAAAGCGTATATAGTTACAAAGATTCTTTAAATGCTGTTGGTAGTTTCTACGATCCCATCCTGTTCACTTTCACTCTATATTTTCCGTTCGATTAATTCCCCATCCTGAGAGACCTCTCGAAGAAATAAAAACATCTTATTCGAAGATGCATCCGAAAAAGTGATCATCGATGAGCAATCCCTTAGGACGTTGTTCACAACCACCCTATCCGTGTGCCTTACTGTATCTCGTTTGCACGAAGGCCTGTTTCCGAAAGTTTCCCATAGTTTCCTGTGAAAAACAAGTACTGGTACAGGCGGCTGTATTTTATGGAGTCCCAGTTGGGTTACCATAGAACTTCGTTGTCAGTCAGTATTCACCCTCTCGGTAGGCAGTGCTCAGGCCAGTATACCCCTAAGCGGCCACCCATCCAAGTATTGGCCCCCGCCAATGCTGCCCGGCATGGTAGCTCGTCGAAGTCACTCACGAACCATGCGTTCACTGCTACACGAAATGATAAAATGTGTTGAGGGCCTACATCTACCTAGGCGTCCGAAAAAAATTGCCCAATTGCGATGTTCTTTCTGGGAAACGGTTAGCAAAAAAGAAACGCATTTTTTAAACACAAAGGTACATAGATTGAAAGCCTTTGAAAAAAAAACATCACCAAAATATACAGAAAAACAACAAAAACATGGCCGCCGGCAGATGATGACATTTTTTGCGCGACGTTTGGCGGTGGACACTCTCCAGCTTGAACGGTCCATCCAAAATCTAAAAACCAAACGGATTATTCAAGTTAACAATTAATACGAGTCATTGACGATCGGCAATTTTCAAAATATTTTTTTTTCACAACGTGGCGACGAATTAAGAAATCTATGAAAAAAGTCATCATTTTTACGTAACCATTAAAAAATGAAAAGTGATTTAAAAAAAGTGAGATCGTCAACGACTTTTAAATGTTTCTCATCGTATATCCTGTAAATTTTCAAACAATCCATCGAGTGGTTCTTGAGATATCATGTCCACCGACTTTGAAAACAGTGTTTCTAGATAAACGCGTTTAAAGTTTGATTGTGATGCTCTCCCGGTTGACTGTTAGAAGCTGTAGCTCATTCAATTTTAGGAGTATTTCAATGAATTTTTCAGGGAATATAGCTAAAAGGTGATACTATGGAATAAAAATATTTTTGTACAAAGTAATTTTTTGACACACCTAGGTAGATGTAGTCCGTTAATAGTCCCTTCAGTCAATGATAGCATGCAACGGCGATAGAAAAGAGACAAGTGCTTAAAATGCCACTGCTCAAATTTAAGTGGAAAGTAAAACTCTCTCTGCAAGGTTTCATTTATAAAGAAATTGGAGTGCCCTTCTGAGATGGAACCCAACGACCAGCTGGTACAGCTAATACACATTTGCGGAGTGCGCCAAGATTTTCCCATGCTCTTCGCTGCCTTCTGGCCTCCCAAATAAATAATTCTTTGGCAAACATTGCGAGAGTTCAGGGTGGGGTTTTTTAAGGGTTTTCACCTTGGTCGCACCCTCTTGGGCACGCTCAGGTCGTCCTGTGTGTGGTCACAGTTTGAACTGACAAATTGCTTTTTGTTTCAACCCCTGGGTCCTAGGTCCTTGGCACGGACGGATGAGGCATACGTGTATCGAGAGTGAGAGATACATAATATTTAATTTTTCGAGTGTCATGCGAGGTTTCCGAGAGAGAAAATTTGTAACGCTACTTTCTCGCAGTCGATTTGCTTTTCGTCCCCAACTGTGTGTGCACAACTCAAAGTAAATTAGAAATAGGCGAAACAATGTTTCATGCTGGATAAATACAATTATGTCAGATTATTGTTATCCGCAAATAATATTGTTTAACATCAAAACAAAAATAAATAAATATTATCAAAGTTGTGGGAATTTTGCGTACACCCTTTCTCAAGACATACTACTTTTTAAATCATTTTTATTCAACGTTCTGAGCTATCGGATCAATTTGAATATTAATCATTTGGTAGCTTATTACATTGATATTTGCAGACCTTAAAAATTCTATTTTTTTGCGGATTTCTGGCGGGCGAAAAATTAACAGCTCCAAAATCTAAACGGTGTAAAATAGGTGTTATAAATCAACTATATAATCGACAGGGCACTTTACGAAATTAGCTTACCGCCTAAGATTCGTGAGCTTTGGAAAAAAGTAGTGCATGTAATATTTTCATTCGTTGCTATGATTTTCACTTATAGTCAATTAGAAGACCACTATTTCTACTTACCTTCACCGCATTCATTTGCATGCTTAGATCGAAAATATGTACAATCAGTTTTCTCAATCCATATTTGCTGCATTTTGAACTTGTGAACTCGCCTCTAAGAACCGCAATGTTGATGCACATTGGGGTACGATATGTTCGCAGCTGGATTTTACGATCCGGATTACGATGTAATCGGGGATCGACAATCGCTGATCTGTATCAAGGATCCAATGTTGTGGCCGACGTGATTTATTCACTTTCATCGTAGACCGGTTCCATAATTGTTAGCGGGTCCAATTACGCTTGTGCAACGTTTAGTATGATATACTATCCCTAAAATGCGAGAACAACTTGCAATTAATAGTAAACCGAAAACGTGAGCGTTGCATCGAATATTTGTCCCTCTGCCTCTGCCTCTTTCGCCCTCTCTCTCTCTCTCTCTCTCTCTCTCTCTCTCTCTCTCGCTCTCTCTCTCTCTCTCTCTCTGGCTTTCTCTGGCTTTCTCTCGTGTATGTTTCATCCTACGCTAAATACCTACCAATTTTCGTTCGTGTTATAGTTACACTCTAGATAAAAGGCTTAAGCGATAATACGCCACGTGTTGTTTCGTGAATTCAAACATATTCCGTTCAACACGAAATTGCAGCATGAATTTGTTTACTGAATAAATCACCGGAATAATTAATTTTTCAACCGACGGTCATAATGTGTGCGTGTGCGCGCGCGCGTGTGTGTGTGTGTGTGTGCTTATGTATGCGAATGCATCGTATAGCCCAAATCCTTTGTTCAACTTGATTACTGTTTGTAATATCAATATTCTACAAACGCACAAAGAATTTCATAGCTTAGGTCTGCGATTAATTCGTATCGTTTATCAATGGATTGATTAAGCATGCATTTCAATTGCTTTTTTTCGCGTATTTACTGAATTGTTTCAGCAAAATCTTCTTTTTGTATTTCTTTCAAATTTTGCACCTGTTTCTAAATTATCACTGTAACTTGAATCTTGCAAAATTCCCGGGCCATCGATCATCCCGAAATTTGTACATAATTGCAATCAAAGTCACCTATTTTTGCGTCTGATAGCAGCAAAAAAATGCAAATTGCATGTTTGTTGTATGCATATAGCCGAACGATTTTTGAGATTAAACTTTAAGGGAGGAAACTGTGAGGGCCGAAACAGGGCGTTTTTTCCGATTTTTTTTTCTCCAGTAGATTATTGGTTTGGGATATGGAATAATATGTTGGAAATGTATGTTTTTAAGCATATATTGGACTTATTTCGTGTGAATTTTTATTTAAAGGAATTAAATATCAACGACATTTTTTAGGTATAACAGAGCGTCGGTATGAAAAGTGTGGTCTAACCGCCGGATTGATAACCGGCCAATGGTGGGTCTGAAAAAAAATGTTTTGTAATCTATATAAATGTAGTTCTCGTTGTGCATGGTCTTTCCCAAAAAAAAAATTCACAGAACGCCGGGTGTTGAAAAAATGCAATTTTGGCGAAATATTTATTTATATTCGGGGGCTTGAAAAATAATAAATTTAAAAAAGACGGCTGTACAACGATAGCTTCTGCGGGTATAGAAATTTTGGTTTCTTAAAATTGAAAATTGTACAATTATAGCTAGAGTTATGATTCTGGTAAAGTCGAGAAGAGTCGTTTTGAGAAAGACGCGATTGAAAGGTTTAGTATACGTAAATCCTTGCGCTATCTGCTCTCACTAAATAATCTGTAACTTGATCAACTTTCAATATTTCAGCTTGAATTTTCTTTCACATATTCTTGAAAATGTGTACGTCGAGAAAATGCAGAAAAATTGATTTTTCCCCCTGTCACAGTGGTTGCCTTTCACAGGATTCGTGTTTGCGTATAGTGCCAATGCGGTCGAAAAAAATTAATGGACAACGAATTCAATTTTATTTGCTACTGCATAGTTATGAAAAATCGAGTAAAAATCTTAATTTTTTTTATTCGTAGCTACGAACTAACAGGAAGATCCATTAAGAAGATGTAACTTAACGGATCTTCTCATTTTAGACGCTAAACGAAAGACTATTTTCATGATTTTTTAATAGGTTTATATTATACATATTGATATAAAAGTAGATACACGAAATACATAGAATTAAAAAAAAATGTATTCGTGTAACCCAAACAAACTTTAAACGCGTTTTTCTCGAAACAACGATTTTCGACGGCTTGTTGATAAAATCTTTAAAAATACTGAACCGCTCCTTATGGAATGTTAACCACATATTCTTTACAACTGTAGCTATAGCGCATATCAACGATTTTTTTTATTTATATTTACTATTTGTTGCCAAAAACGGTAAAAAATACATGTTTTTTGTTTGTTTGTTTTTCCGAAAAATGTCCGCCATTTTGTTATTTTTGCATATATAAAAAATCGTATGATATGCGCTATAGCCATTAACATACTGAATCTAAAACCGTTTGATTGTTTCGTTTCGGATAATCCATCTCCGAGATTTCATCAACAGCGCAGACCTACAATTTTTTAGGACATATTTTAACTACCATTTTCGTCTATAAATAGTGACTTAATTAAATAATTTTTTTTTTGTACTTCGAAAGTGTATTTTTAAGTGTAACAACTGTTATATCATTATCTATGATATAATCCTATCAAAAAATCCATGAAAATAGCCTTTTTTAGCATCTTAAGTGAGGAGACCCCTTGAAAAAGAATTATTTATCAACCATATGTAAAAAATAACAATTAACAAATCACCGTGGCTGGACGAATTAAAAAATAAATAATTGACACTTCGCGTCTAGGAAGAAGGCCCGGCAATGAAAGCCCCCATTTATCTCGTTGCGCCCTTGGCTTCGATTTAACGTGATCACGCGCACAGTTTAACCCGAATAGGAGGGCGTGCATATCCTCCCCCGGACAAAATCGCTATGTGGACCTCTCAACGCTATAGAAAGCCAAAGGTCGTTCAAAGTGAGGGTATACAGGGATTGGGTATTCGAAAATATCGTCGCCACATATATAATAAGTGTGTGTATACACGCATACATAGAATTTCAAGCGTTTTCATTGTGGTCGAATCTTACGCGAGCTTAGCTCGCCGGTGATTTCGTTTGAGCGCTTTCGAACTCATACAAACGCTACGGAAAGAACTGAGTGCATTCCCATTGGACTTTCACAGTCTCATCTCTTCTTCTCGACACGCGGTACTCGTAGAAAAAAAACCCTATTCGGTAAAAGATTACCGTTCGAAATAAGTGTAAACAGCAAGTTTTGCGTTGCCTTGTTCCCGGATGCCCCTTGCGGTTTCCTTGTTCATTCGCGTCAGCAGGAAAATAAGGCCCGTAAAAATATAAAGAAACGTGGGAGGTTGAGAAACGATACCAAGTATACAGGGTGTTAGGAAGGTCGATGCAAAGCCTTAAGGGGGTGATAGGTCACCTCGTTAGGATCATATCTAACCTAAGTTACTTTAGTCCAAAGTTTAAGGATTTCGAGTTATCGTGGTAAGTATGATTTTTTGGGAAAATGTCCCAAAATTAGGTACTAACTCGTTTACCTCTTATGTTAATGCTATTTTTTTAAAATAACATTAACATAAGAGATATTTTTAGTTGTTGACAAGTTTTTAATTATTCCGCACGTTCCATTTAGTTGTGTGGATACAGATGATAGTATTGGTGTTTGTCGATTGAATACACATCAAGCTAAGATGAAAATAAGTTTTTACTTACCAATTATTGTCTGTTTGAACATTATGAACGAGTTAGTACCTTATTTTGGGAAATTTTCCTAAAATCATACTTACCATGATAACTCGAAATCGTTAGACTTTGGATCAAGGTAACCTAGGTTAAATATGTTCCTAACGAGGTGACCTATCACCTCTTGAAGGCTTTGCATCCACCTTCCCACACACGCACACATACACACACATTTATCTATATATACACTACCGGCAAAAAGTTTCCGGACACTTCAGATTATTGCAAAACTTTCGATCACTTTGGATAATTGCAAAATTATATTAGAATAATATAATTAATTATACAGAGCTATATAATATCTTCGTGAAATAATAAATGAAATGAACTATATTATTATAATATTATTGAACAATGATCCAGTGATCGAAAGTTTGTCAATTATCTGTAGTGTCCGGAAACTTTTGACCGGTAGTGTATATATACAGGGTGCTCTGTTGTGAATAGATAATCCTGCATCTGTCGATAGGTCAGATCATGTCTTACTCTACGCTAGAATTTCAGTTTAGTAAAAATCCCACGGTTTTCGAGATTTTTGGCTTTATTTATTTTTCGAAAAAAAATCACCTGCTTTTGGGTTTTCGCAAACTATTTCTACAAATGATATGAATCGGCAATAACTAAACAACTTTTTTAAATAATTGGCACGACATGCGTTGTACATTTTTTTTACACCGCAGGCTAACGAAGTCAGATGTTTGAATTGGTTTGTATGGGAATTATGCATAAGATCTTTTTTCATAAAGTTTCCTTAACATTTAAGGTTAAAAAGAAAACTTTTCTAGATATAACAAATAACCAAGAGTATTTTTTTTAAAAGCCGGGTCAAAAAAGTTATCATTTGTAGAAATGGCATGCGAAAAACCAAGAGCAGATGATCTTTATCTCGAAAACCGTGGGGCTTTTATTTAACTGAAATTCCAGCATATAGTGGGACATGATCTGACCTATCGACAGTTGCAGGATTATCCATTCATAACAAGACACCCTGTTTGTGTGTGTGTGTGTGTGTGTGTGTGTGTGTGTGTGTGTGTGTGTGTGTGTGTGTGTGTGTGTGTGTGTGTGTGTGTGTGTTTATATATATATATATATATATATATATATATATATATATCCACACACACAGACATATTGAAAGTACAAAAATCAGGCGAATAATTCGACGATTTGACTGTGAAATTTAAAGGCAAAGTTCTCTCTTACAAATCGTGTTTAGCCCTCATTGTCGAAGACCGCCCACGTTCATACTTGGATCAGCTATTGAGTGAACATTTATACATCCTTGTTTGCGGTCTTTTTCTTCTGCAATTCATTCTCCTGGTCTCAATGATGCTTAAACCCCTTCTTAGACGCGCTTCTCCCTTTCCGTCTCCCCGATGTTTTTCGAGATTTTTGAGACAACATATACCTGCGGTCCACCTGCTTCTTTGCTCGTAAGTTTCCCGTGTCTGCTGGAAATTAGGCAAGAAAATAGCCTCCTTCGTCTCTCTCCCCTCGATACACACGAGAGAGCCCAAAATTCTTGACCAAAAGTGACAGAGAGAGCTGAATACCGGTAGGGAAGAAGAAAAAAAATAGTCGAGTGGGGCGAGACTACCGAGGGTGGGCTCGTATACAAACGAATTCCACAAGTTCACCGCGCGTATGGGAGCCTGCACTAATAATATTTACTCAATGCCGCACGATCCAGCATTTTTGTATTTTTTTCTTCCTTGAAAGTTGAAAAAACGTGTAAGGTGTTAGGAGACTATGTAAATTATGTGGATTTTAGGCAGGGCTTAACTCCTGAATTCCAGACGATTTGAAAAAAAAAAGAAACAAAAATGTTTGAAATATTTTCTTGGTTAATCATGACGATTGAGGAGTTTCGCGGCAATTAGTCAAGTGTTACGATTTGATCCAAATTCACAGTAAATTCTTTGTTATATACTGAATGCACTCCCAAAATTTTAAATCGACCGTCTACAAAATTCACCGTTGAAAAAATAAGACTTTTTCACATAGGGAGATGCTCATCCCTCAATCGCAGTTTTACTCACGACATAATTTGAAATGTTTAAATTTTTAAGAAAAACTGTCAAATAACTCAGTACATTATGACAATTTCGCCATCAGTGTCATAATGTTGAATGCCCCAGAAAAAGTGTTTTTTAAATTGTATCGGATGTTGAATAAGTTCGCGCTGTTTTTGTCGTGAAAATGAATGCTTTGTTAAAAAAAAATTCCAATGCTTTCAAACGTTTTGAAACTGTTGTGTGAGCAACTCCTAATGATTCTGCAAGTTCAGCTAGCATATGACATGAGTCTTCATGAGGTAATGCCGCCAATTCAATACATCAAATCCATTAATTTAGAAACGTCTAAACCAATCGCTGCATCTTGTTTCCAAAAGAGCATGATCGCCGTAAGTCTCAACAAGAATTCTGTGTCCTTCAGCTGCAGATTTTCTTTGACTAATGTAGTGCAGTAAAATTCCTCGCAAATACTCTTTTTTGGCGGGAAATGTGACATGTGTAACAGTATGAAAAAAAAGTGTGATATAGACTGAATTTCAAGCTTGCTTCTAGTACTTCTTTGGGGCGCGGTCACATTGCGAGCTATTAACTAGTAGCTAGCAGCTATTTTATAGTTCAAGAAGAGCTAAACTGCAATTTAATTTACGAGGTTAGAACAAAATGGCTATATAATAGTTCACTAGTTTTTGGTTCACATTGTGAACCAATTCGACAAATGTAGTATTTACTAATGTAGTAGTGAATTAATTCGACTAATATAGTATCTACTTGTTCGCGGATTAACGTCTATAGATATAGCTTCGAGCCTAGTGGACGAGCGTTACTCGCTTAGTACTATCCGACAGTTCAACATATTCCACCTCCACAGTGTTCAGTGTTTAGTTCTAGTTCAGTGTTCTCAGCGTTCATAGTTCTAGTTGTGTGTTCCAATTGCTAGGTACTAGTTTGCTAGCTCACTGTCCTCTAGTTGGTAGCTCTGAGTATGACCGCCATAGGCTAATAGTTTATTGGCACACTATCTACCAGTCAATAGCTTGCTAATGTGACCGCACCCTTATAGATGCGTTACCATCTTAAGGGACCAGTCCACTTTGGAGCCGCCAAAAAAGGCTATTTTCGTAATTTTTTTTTTGAGGATTTTATAGAAGATATGAATATAAAAGTTGTTGGGCTTGATAAATAAAGTCTTGAAATACATTTAAAAAAAAATTATTCATTTTGAAGTACAAAAACTATAGTTTAACGTAACGCCACAATAAAAGGTGGGCTACGTAGCTCCATCACAACTCAGCAACGGCTTGTCTGAAACAAAAAAATCAAAGTCCATTAGATTCAGTATGATACCAGCTACAAAATGACCCTCGGATATAAAGTTTTATCAAGGAATAAAAAAATGGCAGATGAAAAACGAAAAAAGTTTAAAAAACGCGTTTTTTCGCAGTTTTTCGCAAAAAAAGAGTAAAAATCAAAATTTTACAACCATCGACGGTCATCTTGATGCGAATCACGTTTATGATATGTGGTTCAAATTTCAAGAGAATCGGTTTATTAGTTTTAGAGATACGATGGAGCTAGATTTTGAAAACGTTGTTTCGAGAAAAACGCGTTTGAAGTTTATACTATGAAAATCTCTTACCTAAACTCAATGGGCAATTCCTGCACCGTACAAAATCCCTTCTGATTGCTCATCATCGTCGATTTCTTCAAGTCTTGCTTGCTTTCGATTTCTTGAAGTTTTCAAAGTGTACTGGCCCCTTAAATTACATGCACGTAGTTCTACTAACTCTATTTATTGGAAAACAGCGAGAACTTATTCAACGTCCTAATAAATTTGATAACGACGGTGTAGACGGTCGTTTTAAAATTTGGAGGGTGCATTCAGTATATGACAAAGAATTTACTGTATAAATTCGAATAAAGTGGTAACATTTCGTTAATCGTCCCGAAACTCCTTAATCCGCTGTGATTTTTATGGCAAAGAAGTCAGAAGCAGTGTTCAATCATTTTTTTCAGAACTTTTTCAGTTTTGGAAATCCAAATTCAAAATGTTTGCCTCTCAGCTGATTTTTTCATCCGAATAGCTTATCGCAACAATCCGCAAATTGATCATGAGCGAATTTCGAATGTTACTATAAAATGTTATGCTAACTAGATAATTCTGATGCAATTCGAGTGTTCGCCGAAAAAATAAACATCCTCTGCCCATTTTTACGATGATTCTTTTTGCATATTCAATTTCCGCTTCGGAAATTATTTATCACAACCCTTTCAATGCAAAATCACTGACGACCGTGAACATTTGTTGACATATTGAAAAATGTGGGAAAGCGTTTTAAAAAAAGTGTTTTTTTGCCCATCTGAGTTGCCGGACGAAAATAGTTGAATTTACGTAACGAGAATTCGCGTTGACGGTGTTTCAGGTATGGTTCAAGAACCGAAGGGCAAAGTGGCGAAAGCAAAAGAGGGAAGAGCAGGAACGCTTGCGAAAGCTCCAGCTGGAACAACGTCAGCGCAACGAGGATGGTACAGCACCTCCGGCGATTCGGATCGGGGGACACGTGGCCCTTGATGGCCAGCACGATCAAGAGACCGACAGTTCGGATCTCGAGGTCGCGTAGTTTACCGTGTTCCTCGCAACGAATCTGAAGATCGATCGCAATCGACTTTGAACAACAATAAAAAACGGTGAAAAATCAGGCGAATATTGTTTTTAGCTAGGATATGATTTCGCGCAAAACCCCGTGATCTTCGGTTCTTTTCGCTCGAATTTTAACTCCATGTTTTTTCTCACCCCGACCGAACGGGCAAAAATTGCAAATCGAGGTGAGAGGGAGAGAGCCACTAGTGAATACCGATGTATACGAAAAATCGTTAAAAATCGCAAAGAAAAACGAAAAGCAACCGAACTAAGAGTGATGTAAATACGTATAATGTTAACAATAATGATAATAATGATGATAACAGTCTGTAAATAATTGATAGAATAGTTCATAAATAATACTGTAAATAACTCTTACGATGAATGTGTATAAACAAATAAATTATTGTGCTATTAGCAAAATTAAAATGCAATGTGCTAGTTTTTTTTTCATATCCTGGCCTACTTTGTAAAATTATTTCTCTCGAAAGATGTCGGATATTTACGTATTTTAAGTGAGCTTATTGAATGTTCCGGTTTATGGCTGCATTTCGAGATATAGAACGAACATTTTCTGTATGGGTGCGAAGTTCGTGTTTATATAGAGAAGTCAAGCCAGACTTGATCAACGATGGATAATCTTCTAAGGGCCTGAATTCGAGGCTGATGATTGCCAACAGAATGATTATTTCAACTACACATAATCAATATATTTTTTAACATTGTTAAGATTTCAAAGATCTTTCCCTTTGTACTTTCGCCTTGACTTAAAGCCAATCTATCCCAGCAGCTAGTAAAATGCGCCTCATGCTGCCAATATTGGAACATTGAAGTTTTAATGATGTCGGAAAAGTAGTAAGATTACAGCCTAGACGGTCGTGTGATTCTTTCTTAATTTCACGCCGCATCAAAAGATGACATTCGTTTTAGGTAGTAAAAAATTCAGCACGTTAGGGCGGGGTAAAGTATTTAAATTTTTTTTCATTTTTTTTTCATTTTTTAAATGAATGCATAATATATCAAGAATATTGTGTTAAAATTTCAAGTCGATCGGAGTAAAATTGACGAAGTTATGAGTATTTGAGCGTCTATTGCTCCATGCCGTTCTCTTCTCTTCTGCGTTTTTCAAACCGTTTTTCTGAGACTTGTCATATTTGAAGTCCGTGTGCACGATAACTCAAAATCTACTGGATCAATCGCTTTGAAATTTTGCACAGTACTTCTTCACATAATTCACCAGGTATTGTTGAGAACTTTTTTTTTTTTTTTTTTTAATAATTACTAATTTTTCAACAACAAATTAGCCGATTTTTATAGCGAAAATCGGGTTTTTGGCTCCCAAGTGCTACGAAAAATCGAAAAATCGAAGAAAAAAAATCCTCCCGTCATTACCTCGAGAAACATCTCCTTTAACAAATGCATTTTGATTTTTTTGTTTCAAATGATTCTGTTGCGAGCTATGGTGCACACCGCAAACCAACTTTTTTTCGAGGCGCCTCCGGGGTTTAATTTTCACTCGCTCAATTTTCAATATTTTGCAATGCAAATTTAGGAGAATGTTGTTCAAATGTTACTTTATTATATGTAAATTTTTCAATAAACGAACACTATTCGTTACGCCAAAAAAATCTTAAAAACATGCCTTTTTTCGCCGAATTAACTTTACCCCGCCGTTAAAAGCCGCCAAACATAGCTACGTGAACGGTTATAGAAATTCAAATATTTGACTAATTATTCATAATTTTTAACGAGTGCATGAACATCGATAACAAAACAATGATTCTTAAGGGGTCTTCTCACTTTAGACGCTAAAAGAGGCTATTTTCAGCATTTTTTGATAGGTTTATATTACAGATATTAATATAAAAGCTGTTACACTTAATAAATATACTTTCGAAATACAAAAAAAAATTATTCATTTAAGTCACTATTTATAGACGAAAATGGTAGTTAAAAAATGTCCTAAAAAATTGTAGGTCTGCGCCGTTGGTGAAATCTCGGAGATGGACCATCCAAAACAATAAAATCAAACGGTTTTAGATTCAGTATGTTAATGGCTATGCCGCATATACGATTTTCGATATATGCAAAAATAAGCAAATATTGAACATTTTACGGAAAAAAAATTAAAAAACGTATTTTTTTCACAGTTTTTGGCAAAAAAATAATAAATATCAAAATTTCAAAAAAATCCTTGATATGCGCTATACCTATAGTTGTAAAGAATATGTGGTTGAAATTTCATAAGGATCGGTTCAGTAGTTTCGAAGATTTTATCAACAAGCCGTCAAAAACCGGTGTTTTGAGAAAAACGCGTTTAAAGTTTGTTTGGGTTACATAAATACATTGAAAAAAATTTTTTAACTTATTTCGAAAGTGTATTTATTAAGTGTAACAAGTTTTATATCAATATCTATAATATAAACCTGTCAAAAAAAATCATGAAAATAGCCTTTTGTTTGGCGTCTAAAGTGAGAAGACCCCTTAAGGCCTTATATACCTTTGAATGATTGGAAAACGAGGTTTTTTTTTCTCAGTACTAATAAAGTAACCAAAATGAGGTTTGGAGGGTTTATTTGGCATATCTGTAGGTACTTAAATATTTTTTTTCTCTCCAAAAAGATACAAATTGGCAGCCCAGTAGCCGGTCGAAAGAGAACATCTTTTTCAGTCCCTCCACAGGCGGCCTCGTTGGCGACGTACAACAGCACCGACAATAATAAATAAAATTCTCCCGTAATCTACATGAGTTTTACTAGCAAAGTACACACGATTATTACAAAATATTGATTTTTCCAAATTTTCCACCGTTGTGAAAAAAAATCGCATTTTCGACTAAAAAACAGCTTTAATTCATTTATAAAAATCGTCATTGCGAATCGATCATCAAAATCGTGGGTACTTCGTTACAAAACCTATCTAAGAAACTACCGTTGAAAGTTGAAGTCAATCAGTTGAAAACTGTTGGAGCTACGAGTCCGACCGATTATGAAAAGGTGGTTTCAAGAAAAACGCGTTTAAAGTTTCAAAACCATTTTTCTCCGGACCATATCATTCTTGGGATGTTTATGCATCATTTAAGCCAATGGAAAAAAAACGACAGATTTTTTTTTGAAAGCCATATAAGGCCTTAAAGAAAGATTCGAAGGGACTTATCAAGTCTGCCGAAAAGGCCGATCTATTCGATTGTCTTTTAGGTAAGTTCGTCCATCCGTAGTCGCCTTTATGAAGAAGAGCAGGAATACTCTCAACGCAGAATAGTCAGAAAGACAAATGCTTTTCGAGTTTATTTGAGCCTGTTTAGGTTTATCTATGAACGTTAATAAATCCATTTGCCCAAGTCAAACCTTCCCCGGGACCTTGTGACAGCCAAAATATGAAAACACAACTCCTAAGTTGAATGAAACGGAGGGAGAGATCTCTTTATAATAAACCATGAATTGTCAAGATCAAATTGTTCATTTTTCTCTTCTTTGCAAGTATTTACATATCTCAGATACAAAAATAATTTGTTCAACCGTTCTGGCCATTTAAATTGTTATCTAGTGTCTCCGAATTTCGAGTCTCGTCTCAGAAGCGGAATGACTAGAGTTGGTAACTGATGTGTATTTGAGCTTACTCTCGTCACGCCCTGGGGCTTTTGCCAATTACAGGTACACTGGGAACTTGGTTTCGTACCCAGAGAGAAAGAGAGAGAGAAAGAGAGAGAGAGAGAGAGAGAGAGAGAGAGAGAGAAGTGGTCCGGACAGCGTCGAAAGTTAGCCGAGTTCCCGTCTTGTGAGTAAGTACATAAACCCTGAGGGGGTCGGTGCCCGAAAACTAAGACGATTCACGGTGCAAGTTTAATGGTCCCCCGTCGTCGTGCTCGTAGTTATATACTTGACGATCTCGCAGGACTAGTCGAAGACGTCGCTGAGACCTAAAGACGATCGACTTAAGTGCCCTTCTCCCTTCCCTCTTCGTACCGACCTTTATTTTACCAGTAAAGAAAACCTCCATCCGAGCTCAATTATTCAGGTGACCAAAGTCATGCGACGCCGGTCGAGCAAAAGACGTGCTCTTCGTTGGGTTACTCCTCGTCCGTATAGAAATATACCTATATAGCTATACACGAACTACGCGAGCAAAGTGAATACGAAAGTCCACGGACCCTCGACAAAACCCGATCAACGATCCTCCAGCATCCGGAGCCTCATTAGTTGGAAAAAGATCATGCCGGAATCGCTCACCGTGCCGGAATCCACCTCAGCGATCTAGGAACGTTGCAATTCGAAAGTATTCAAAATTGGCCAGTCATCATAAATTCGGGAATATCTGGGGTTGTTAAGTATCCCTGTTATTCACTTTTTGTTCAATAAATAATGATTTTTTACCTGTTAGGAATCGATTAACAATGTTGTGTTCATATGTTTTCATTACTTTTATTGTAAACAGATGGTCAAGTACGTGAGATAATTTTTTTCTCCATAATAAATGACAGCAGTGTTCTTGAATAATTATGCGTTTTTCTTTAGTGGGAAATGTTGTTCTCAACTGTCTTATTTCATTCCACAATTTTTATCAATTATCGAACCGAAACATGATTTTTTATGTAACTGTATGATCACAAGCCGATTTTCTGCGACTAATATTCTTGTAAAGAAGTCTTCAATTTCGACAACCAGCCTTTCTGCAAGAAACCTTGTTGATGGTCGATTTTTTCTGGTCCTGATCCTTGGATTTCGATCTCTTGGATCCCTTGACCCCATCCTCGTAAGGACATTCCAATTTCCTTAACACGACTTTTCCCACCTTGTCGCGAAGATCCGTCATTCCAAGATCAATCATTTTATTGATTACGATGGCGTTGATGGTGAATCGACTGCACTCGCTCGATCCGATCGTTTGAACAAGGACCTTCATGAATTCGTGATAACTGGTGGCTCTTACGAGATAAGCGACACCATCGCCATATTGAAACAAGGGTGGACCAACGCTGTTGACATCGATCATGTAGTAGGAGCCGCAAAATTTGAAAACACCCAGGCATGAACTCTCACAAGTTAAAATTCCAAAGTGTTGATTGAGGAAGATTTGCTCGAGGATTTTCCAGAGGTTACGTCCGTGCTTTTCGTACAATCGTCCGCACACGTTGTCGAGTACATCAACCTCGAATAGTGTCTCGCCGATCTTGAAATTGCTTCCTAAATACCTTTCCCCATCGTTGGCCTCGGTTGCACCGCTGATATTTCTTCGCTCGAGCTTGCTCATTGTGTAATAGCGATCACCGCACATGACAATCGCGTCGAGAGTCTTGGGACTCCAATATTCCGGCGCTTGGATTCGCGTCATTCCCGCGGAAACGACGTAGCAAGCCTGAATCTGCTTTCCACGATTTTCCCTCGAGAACATGTGTCCCGTCGGATGAATCTCACCCCATAGTGAAAACAGCTTGAGCGGTTCTTCCACGTAGTATTGATGCCACCGAAGCTGGACGCCATCTTGGTTCCCTTCTTTCCCTTTCTTCGAGGACGAGAATCTCGCCCACGTGACCTTGGAGACTTTGAGCCACGAAGCTTTCTCAACATCGGTGATCTCGTCGTCGTCTTTCTCGTAGTTGACATCGACACTATTTTTTCCGCAGGGGTCTTGGGACATCAACAGATCCAAGCCGCAATCGTCAATTTCTTTTTTCCGTACCCTCTCCATTCTGGCTTTGGGTGGCTTCCTTTGGAGGAGCTTAACATTGTGAATCTGGACACAGTGGTATATCATTTGGAAAATCTGAATGGTGAAGACGTCTTTCGAACGATCCTCTGCGCTTCCGGCGTCATCAGTGCGATCTTTCGAATCTGCAAGGTCTGAAGCTGTTTCGCTGTCTGCCTTCGGTTCTTGATGAAGTTTCTCGGTCTGGTTGCTTCCGGTTTCTCCGGAGCCGTGGTTCTTCGGGCTGGACAGTTTCAGCGGACTGTCCGGCTCGTAAGAGTAAGCTCTCAGCAACAAAATCATCAGATGTCGTCTGAGTGAAATCTTGGAGCAAAATTTCATTATACATGCAAAACCCTCGTCGTGCCACAGGCCGAATTCGTCGCAGCGATAAGGATTATAGAGATACCAAAAAGTTTCATCCTTCCAAAAAGCGAGTGAAAACTTCGGTGTTCTGATGATACAATTGCGATAAATGAGCGGTAGTTCGTCGAACCATTCCTCAATCTCGCGAGTAAGCTCGTGAACCGGTTGTGATTTTCCAACATTTGACTTTTCCCAACCAATCGATTCGCGAGTTTTCATCAATTCCGGCCTTTCCAATCTCAGCATGCTTTCGAATTTTCCCTCTGTGTAATTCCAACTAACACCTGTGATCCTCGGCACATCTTTCATCTCGTGAACGAGCTCCAGCTCAACGCTGTACTTGTAATTGTACACGACGACGTCGTCAAACCGAATTCTCTCTTTGACGTTTATGCTACCCATGTGAACGAAGAGCATCCACGCGTGATCGAATATATAGTCGATGTTAACGCTCCACGCGAACTTGTATCTGATCATTCGTAAAATTTGCTAAATGAATTCTTCGAGCATTGTTTCACAAAATTATATGGCATGACCTATTTATTTGTTTATTTTGTCTTTATGATGAATTTCGGTCGTTATAAATTCACGAGGCATGTTGGTAAATAATCAGAATCGTTATAAATGTTTTTGGGCGATAATAAACTCACTGCATTTATAAATAACTACAGAAATTCATCAGGATCGATGAGTATGCGAAAGTAAATTTTCCCGAGGTAAATTTGCCAATCATTATAAATTGACGAATATAAATTTCATGGCATATTTATAACCCGGACAATTTCAAAATTGTTCTACAGCACTTGACAGGCTGACTGCCTGTTTTTTCAAGCTCTGTATCGAAACGGTTGTAGGTATGAGCAATATATGGAGGATTAGTGGACTATCTTAAGGGGGGAGATACCTTTAGGCGAGGACAAAATTTGCTGATATTCATGATTTTTTTTCAAAAGAATAATTTCTTCACCATTTTTTAGACTTAAGGGTATGTTTTATTACTACTTGTGGCTGTTGCATTGTATTTTTTAAAATAAATCTTTGAAACTGGCGTGGCGTATAGCTAAAAAAATCTTATGTACTGTTTCTGATGAAATTTTGCATAAATATTTCTAACCTTATTGTCTGAAACATGACACTAAATGTTTTTGGAAATAAAAAAAGTATTGTCTATTGCAAAATGTAGCCATGTTTTCGAACAATTCCATCTGTTCGTTTCAAAGCGTACCATTTCATTGATTTTCAACATTTCGCACTTTTTCTTGGTTCATATTCTGCATATGAGCGTTAACGAAAGTAAAATCTTTGTTGGTTTTTTTTTCATATCAATCCCACCGTCACTACGTGTCACGCCGTCTGATAACATCCGTCGCAACCCGTTTAGAAGAGCGGGCCATACCTCCACTTTTTGAAGATGTATAAAAACAAAACATCCCATGTAACAGTCAAAGGTCGTAATAAAACATACCCTAATTCTCAAAATGGCGAAGAAATCTTTCCTTTGAATAAACCATGAAAATGAGCAATTTTTTTTTTTCGCCTACACTGACAGAAAAATTCTATTGATATTAACTAAACGCGTGTATTTGATTTTTTTTTAATTTTAATTAACTAGATTTTTCTGGAATCAAATTTTTCCTTTTGCATTCGATTATTGGATGTATTTATTTTTAATATTTTATTTATTCAAATCAAAATCTATTTAATATCGGCCAATGACTAAATATTTTATTCAATCCCAATAAATCTGTTATTCGGTTTCACCTGTTCAAAAAACAATTTAGTTGAATCCACTAAATGGATCTATTTGATATTTTTCTAATTTAAATTAAATAGAATTTTCGTAGAGTCAACCATTTTTCTATTTGATCGAACTAATCTGTTCGATCTGTCTGTTTTTATTGCAACATACATATCAAAGGGGTGTGAGGGTAGAAAGAGGAATTATATATGTGTATATATATATATAGGTTATATTTGAAAAATCTATTGCACGTTATTCGATAAATCTCTCTATCACAATGATATTAACTAATTGATGTAGTTTATGTGATACAACAAATAATTATAGAAATTCATTTGGTCTCCTATGCCATATCTGCGATTAAGATGTTACAAGCACTCGGTAGCATAGGGGCAGCGTGCGTAGCTATAAATAGGTAGGTTTTAGGTTCGATTCCATAGAGGTGAAATATTGTCTTCGAAAAAATTCATTTCAGAAGGCCGGGGAATGATGAATTACGATACAAAATCGTCGTGGTAAAACTCTGAATTAAGCATTTCATTTCATTTTTGATTTATGAAATATTTTAAGCATATAGAACACTTAGATTTACAGTGTACACTGTAAGCAAATAAAGATTTATTTTACTTGAATCTTTATTTATTGAATTTGAATATATTTAATATTTAAAAAGAATAGCTGAAATAAACAAAAAAACCTCTTTGATTCAAATAGATCCTATTTAAGACAGTAGTCTGGTCTAGGAATTTGACAAAATCGATTTTTTTTCATTTTATGAAAACCGTTGATTGATATTTCAAAAATTAGCAAAGTGATAGAAATTATAAGCAAGCTGCGCGCAAACCTCATCTAAGGGTATCAAAACTTCGAACGCGTTTATCTCAGAACTATGTTTTTCAAATCGGCGTCCACGGTATCTCGACAACTAATTAACCGATCGGGCGCAAATTTCGCACATACCTTCGGTAGCCTCTTTCTGAGGACTGTTAGCAGAATTGAGTCGAACGATAATTTTGCCCACATTTTATAACTCGTCGAATACACCAAAACGTATGAAATATCGTTAATCAAAGTTTAACAGGCCACCATTTTGAAACAAAAATGGTTTAAGTACTAATTCTGCTACCAGTGCTCAGAAACCCATTCAGATTGAGAATATATTTTTTTTTCTTTTCAGATGCATACAACATCACCCAGAGTGGGCGCCGATTGAGGCAGTTTTCGGCGGGCCATGTTGTAAAAAATTTTTTAAAACTACATGAAAATATTTAAAATAATTTTGTTTAATGTAGATACATTCTCAAAGGAACAATAAAGACATATGTAATGTTTCATCAAGACAACTTCAACGGTTTAAAAGTTATTCCAACCCAAAAATGACGTAAAAATCTCGCTCTAGACCAGACTACTGCCTTAAATTTAATATCTTTTTTTGGCAGTGTAAAGGTATCTGCCCCCTTGAGCAGGGTAGGCCTGAGCCAATATTTGGATGTATCGTTGCTTATAGTCCAGTAAAAGAGACGAAAACCCAGCACTTTTCAGCGTAGAATATGATTTTTTGACTGGAGGTTGCCTACTGAAAGTTACCCCAATAAAATTTTGCCCCTCAACTCGCCCCATCTAGGGGTTGAAAACTTCAAAATCGCCGTATCTCGATAATCAATAGTCCGATCAAAAAAGGTTTCAAACAAAATTTGTTTGGAATAATAAAATTCGTCTAAAGTTATCTAACGTTCAACCCCCTGTCTTTGAAAATAACGGCACAAAAACGATTCGAAAATTCGGGTTTGATGTGTGTGCGAGCGGAGTAGACATATCGTCCTTGTCTGGATCAGTGGTGCTCTCGTGTTTTTGCGCCGCTATTTTCAAAGATAGGGGATTAGACGTCAGATAACTTTACACGTATATTATTATTCCAAACAACTTCTGTTTGAAACATTTTTTTCATCGGGCTATTCATTATCGAGATGCGGCGATTTTTAAGTTTTCAACCCCTATTGCTTAGGGTTCGGACGAGTTTAGGGGAAACATTTTATTGGAGTTACTTTCAGTATGCAACCATCTACCTTCAGTCAAAAATTCATATTGTACGCTAAAAAGTGGTGGGTTTTCGTCTCTTTTGGTGGACTATTGCCGCGCACTGTTTTGCGCGCCGATTATAAATAGATAGGCGGTTTGACTGAGATTCCATTGGTAACGCAACTGAAACTCAGTAAAACGTAGCCGTCTGTATCAGCAGTGGTTTTCCACAATGCCATGTGCCCTCGTAAAAATGCAATACGGTGTGTGACGAAATGCTTCATGACAGTTGCAATAGTGGAATGACAAGTGTGGGGTGGAAGTGAAGAGGATCGTTATATAGTGGAGCAATGCTCTCCGCTCCACCGTCCACATTTCGACTGATTTGCGCACGGGGTAAATACCCTTTTTGATAACTCTTGAAGGCTTATAAAAATGTCCTCACTCCCTCCATATTCCCAGTCTCCCCAAGCTGTTCCTGCCTTTTCAAAAGGCCGGAAACGCTTTTTTATTACCAACCTCCAATATGTCTGTGGGATATGAGATCATTCACCTGAGTTGAGTCTTCGCTAGAAGTGCAACGACAGCTTGATAGAAACAGAATTTCCAGGTTTTCTGGCGCACTCTACCGTCTCGCAGCTCAACAAGATGCATGCCCTTCATTCCTCTCAGGCAGACATCGGCGTATACCCGTTTGGATTTCTCGTTATCGGCCTTATCGAAGAGAAATATGACATAGTCACCATCAACGAGGCCGGGCTTCTCGCCACACGAACGATCCACGAGATACATTTTTTTCACACTCGGGCAAGAGATCGGTACTCTCGCGTGACCGAGCTCTTTGTGATCGGCGAAATCGTCTTTGGGCACATCCGGATTGCTCTCGCTGTCCGTATCTTCCTGACAAGGCAACAAGCCTTTCGCTCTGCGTTTCTTTAATCTTTCCAAGTTTCTCCTCTCCCCGGCCAAATCGCGGGTAACGCAAGGCCATGTGGCCGGCCATTTTTTACTATCTGTCCGCGAGACTTCCGGAAGCAACTCCGGCAGAAAGCTGCTCATGTCTACCTGGAGAATATTAATTTTAACAGAGACAACTCATTTCGCCTTCTATCCGCATTTTCACTTATTCTACTCAAGGCCTTGGGCCACAGTAACGGGTATAAAATCATGTGCGAATTGAACAATTTTTTTTTTTCGTATGAAAAAGTCAGTTGCTCATCAAATTAATTACACATCTATTTAGTATGAATATCAAGCTGTTCGAAAATATATTTTTCCTTTTTCGATGTACAAAATGGCCGACTACTCGAAACTTCTCGAAACAGCTTTTTTCCAACTGGCGTGACGAATAACTGTAACAATTTTCACTCGATTTACTTCAAATTTAAAAGTTATTTTCCTAATTGCATTTCCCAGAGAAGTACGTACGAAATTTCTGATTAATCGAAAACTTCTCATTTTATGAACAGTTTACGAGCAGTTGTAACGAAACTTTTCACTGAAAATTTATTTATTAAGTTCAAATACCTACAACTTTTGAATTAAACAATATTTTTTAATTTCCGCACGTACTTCTCTAGGTATTCTAATGTAGATTCACGAGAAGTTTTGTTTTTTGTTCTAGGTAAAAAAATTGTGGATGCTAAATGTCACGCCGCAGAGCGCCTAAAAAAAAGATATTAAAAGAAAATATTAGTAGTCGGCTATTTTGTGCATCGAAAATAAATATATATATATATTTTCTAACAGCTTGATGTTCATAATAAATAGATGTGTAATTCATTTTATGAGTGAATCACTGTTTCATACGAAAAAAATGGTTAAATTCGCACATTATTTTGCACCTGTTACTGTGGCCTAAGGCCTTCTCACTTTAGACGTTAAGAAATGTTATTTTCATGAATTTTTTTGATACGTTTATATTATAGATATTGATATAAAAATTGTTACACTTAATAAACACACTTTCGACATGCATAAAACAGAATCCCATGTATTTATGTAACCCAAAAAAACTATAAACGCGTTTTTCTCGAAACAACGTTTTTCGACGGCTTGTTGATAAAATCTTCGAAACTACTGAACCGATCCGTATGAAATTTTAACCACATATTCTTATAACTATAGCGCATATGAAGGATCGTTTTAAAATATGATACTTACTATTTTTTTTGCCAATAATGGTGAAAACAACACGTTTTTTTTGTTTTTCCAAAAAATGTCCGCCATTTTGTTATTTTACATATATAAAAAATCGTATGATATTCGCTATAGCCATTAACATATTGAATCTAAAACCGTTTGATTTTTTTGTTTCGGATGATCCATCTCCGAGATTTCATCAACAGCGTAGACCTACCATTTTCGTCTATAAATAGTGACGTAAATAAATAAATAAATACATTTTGATGTATTTGTTAAGTATAACAACTTTTATATCGATATCTATAGTATAAACCTATCAAAAATATCATGAAAAAAGCCTTTTATAGCGTCTAAAGTGAGAAGACCCCTTAATTCTGTGATTTTCGTTCCTTAAGGCACCCACTGCCGGATCGTTTTTCATGTTCCTCCAGAGTCTGATTTTTTCCCGACGATTCCGTTTGTCAGGAAGCCGCGTCTGTTCCTCGAGATTCAAAGTATTGAGCGGGAAGCATGGATACGTGGCGAGGCGCGGTACCTGCTCGGAGGAGGCTACGTTTGGGAATTTCGGTAGCACCGCTGGCTTTCTGCGATCGAACTTGTCGGCGATTTCTAGTCTTTTCTCTTGATCTATATAACTGCGAATAAGAGCAGGGGGCTGAAGACGATCAAATTGTGCTGTTGAGTAGATCGAAAAAATACATTATCCCCTTTAGAGGTGCAGGCAAGAATGAGATGTAGGAGGGTTGGAAGGGAAGGAAACAAGCAATAAAAAAAAATTAGTGGTAGATAATTTGACGGTATGAGTGATAAAAAAGGCTATTTTTATGATTTTTTAAAATAGGTTTATATTATAGATATTGATATAAAAGTTGTTACACTTTCGAAAAACATTTAAAAAAACATTTATTAATTTAAGTCACTATTTATAAACGAAAATGCTAGTTAAAAAAATGTCCTAAAAAAATGGTAGGTCTGCGCTGTTGCTGAAATCTCGGGGATGGACCATCCGAAACAAAAAAATCAAAGGGTTTTAGATTCAGTATGTTAATGGCTATATCGCATATCATAGGATTTTTTATATATGGAAAAATAGAAAAATGGCGGCCATTCTTCGAAAAAAAAACCTGTTTTTTCACCGTTTTTGGCAAAAAAGTAAATATCAAAATTTAAAAAAATCCTTGATATGCGCTATAGCTATAGTTGTAAAGAATATGGGGTTAAAATTTCATAAGGATCAGTTCAGTAGTTTCGACGATTTTATTAACAAGCCGTTGAAAAACGTTGTTTCGAGAAAAACGCTCTTAAAGTTTGTTTGGGTTATATAAACAGATAAAACAAAATTCGAAAGTGTATTTATTAAGTATAACAACTTTTATATCAATATCTATAATATAAACCTATCAAAGGAAATCATGAAAGTAGCCTTTTTAGCGTCTTAAGTGGGAAGACCCCTTAATAGTGAAAATGAAGCACGCAGTGAAGGGAGGGCCGGTGCAAGAACGGGGCCAGTATGTGGGAATGGCGGAGCTAGTGAAGCTAAACGTGTAAGCAAGAAAACGAATTTACATTGTGTTGTATTATAATCTTATAGGGGAAAAATATGTATACGGGGGGGTACAGTAAATGAGACGAAATATGTCCAGTAAAAAAGACGAAAACCCAGCAATTTTTAGCGTAGAATATGAATTCTTGACTGAAGGTAGATGGTTGCATACTGAAAGTAACCCCAATAAAATTTGGCCCCTCAACTCACCCCAACCCTTAGAAATAGGGGTTGCAAACTGAAAAATCGCCGTATCTCGATAATTAATAGCCCGATAAAGAAATGTTCAAACAAAAGTTATTTGGAATAATAAAATACGTATAAAGTTATTGGAAATCTTTGAAAATAGCAGGCTTTAACGTATAAAGTTATTGGAAATATTTGAAAATAGCAGGCTTTGACGTATGAAGTTATTAGAAATCTTTGAAAATAGCAGGCACAAAACACGAGAGCACTACTGACCCAGAAAAGGACCCAGCGATATGTCTACTCCGCTCGCACAGGCATCAATCCCGAATTTTCGAAACGTTTTTGTGCCATTATTTTCAAAGACAGGGGGTTGGACGTCAGATAATTTTATACGAATTTTATTGTCCCAAACAACTTTCGTTTGAAACCTTTTTTGATCGGGCTATTAATTATCGAGATACGGCGATATTTAAGTTTTCAACCCCTATTTCTTAGGGTTGGGGTGAGTTAAGGGCCAACATTTCATTGGAGTTACGTTCAGTATGCAACCATCTATTTTCAGTCAGAAATTCATATTCTACGTTATAAAATGCTGGGTTTTCGTCTCTTTTACTGGACCAAGGGTATACCTGGGAAATAAAACTTTTACTACTACTACTACTACTACATTATCCTCTCTATGGATAAAAATGAGGACTGATAATTAATATCGAACATTTTTGAAGACTTATTAGAGGGCGTACACAAATTACGTAACGCCAAATTCTCCAATTTTCGACCCCCCCCCCCCCGCACCATAAAACATTACACATAACTAATTATGAAAAGATCGGGTTTATACTCATTTTATTGAGTATATATTCATCTAGTTTGGTACCAATTTTTATGAAAGAATCATTAAAATTAACAGAGAGATAATGTCCCTTGATTTGACGACGAAAAAAAATTCTCTTCATTGTTCAATTGATATCTTATGAAAGTTTATCTGTTAATAAAAAGTAAAAAATTTATCGATATCTATACAAATGTAGCTATCGTTATGCTTAGCCGTTTTTTATTTTGTTTTTTTTGTACACAATGCCGACGGTTCAAAGTTTTTTTCTATCGTCAAGGCCCTTTTTTATATTCAGGCAGTCTTTAAAAATAGGAATTATAATTTTTTTAGGATCAGCTACGTACTACCTTAGTCACTGCGATTACAAAAATGTAAAAAAAAAATGAATATCGGTTGGTAAGTTTTTGAGTATTCGCTGGGGCAAGGTCGAAAAAAGTAGTTTCGAGAAAAATGCGTTCAAAGTTTTCGTTCCGTTTATCTTGATATAAAGTTATGGTTTTTCTAGAATAACGATACTTACATTGAAGTATCTAGTTTCGGGCGATATGACGGTTCATCTTCATTATATTTCACAAAATAATAAGAGCCTGCACTTAATCTATTTTGAACGATGCCACACCTGTAGGGACTGAGGACACTAACTGGTCGCACTACCTGTTCTCACTAAAGTCATTGTAACTCCGTTAATTTTCGGACTTGTGACTAAAAATTTGGGCAACATAGTTTTGGATATATGTACTTTTAAGAATTATAAAAAACAAAAAGAATGATTTACATTTTGCTTGGGGAAAGTGGAAAAGGGGGAAAGCTACTGTGCAATTTCTTGCCCAGTGAGTTCCCCCCCTTAACTAACATTTCGTATGGAAAGAATTCCATACTGTCCATCTGTCAACTTGCCGCGGTAAAATTGCGCGCGCGTTTTAAATTCAAAACTTGAACATGCAATTTTGCTATTTATGGCAGTTCTAAAAACGTGACGTAACGCCAACCGTACCCCCCCCCCCCCCAAAGGCATTGCGTAATTTGCGTACGCCCCCTTATATCAATAATCAGCCAAAGTTTAAAAAATAAAAAATTGAGTATTCTTTTGAATATGTCCGAATAATAAAAAATCCTTCCAATTCTCCTAAAACCTACACTCGAGGAAATAATGTCTTTTTTTAAATATATATTCAGCGGAGATTACTAACGACTTCATGAAAATGCGCCAGAGGGGTGTGTCCTCGCAAGTCCATTTTTTTTCTTCGCAAGAATCTTTTTCCATCCTTTCATCTTCCTTGTCACTTTTATCGTCATCGTTGCTTTCCTCGATTTCCTCGTCGTTTTGTTCACCCGTCGCCTCGTCGGTTGCGTCAATGATTGTTCCTTCCTCGCCGGTTGATTCACTCATGATTTTTCGATTTTTATTTTTTCATTAGTCAGGCACGGAGTATTCAGCGACCTAACCTCGCGAATGCTTGATGGATAATTTGGTGGATCACGTGATCCGAGAGTGGCAAAAAGAGAAAGAGAGAAACGGCAAGAGAGAAACGTGATGAGAGTTTATTGCGTTTTTCATTTCGAGTTCGTTGCTATGTTGAGTAACGGTGACAACGAGCTCTCTTTCGCGTTCAATTTTCCCGGGCGAACAAGAGCGAAGAGGGTCGGGGTAGGAGGCATGCTCTCTATGCTCGATTTAATCGCAAGCCGCGGGTAGTCCCGGTGATTTTGTAATTATTTTCCCGTTCGCCCGGCAGCCGAAGCCTTACAGCTTATAAGGCAATCTCGCCACCGAAGCCACATTCTGACGTAAGATTTTCAGAGTGTTTATAAAATTACGGGCGATCCATGTATACCCACTCACACACATATACATGCCCCATAGCTATATGTTTGGATATACATATGTACGTCCAGGAAGTGGATACCCGACAAAGGCGTCTACAATTATCGTTTATAAATACATCTCCTCTTGGATTTGCTGCGCTCTCCTCCACCCCTATCCGTTCCCATTTAAAAATTGCGTAAAACGTGAACGAATTTATGTAATCAAAAATAAATTCGATCTCTAGCTGAAGTACATAATTGTAAAACTGCAAAATATTGTTACTAATACTGTATATATATATATATTAGGGTGGCCCTTGATATGGGTAAAAAAAAATTGATCGCGCCGCCCTCTAAGACGATTCCAAATAATAAAAAAAATCTACGCGAAGCCCCAGCTATGTCCGTTCAGAGGGAGGCGTGCCTGCAAGCATGAACTTAAATTTAAATATCAGTTTTTCTTCATGATTGGAGAAATTTCGATTTTTTAAATCTAGTTTATTTGTCAATTTTTTTTTTTTACTTTCCGAAGCTATTGTATATTGGTATTCAATATACAGATCAAACAATAAGGTCCTCCATACTAGATTTGATGCGCGTTCAGTTTTACCATCCTATTATTTTGGAACAATAGTTCGATTTAGCTCAAACTCGAACAAACACATCAAAATCAAACTTTAAATTTGCATCTTGTCAGAAAAATCTATTAAGTACGAAGGATATAAATTCACGATAAACCATTCACATCGAACTTCCGGATTGGCCAGAATTGTTTTTTTTTTTTAATTTTGTTAGAAATATTCCTTGTGCGCTGAGATATAAACATATTAATATTTCACTGAGATCAGACTTCCAGTGCTGTGGATAAAAAATGTATTTGAAAATTACTTTCGCAAAAATGCATAGGGACATTTTAAACTTGGCAGGATTTTAAATTTGGCAAGCTTGTTCGTTTTATTGAAAACAAACAAATTATTTATTCGCACAAGCCATCCAATTGGTCGGAAAAAACATAATATTTAAAAAATGTACACATGAGATATCGATACTAATTCGTTCAGTACAAATTTATTTATTTAAACCACAGAAATATCGTGTTGAAAAATTGACAAATAAACTAGATTTAAAAAATCGAAATTTCTCCAATCAAGAAGAAAAATTGATATTTAAATTTAAGCTCATGCTTACAGGCAGGCCTTCCTCTTAACGGACATAGCTTGGGGTTCGCGTAGGTTTTTTTTTATTATTTCGAACTGTTTTGGAGGGCGGCGCGGTCAATTTTGTTGTACCCATATCAAGGGCCACCCTAATATGTATATATGTGCACTGCCGGTCAAAAGTTTGGGTACACTAATCGAAATTTCTCACCGCACTAAAAGTTAGATAGCGGCCTAAAAAATAAAAATAATTTGATTTCCCAATCGGCGTTTTAAAGAAGACAAGTATACCTTTATTTTGCCTTTTTAGAAAATTTTCTATGATTTCTTTTCCCGCCCCGTTACGCACTCTTGAACGTGGCCATCTTTCGGCTTTCTCTGGCCGTCAAAAAAGAACTGCAAAGTATGCGGGAAAAAAAATTCTCGTTTTTTTTCATGATAAAATTTAAAAATGAATATCAAATCCGACATTTTTGTTTTTTTGGATAGTTATTAAGTTAGAAAGTATTGCATTTTTACCTAATAAATACTTGTTTTGGAAAGAAAGGCGTCATCAAAGAACTATAGGGTTTCAGAGGATATGTCAAGAGGGTAAAAAGTTACATGGGTTGACACTGGAGTGGCTAGAATTTTTTCAGAATTTTTTTTGGACATGTTTTTTACTATTTCTAGTTGGAACTTCGACGAGTGGAGAGGCTCCACTTGGGAATTATGGGGCCTAAGACAGTATATTAAAAAAGGAAATTTGTTTACCTTTTTTCCAATTTAACTACAATATTTTAGATTTTAAAAAATTCTATAGCATAGCTATAGCACTACTGGCTTTCAGCCAACCCTCTCCGCGGCATGCAGTAGAACTGTCGTAAATGTAAACCTGGAACTAAGAGTGAAATATTGTCGTTAATTATATTCGTTTTAGCAGTCAAGTATAGGGGATTATTGAAAAATAATAGATAAAAAAATAATAAAGATAAAAAATAATATAAAAAAAAGAAAAATAGAGACGAGTTCGAAAAGAGTTAGTTGTTTCCACCATAATTTTCATACAGTGATATATTTTTCCAATTTTTAATTAATCGAAACAAACCGTATTTAACTCTTAAAGTAAGCTAACAAGTTATAGTTAAAATTTCAAGTCAATGGATGAAAATTGTTCGAGTTCTGCTGCGTGCCAATTTCAAATACATGGTTTTGAGAAAAACGTGTTTGAAGTTTTCGGTACGCTTTTCAGCGCTCGAAGACCTCCTCTCATAAACAGCTCGAAAATCACTTCAATAGCTTTTTTCAGCTGTAAACGAATATGCATCATATTTTTGGAAGTTCAAAGGATTTTTTTAAAGCGTTTCCAAGAAACGATTTTTCGAAGATTTTACAGTAGTGTCCTCCCTTAAAGAAACGGTTCAACAACTTATTGTTAGTCCTATGGAAGGTGCTCAAAAGGATGGCCACCACGTTAAATGCGCGCTTGCATTCTGATTCACATTCATTGTATTGCCTTATTGATCACGTCAGCCTGTATCAACGAGCAGGCTTTAATTATTCTACCTTGCATATCTTGCGCAGTAGTCGATGCTTTGTACATCATCTTTCAAAGTCCCCCATAAAGAAAAGTCCAGTTGTGTCAATTCTAGTGGAAGAGCTGGTCAAACACCACGAACCCCACGCCCAATTTTTTTGTGATGGACTTTGAAAGACATGATGTGCAAAGAAGTGTCGACTAATGCGTAAGGTATGCAAGGAAGAATAATTAGAGCCTGATCGTTAATACAGACTGACGTGATTAATAAGACAAGACAATCAATGCAAGTTGTATTGCGAGCGTTCATTGAAAGTGGTGGCTTTCAGCACCTTTTATAGATATAAGTGTTTGCACCATTTTTTGAATAGATTTTAGGCTAATAAAATTGAAATTTCTTTTTTATCGATTTTATATACTAAATGTTGATCGATCATCGTGAAACTGGCTGTGTGAACTTACTTTTAGTTCCTTTATATAATACGGAAAGAATTGTGGACCCATTAAAAAAATGGCCCGAAGAACTTTTTAAAAATATATCCGAATTGACATGACATAGGATTTTGAATAGAAACGACAATGATTTGCAATTTCGCTTTATACAAAAATATGAATTGTAGAAAAAAAATAGTTGCGCAATTTTGCAAATTGTCATCAATAGGTGAATCACAGAAAGGCCAGGTGTAAATTGTGTGCTTTATTGTGTAGTACACAAGCACGATATAGCCAAATTGAGGGAGTTATTTAAATGATTTCCAAGCTGAGGTGTATTCGCCATGAGGCTCATGACAATGTTGGGGGCGTTGGTATAAGCAAACGTACCCTCGTTCAACTTGTCCCGCGGAAACTGCCAAAGGGTCGTCCTCGCGTTATACATATACATATATGTATATACATACATCTATATACACCCCCCCCACACACACTTTTATATATATATATATATATATATCCATGGCTTTCAGGTATATACAGTAGATGCATTATTCTGCACGCCTAGCTGGAAGAGTTGTACGCGAGGGTAGACGCGCTTGCGCTCAATCCTCTCCGAGATCGACAGGACGGAATAAACGCCCGGTGTCCTATATATGTAACGTATTTGACGTAGGAAAACATACATGGAAAGACGAGTGCGATTGTGAACGAATGAAAACGGACCAACCTCACGAGCTTTTCCATTATTGTTTACCTATATATATATATATGTGTGTGTGTGTGTGTGTGTGTGTGTGTGTGTGTGTGTGTGTGTGTGTGTGTGTGTGTGTGTGTGTGTGTGTGTGTGTGTGTGTGTACAGAGAGCAAAGTTTTGGGCCAAGAAATGTTCGATTTTTTATCAATTTTTTATAGGAAAGCTATTAAATATAGAATGTTGAAACTTGGTATGTGTACTAAGCGGTCTTTATTGGACATGATAATATTTTTTAAAGTTTGACAAACATGGTACTGGGAGTGAGCAGAGCCCACGTACATACGTACGTGGCTCTTCTCGGTGCGCCGGGGTTGATATTCTTCGCTTGCAGAAGCCCTAAGTCTGGACCAGGTGATCTGAAGCAAAACGATCAAACATATTTTTACTTTGCACAATATTGTGCATAAATCGAATTAGATTCAAGCAGAAAAATTGAAAAATAATAAAATTGTGTCCTTTCGAAGGGGAAGTTTAGTTTTTTACCAAAAATGTTTGCAGTTTTTTGTTGATAAAACAAAAACGTTTGAATATTTTGGGATAATTCTATTTCAACTAATGAAGTCGTTTGTTGTACACGTGCGTCGCAAATTTTATAACGATTGCTCATCTGAGGCGTGTAGGCACTTTCGCAAACTTGGAAAACGTGATTTTGACAAAAACGCGTTTAAAGGTAAACTGAAGTTTATGTGGGAATAGAATGAACAGTTTCGTACTTACACCTTATCTGCTATGCAAGGACTATTGAACATTTTTTAAATTTTATTATTTAGTAGTACAATATGTCTAGAATATTCTCCCAAAGTTTTAAGTCAATAGGAGTAAAAGTCTAGGAGAGAGAGAGCCTTTGGGAATTCCCCCCGTTGGGAAAGACCGGCCGGGAGCGACGCAGGTATATCGCATTTTTCTCAAAACACTATTTTTGAAGTCGGTGGACACGATTTCTCAAAAACTAATGCACCGATCTTATTGAAATTTTGTACACTTCTTCAAAATAGCATTGACTAGTGATTGAACGAAGGTTTTTTTTTCGATTACAACTCATTTTACAATGCTATACGTAGAGTAAATTGCACCAAAGATTGAACTATTTTGCATACAACTCTGCCAAAAATCCATATTTCATTTCTAAAAAAAAATTCTTCGGTCAATATCAAGCAATACTCATCTACTTACAGAAAAAAATTGCTTTTTAATTTCAGATAAACCTATCATGAGTTATCCTGACCACGTGGACACGTTTTTTAACAGGTCTCCGAAAACCAGGTCCCACCGGCTGAATTTCCCAAATTTTTTTTAATATTGTTGAAATGTTGCTCCTTTATGTGCTTGACATTTCGAATAAAATAATTACTATATTATATTTTTTTTTAATAGAGAAACTACGCTTTTTTGGGTTTGAAACTCACGTAACACCTTAAGTGTCCACCTTCGATTGTGTTGAAACTCATATATCGGACAAAGCATTTAAGGCCTTAGGCCACTCTAGAGGCCGAAAAAATAGGCTGTTTGGGGATTTTTTTTCAAAAAAACTACAAAATAAATCGAGATCATAAAAAGGGTGTTGATCATACATATCAGTGACTGTATACAATAATTTTTGTGAAGCGATTAATTTCAATATGGCCGCTGTGCAGCGTTTTTGCGATGACGTCTCCGTTTTTCCAGGGTCCACGGCCGGACCAACAACTCCTGTAATTTGTGAATTATAATAAGCCAATGATTTTTTTTCGATTATATATAATAACTGCTATAGAAGTACGTAGGATTTTTTCGATATATTGATGTTTGGCCAAATGGCGCACTTTGAAAGTGGAAAGTGAAAAATTTGCCTAAAAAATCGTCATATAATTTTTAATAACAAATGAACTATACAATATAAAACAAAATCCTACGTACTCCCATAGACAATGTATTTTTAAAGATATATTTAACATTTCAAGTGAATCGGTTGAAAATTGTCTGAGTTATGTTTCCGGCCAACTTAAAAAATGCAGTTTTAAGACAAACGCGTTTGAAGTTTTGAGTCCGCTCGTTGCGGACCAGGCGGTCTTGTACTAAAACTCGAAAACCGAGTGCTTAGAGATTTTTCCCGGCCATAATCTTTTGGGACATCATTTTTGAGGTCCTAAGGGACCATTAAAAAAAATTGATTTTTCGAAAATTCTAGAGTGGCCTACCTCCTTAAAGTCTTCTAATGTAAAGCGATGAAAAATCTACTATAGAAGTATTGAAAAAAGGAAAATTAAGGGGTGACAAGCCTTTTATTAATATGTGGTTTTTCCCCTTAAAATTGTTTGTCCGTCGATAAAAAAATACGCGTCTAATAGTTTTCAATTTTCACATATATGAGTTTCAACGAAATCGAAGGCTGACGATTAAGTGATGTTCATTGTTATATAGCTAAGGGGAAATGTTCAATCACAGGTGACCAACGAAGTATCGAGACGAAACACTGAAATATTTGATTATTCCGAATATTAGTTGGTTCGATGGAATAAATCATTCTTAAAGTACCCTGACACTCCATTTTTCCAGTAAATCATTTTTCGGCATCCCCCAATGCCGGATTTAATCAGTTGGAGTCATTTTTTTCAGCGTGCATGGGTAGAACAATACTCATAATTTTGATTGCTCCAGCATGCTTTTTTTCAATCAACACTCCGACAATACTTTGTCAAGAATCCAATTAAGTTTACCTTAATTACCGCCCAGTGAAGTACCTGACGATTTGCATCGTTTTAACGAGCCAGTCCTTCCACAATAAGAATTGCAATCGTGAAGCTGTAGTTAATTTATTCCCACTTTCTCCGTTAGTTCCTTGAAACGGCGACCGTGCGTATAACCGCGAATAATTGCGTCCGATAGGTCTGTCGGGAAAATTTCTTCATTTCGTTAAGAGAGCTTCTTTTTTTTACCGCAGTGAATAGCAAAGACGAGGCCAATGCAAGGATCCACGACAATGGCACATGCACGGAAATAGACAAACACAACAACGAGCAGAGTAGGAATCGATACTAAAAATCGACATAGCATTGAATGTTATTCAGAGTGCGTCGATTGCATAAAAATGCATTGCAAAATCAAATTGTATCGGTTACAACGGCGACTGCATCGATATCTTACAGCTGTATCGCAAAGTGTATGGCATATCGATCGATCGCAATGTTGGGCCGATTGCGCATAGCTGCATCGCAAAGTTACGTCATCACCGACGCGGTAAAGTGCATCGAAACAATGCAATACATCAAGTGCATTCGAGTCAGAATGATGCATTTTTTTAGCAACATATTGGTTGGAATAATTTAATTTTTTCCCAGCATGTTGTACACATGTTTGTAGTTGCAATGTACATTTTTCGAAAGAAAATCTTTCAAAGTGTTCGTGGTGCTGCAATTGGCGTTGCAGTCCTCCAGCTGCGAGGCCCGAAACGGCGGCATCTCTCAGGCTCAAATGTAATCTGAAACGAAAACAACAAATGTTTTCTTCAAATATATTCAACTGGATATGAGTTCAAGATCCACTTTTCGAAATTGCGAAAAATACGAAAAATGACAGCTTCTCCAAAGAAAACCTCATTTTTCTTGTGAAAAACAGTATGCTGAAGTCATTATTATTAACGTATGGTTCATCCAATTAAAAATTCGATCGTGAACCGAAAATGACTACTGTATGAATGCTAATTGTGCAAATTCAAGTCAATATTGTGTTACTCAAAGTAGAAAGTTACTCAAAATATCAAACCCAACGTGTCAAGATATGAAGTTTCGAGGTAATCGTGTTCAAACTTTTGTTACATATTTTACACGACCTTGTGAAACATTGTCGTCTTACCGCTAGTCATTCCGCTAGCGATTCCGGAACCATATAAGTGTCCTTCCTCATAATCGAGATCGTGTTGCACACCTAATCTATGCAATCTGCAGACAGTTCGGGCCTCTTTTGAGTGTCTTGTGCTTTGATGTCCGCTTTCGTTACACGAGCGGTTGGTCTTAAAATATTCTTGAGAGTTCACACTACAACAATATCCAAAAAAAACGATTTTTTTAAGTTTCCAGAGAGGGATACCCCCTTAAGGTACTCTTGGAATGTAGATTGCAATGTAGAAAATTGCATTTAAGGTCTTCCTTTCGCGAACCTGAGTATTTAACAATTAGCTGATTTTCGTCTACAATCAAGTTAAAATACATTCCAGTATACGAGGGAAATGGCGACGGATACCATACGGTACAGACGCGCAGTATTTTGGCGAGCGAGTGTGGTGGGAAAATTCGAGGTATAAAGAGAACGAAAAACAGTGAAAACCGGTGAAAGACATCCAGAGAGGGAGAGGAGAAAGTGGAAGTGTTGGGGAGAAAGGGGACGGTGAAATTAGAGTAGAGAAGATCGAAATAGGCGGGCGACAAGAAAAGAGGTTAGGAAGTGAGGACGGTGAAAAAGAGAGAAAGAGCGAGCGATATGGCGACAAGCGGAAACGACGGGGGCGACAGCAGGGACAGCAGCAAGCGGCGACACGGGAAGCAAGCAGGAGAGGAGGTCTACAATACCGACCAAGAAGACGAGATCGGGGTAGGCAGAAGCGAGAGCGACCTGACCGACGGAGTATGCGAAACTCCGACGAAGTGCACATGGCGGACGGAGAGAGATGCTGGAACACCAAGAGAGGAGACGGGGGAAGAAAGAGACACAACAGACGAGGTTCTGGAAACAGGCAAGAGGAGGAGAGGAAGGCCAAGGGGGGCACTGGGTTTAAAGAAAAGGAAAATCCACGTTGCGAGGTCGCTGATGGACTACTGGGGGGCAGGAAAAAGAAAGAAAGGGAGCAAAGGACTGGGCGAGGAAGGACGGATCGCAGAAGAAGAGCGTAAGAGCCCACGAGGAGACAGCACGGGGCGAAAAGAAAGACATATTTGGGAGAAAGAGCTCATGGAAAAAATAGAAAAAATGGAGAATAGGTGGACAGGGATACGGGAGGAAGATTGGGAAATAAAAATAAGAAGAGTGGTGGAGAGAACGATCGAAGAGGTATGGAGAAGAATGAGGGAGGAACAAGGGCTGATGCAAGACGCAGCAGAGGGTAAGGAAACGGATCGGGAGATGATTCCGAGAGAGAAAATGGAGGAAGTTCTAATAGGGGAACAGGAGAGATGGATGGGAAGATTCAGGCAGCAAGAAGCAACAATTGAGAGTCTGCAACGGGAAAACGAGGAGATGCACAGTCGATTGGAGAACGCGGAGCAGAGAAGGACGCAAGTCGATGAACAGCGGAGAGAGCAACAAACAAGCAGAAGCAAGTCGAGATGGGATGAGAATCAAAATAAGGTAGAAAACGAACAACGAAAGGACATGGAGGTGAGAGAGCAACAAGAGCTTAGCGAGGAGGAGCATGTCAGTGAAGAAGGGTGGGTGGAAGTGAGAAGAACGGGGAAAACTACGGCCCGAGGGATAAGCGTGAAGATAAGACAACTAGTTAAAAATAGGCCAAAACGTTTGAGCTACAGAGAATGGCAGGAAGAATGGAGGGAGAGGAAAAGCAGAAAGAAGAACATCATAGTGCAAGAAGTACGAAGAACGGAACGAGGCATGGTTTGGGACGTCGAAAGGACGGTGTGGGAAAGGACTGGAATTAAACCGCAGATCCTAAGATGGAAGGAGACAGGAGATGGAGTAATTATAGAAACAAGGGAGATGGAAAATAAAGTCAGGATTATGAAAGCAACAGAAAAAATAGAGGGAGGGCGAAGAACGATTTGGGAGGATCCAACCTGCCGAGAATGGGAGGTACAGCGGTGGATAGAGGAATATGCAAGCGTCTTAAAGAATCAAGGAAAGGAGACGAGGGTCGGCTATTACAAAATAGTGGTAGAAGGGAGATGGATGACTTGGAACGAGAGGATTGGGGATCTCGAAGACGCGAGCAGAAACGGAGGCAACAGGCGGGAGGAACACGAAGCCACAGCGGGGTTTCAGCATCGGGACCAGCGGCATTGGGGACAGCGGCACACAAAGAGATACGAGCGGTATCCTGGAACGTGGCGGGAATGAGGGCTTTTTCGGAAGCTTGGGAATGGTTAAAGAAGTTCGACATCATCGCAGTCCAAGAAACTTGGATGGAGGAAACCGAGGGGGAAAAACAGAAAAACAAGCTGGATAATAATTTTGTTTGGGTCACTAAGGCAGCAATAAGAGAAAAGAGGCGAGGGAGAGCAAAAGGGGGGCATTTAGTTGGAGTCAGGAAAAGTATATTAGGGAACGGGAAGGTTAGACAGTGGAAGGGGGGACTCGTCATAAAGGGCATACAACTGGGAAGAAACAAATACGAGAAGGGAACGCTAATAAGCATTTATAATAAAAACCTGAAAGAATTGGAAGGGGAACTCGAAGAAATAATAGATGAAGCAGAGGAAAGAGGAGAGGCAGTAGTGATAACGGGGGACTTCAACGCCAGAATCGGAATCCAGCAAGCGGGAATAACAGGGAGGGAAGGGCAAGAAAACGAGAGAATATCCAAAGATAAAACGGAAAATACAGAAGGGAAGAAAATGCTAGAAGTATGTGGTAAGAACGGTCTTGTAGTAGCGAATGGAAGATGGGAAGGGGACAGACAGGGAAACCTGACATATGTAGGAAACCAAGGGGAGGGGGGCTCGGTTATCGACTACGTGGTGGTAAATGGGCAAGCGGAGGAAATGTTAAAGAAAATAGAAATAGAGGCGAGAACGGAATCGGATCATATGCCAATAGTGATAACTTTTGAGAGATGCGTGAAGGAAGGGATAGAAGAGCGACAGAGCAGACCAAATCAGCGAAAGAAAGGAAGGAGGGAGAAAAAGCTAAAGTGGAAGCAGGAGAAAGGGGAAGATTACGAACGAAGCTTCACGGCAATCTGGAATCTAAAGGAGGAGCAGAGCGACGTATTAGACAGATGGGACGTACTAGTGGAAGCAATAAAAGAAGCAGCAGAGGACGTGGGAATGGTGAGATGGGTGGGGGAAAGTAGTGCAGAAGAAAAGAGGGTAAGCGGAAGAGTCAAAGAACAGAAAAGGGTAATATGGAAACGGCTCAAAGAATTCCTCAAAAGGCCGGGGGTGGAGGGGAAAGAGAACCTAAGGGGGGCGAGGAGAACTCTGAAGAAAATAAGGAAAGAGGAAAACGAGGAACGATGGAAAGAACGATGGGAGAGGGTGTGCCAAAGCGAAAATCCCACGGAACTCTGGAGAGCGCTGAGACCCTTTAGGTCCAGGAAAACATGGAACAGCAGCCGGCAAATAGCGGAAAACGAATGGATTCAACATTTCAAGAAAATATTGGGAAGCAGAGACGACGACGAAGAAATGGAAGCAGGCAGGAAAGAGGCGTGGGAGACGAGAAGAGAGGAAGAGGAAGAAGTTTCTAGCGAAAGCAGGGACAGAGAAAAGCTAATAGAAGAAATGGCAAATCGGGAGATAAGCTTAGGAGAGGTGGAAAAGGAACTAGGGAAAATGAAAAAGGGCAAGTCGGCGGGTCAAGACGGAGTGGCGATTGAATTCTTCCAGGGACTGCCAAAGGAGGGGAGAAAGGAGCTAGCCAACGTCTTGAACGAGCTGTGGAAGGAGGGAAAAATAGCACGGGGGTGGGAAACTGGGAGGATATTTCCAATCCACAAGGCAGGAGACGCTACAGACGTGAAAAACTACAGAGGAATAACGCTGATGGATACAGGATACAAACTATTAACGAGAATAATGAATAGCAGGGTAAGGTTCCTGCTGGAAGCAAAGGAAGTGATGGGAGAAGGGCAAGCGGGATTCAGGGCCGGCAGAGGGACACGGGATCACGTATTCGTGCTGAACGCGCTTATCAACAGTAAGCTGAAGAGAAGGGGAGGAAAACTCTACACTGCTTTCGTAGACTTCAGGACGGCATTCGATTCGGTGGACAGGGAAGGAATGATAACGAAAGTGGAGAGAGCGGGAATACAAGGAAGGTTACTGGAGATGATTAAGAGCATTTACAGTGAAACACAAAATGAAATCATCACAGCGGAGGGGTTGTCCAGCAGGTTTAGAACATCAAGAGGAGTCAGGCAGGGGTGCGCACTGAGCCCCACACTTTTCAACTTGTTCATAGAGGACATGGAGACTGGCTGGAAAAGAAGAAACGAAGGAGGCACAGTGGTTGGAAGAGAAAAAATATACGCGCTGAAGTACGCGGATGACGTAGCGTTGGTGGCAGACACGGGGGAGGGACTAAGGAGCATGATTAAGGAGCTTGAGAAATATGTCAACAGGAATAAGCTGGAGATCAACATTGAAAAAACCAAAGTGATGATCTTCAGGAAAGGGGGGAAGCTAAAGAAGGAAAAGGGATGGGAAATAAACGGGAAGACAGTGGAGGTGGTAAAGGTTTTTAAATACCTGGGAGTGCACTTTTCGACGGGAAACACGTTCGAAAAGCACATCAAGATGGTGGAAAGCAAAATAAGGAAGGCAGCAAACGGAGCTTGGGGCATCGCTAGGAGAGCGAAAATCGGCAGGCTGACGGATCGGCTGAGGATAGCGGAAGCAATAGCGAGGAGTGGGCTGTTGTATGGAGTAGAGGTGTGGGGGTGGAAAAGGAGAGCAAGAGTGGAGAGGGCACAGGCCAGATATACGAAAATGGCGATGGGACTCAGGAAAAACACGCCAGAGTATATCTGGAAAATGGAGGCAGGGTGCAGAGGAATTGACATCATCATGGTAAAGCGTGCAGGGGATTACATCTGCAAAATCATGGAGATGGAGGAAGGAAGATGGCCGAGGAAGTGCCTAATGGAGGAGGCGAGGGGACTGACGAACAACGACGGAAGCAAATGGGGCAAAGAATTGAAGGCAGCCATGGAGCAAGCAGGAGAGGGGCAGATAGGGGAAACTATAAGAAGAGGGAACAAGGAAGAATGGAAGATGAAGACCCGGAGGACGGTAGAGAAACTGACGCAACAAGAAATACAGAGGATGTGGGGAAAAATTCAAAGGTCCACCTACTGTAAGGAATATAAAAAAAGAAAAAGCGAGGTGGGAATGGAGGAATATTGGGACAAAGGAACAACAAGGGGTGAAATTAGAGAGATATGGGCGAAAATGAGGTGTGGAAGTGTGGGGAGAGAGGCAGAAAAGGGGTTCAGGGACACAAGTTGCAGAGTATGCGGGGAAGCGGAGGAGACGCTGGCACACATCTGGGTATGCGAGGAGGCCAGAAGGCAGATGGAGGCGCAGGCCCTAAAAAATTTTGACGACTGGCACAAAGAGCAAAGAACGAAGCAAGATGGAGGCTGGAGGAAGGCGCTAGAGGGAAAGGAGATAGTAGAAGAGATGTGCGAAATAGTGAGGCAATTTGAAAGAATCGCGAGAAAGAAGGGTTTGACGGCGAAGAAATAAGTGCGAAATTATAATGTACTTTTTATTTATTTTACTTAGCGCGGGCAGAACGGTAGGGATAAAGATTAAGAGTAGATGTAAGGACTCGAAGTCTAGGAATAAGGAAACGTGTAAAGAAAGAAAGGAGATGTAAAAAACCCGCAAGGGTGTACACGAAAATATAGAGATTACTACTACTACATTCCAGTATACTGGTAAAATTTCAAGCCAAGTTACCGAACTTTTGACGAAAAATTACGACTCTGCGAATCCTCTCATTTATACGACACTTTATGGAGATGCGGTGGCCACATTTCTATCTAACGATTTATACACTAAATGACTCTAGATGTCTGATATAAACTGCTCACGCGGGCAAAAAATTCTAAAGATTCCGTAACGACGATAAAAACAGAGTGTATCACCGAATGTTTAACTAGTTACATTTAGAGGGAATTTTTTTGATGTTGTTGTTGTAATATTTTATATTATATTGTTACAGGTAAAAACTTTAAACGCGTTTTTCTCGGAATGACTTTTTCAGAATCGGTGACCAAAATATCTCAAAAACAACTGAACCAATATGCTTCAAATTTCACGGACATTTTTTGTATATCAAAAGGTAGTCCTTAATCGATGGATTTTTTTTTTCAATGCACACTTTTTTTTATAGCAAGAAAAATAGAGTGTTTTTTTCACCGAAATTTCGACGATCACTTTCGATCGGCGACAATTTTTTCAAAAATCATTATTTTATTGAATCCTTCGATTGGAGACCAGGTAACACGGTAAAAAAACTAAATTCATTTGGTTTTTTTTTATTTCAGATGATTTCTTCCCGAGCAGGAGTGGTTCCTGCGAAGGACCTTTTTTGCACAGCGGTCTGTGCAATTCACTGTATCTCCGTCGTTTATAAATATTTTCCAATAAAAACATTGTCAAAGATAATTGAAATGATACCCGTCACTATGAAAAAAAGTTAAAAACATGCACCCATTTCCCAAAAAAAAAAATCTTGAGAACATCTCTTTTTCCGGCCGCAAACTAGGTGTAACCCGTTGAAGAAAATATTAATGGCAAACCTTAGAAAAATGTGACTAGCAGAAGAACTTTCGAAGCCGGGACTTTTCAGAGAAAATGTAAAGGTGTCCAAACCTACTACATTTGCGTGAAATTTGTTATTCCCTTTTATCATTGGGTATAATAATTAATGGTGACATACTTTTCGTTAAGGCCTTAGGCCACAGTAACGGGAATGAAATCATGTGCGAATTTAACCATTTTTTCGTATGAAAAAATAATTTACTGATTAAATTAATTACACATCTATTTAGTATTAATATCAAGATGTTAGGAAATATATGTATTCATTTTCGATGTGCAAAATGGCCGCCTATTCGAAACTTCTCGAAACAGCAGCTTTCCAATTGGCGTGACAAATAACTTCAACAATTTTCACTCGATTAACTTCAAATTTAAAAGTTATGTTCCTAATTGCATTTCGCGGAGGTACGTTCGGAATTTCTGATTAACCGAAAACTTTTTATTTTATGAGCAGTTTATGAGCAGTTATAACGAAATTTTTCACTGAAAATTCATTTCTTAAGCTCAAATACCTACAACTTTTGAATAAAGCAATTTTTTTTAAATTCCTTACGTACTTCTCCAAGTATTCCAATGTAGATTGACGAGAATTTTTGTTTTGTGTTCTGGGTAAAAAATTGTGGATGCTAAACGTCACACCGCGGAGCGCCTAAAAAAAGGTAACAAACGAAAATATTAATAGTCGGCCATTTTGTACATCGCAAAAAAAATTATATATTTTCTAACAGCTTAATATTCATACTAAATAGATGTGCAATTAATTTTATGAGTGAATCACTTTTTAATACGAAAAAAAATGTTAAACTCGCATATGATTTTATACCCGTTACTGTGACCTTAAGCCCCACTGTAATTTGCCAATGATTCAGAAGGGCCCTATGCCCCCACAAAATACGGCCCTCCGCGATAGAAAAACCCTAAGAGAGTCGAATAGAACACAGATTGGAAGAGGAACCTTTCGAAAAGTAAAGCACCGAAACGAAGTGACGAAACGAGAAGAACGTTTCACGCAATGTTGTAATAACAAAATCAGCGAAACCCTTTCGTGGTTAGAGGTAGACAGGCAGATACAAGCGTGCAGAAAAGGATATATGGATCGAGAGAAGCGGAATCGCCGTGAACTGCGCTTTCGCAGCCGCCGAATGTAGGGTATAGGGATATATATATATATATATATATATATATATATGTATATATGTATATATGTATATATGCGTACCCGGTGTGCCCGCCAGCCTTTTAATTACCCGACGTTAAATTCTTTATCTGGCTGAAACAATGTGGCGGGAGCGTGTTTTCAGACCAAACATGAGCGATGTTGATACGCGGTAATAGAATAATCTGGCAGCTGATTCCGGGGATATAGCCGACGGGGATGGAAACCCATGCGATTTCTCTGCTTTCTCTCTCTCTCTCTCTCTCTCTCTCTCTCTCTCTCTCTCTCTCTCCCTCTTCTTTCTCTTTCTCTCTCTCTCTCTCCCTTTCTCTTACTCCTGCAACGATCAACCATAACATGCAAGCCGATCGCGGAGAACAACTGGCAACACGCTAGGAAAATCAACCCTCCTTTAGCCACCCCCTACCTCTCCTATCGTCATATAAACATACATATACACATAGGGTATTCCATACGAAGTGGAACGAGTCTTGAACTTTTCCGTAGTGGGTCTCTGGTTGCTCAACGATTTTCCACAAACAAACGACAACCTGCGTTCTATATGAACTCGCTCTATAAATTTGCAACCGTTACCGGTTCTATAAGATCGTCCGGAGTTTTGTAGTCAAGGAGACGAGCTTAAGTTTAGAGATATAGAGGTTGAGATGAGTCTATGGAATTTTATGAAGAAATTTAAGGAAAAGGTAAAAGCAGAGATTGAATAAGACAGCTGAGAAGAAAAAATTGGGAAGATTTCATACTAAACAATCGCAGAGGCTCACCTGGAATAGCCCATAGCAGTTTGGAGTTTTATTCCTTCAAATTAAAAGGTCGTAGTCGAGGGAAATTTTCACATAAAATAACGTGCGATACGCCGCTTCGTATTTCAAAAGCAGACACAACGCATGCAGAATGTTTACTCTCTCGCCGCAGCGAGCCCTTCCGCTCGGCGATTCCATTCTCATTCCAGTCGACCCTACCTCACCTACATATCGTTTCCTCACTCCTCAAAGCGTACTCAATCGTTTACCGGCCACGCATTTTTCTCTCTTTGCTTGTACGTTTCGTCAAGAAAACAGGCTCGAGAGCTGGGCATATTAATTCCCTTGCTGTATGGGAGCATGGATTTTCGATGATATAGAAAAGCCGGAATATCGGACCAAATATTCGATATTAAGCCTACGTTGAAACAGTGGGTCATTTTGATCCGAACGAATTAAAAATAAAATGCTCACTTTCCCAAAATTGAAAGTTTTCAATAATTTTTTGAAATTCAATTTTAAACCTTTGGAATTTGGATTATGCAGAAATCTATTAAGGAATGTCTGAACTGTAACCCTGATTTTTTTCAATCAAAATCGACCGAAGGGCTGTTAAGGAGATTGCTCAGGGTCGTTGCAGGGCAGGCAGCAAGAGGGGAACGCATATGCTTAAACACGGGCGCCTGTAATGGTTGTCAACCCCGAATAATCAAATTTTCGGTTACGTAAAAGAAATAAATTTCAGCTAATAAATATGTGGAATGTGCGTGTGCGTGTGCGTATGAGTGCGTGCGTGCGGACGTGTGTGTGTGTGTGTGTGTGTGTGTGTGTGTGTGTGTGTGTGTGCGCGCGCGCGCGCGTGTGTGTGTTTTGTGTGTGTGTGTGTGTGTGTGTGTGTGTATGTATGTGTGTGTGTGTGCGTGCGTGCGCGTGGGCGTGTGCATATGAGTGTGCGTGTGCGTGTGTGTGTGTGTGTCTGTGTGTGTGTGTGCGTGTGTGCGTGTGCGTGTGCGTGTGCGTATGAGTGTCCGTGAGCGTGTGCGTGTGCGTGTGCGTGTGCGTGCGTGCGTGCGTGCGTGTGTGTGTTTGTGTGTGTATGGGTGTGTTATGTGTTCTGTGTTGTTATGGTTTATCCGACTTTATTCGGATTTGCTTGTGCGCCAGTACATTCCTGCAAAAGCGTCCCTACACCAAAACGTCCTCGCGCCAAAACATCCCTGCGCCTAAACGTCCTCGCGCCCAAACATCCTCGCGCCAAAACGTCTCGTGCCAAAATGGCCACGCCAAAACGTAATGTACCCTCCAATCGACGGTTGGAGCAAGTACAACCTGAAAAGCGGCGGAAGAAAGTAGTTGAGTCGGAAAATGAATGCGCAGACGGGGGACGACGCGTTATTGATTTGAAGGTTATGTCGAAACACATGCACTGCAGCTTCTGTAAAGAATGATTCAAAATACTTAAATACTCTTGATGAAACCGGGGTAAAAAATTTTGGCAAGGAAGCAATGGTGTCTTTCAAATTTTGGCGCCTATTCAAAAGGGCTGACTTGACAGCAGCGTTGCCACGTGCCGTAAGGCGCTTTATCGTTTAACGCGAATCAGCTGAAATGTCCTGCTTTATTTCACAAATATCTCGATAACGAGAGAGACAAAACGCTGTACTGTTCGTTGAAATTATCCATAAGAATCTCAAGAATTTTTACCGCCTATTTCCATTCAATTCTTACTATTTTTATTGTGTTGCGACAGTCGTATTAGAGTTCTCATAAAGCTTTTCCTATGTCGCCCCTGTATAAGAGCCTAACTTCAATAATTAATTGCTCACCAATCACGCAAACGAAGTACTTGAAGTTTTACACGAAGTCGTAACACCTGTTCGCAAATATCCCCAATAAATTTCAGCAAATTCTTCCTATTTCGCGATAACTGAGCAACCTCCTGACTATCCGGGTCAAATTGACCCAGTGTGTCAAAATCGTGGTAAAATATAAGTGTCAACGAAGGGTTAAAAAAAACCAATGTTGGACTCCAATAAGACCTATATTTCGATATCAGAGCTGAAAAAAGATTAAAATATCATTGCAGTTGTTTTTATCTCTATTTAAGTTACGTTTAGTTGTTTTTTTTACTATGTTTAATATCTAACTAATCCAATTAACTGTCACGTATTTTTTTGGTTAATATTACTTTTTTTTCGATATAATATAAAAATGAAAGGTTTTCGAGGTGGTATGAGTATTGCTGCGCTTTTGCCGGTTTTTACATAATCCAAGATCTCGCCGTTTACGAATCCACACTCCGTCGTAACAGCTCCGGATCCGCATATGTGAATTCCTTAAGAGATCATATGTGTGTATGTGACATATTTGATGTACCCGAGCTAGCGGCTTGTATTCTGCAACTCTACGTTCACAATGGCAGAAAATATGATAGGAGCGCGACATTCCATGCGCGTTTTCCTCGACCCCTTTCATATTTTGCTTCTCTTATTTTCCGTTCGTCGTACTCGAGATTTGATATATTTTCTTCTAGCTTCTAAGAAAGGGAGAGAGAGAGAGGGAGGAAGATTCACGCAAGCCGAGACAGAAATAACGATTGCAAAGAAGCAATGCCGCATACAACTGACTACGAATCGTCATCCCTCTACGACGGATTTGTCCTTTCCACCGAACGAGAGACCGAAAAAATATATTTGTTCGAAACGTTTCGAAATTCCCAAGCAAAGAAGTTTCGTTTGTTTTTTCATATTTCGCGATTTTTTTTGAGGATTTTATAAAAGATATGAATATAAAAGTTGTTGGGCTTGATAAATAAAGTCTTGAAATACATTTAACAAAAATTAATTCATTTTTATTAATTTTTAAGTACACAAACTATAGTTTAACGTAACACCTCAAAAATAGGTGGGCTAGGTAGCTCCATCACAACTCGGCAACGGCTTGTCTGAAACAAAAAAATCAAAGTCCATTAGATTCAGTATGACACCAGCTACAAAATGAACCTTGGATATAAAGGTGTATAAAAAAAATGGCAGATGAAAAACGAAAAAAGTTTTAAAAAACGCGTTTTTTTCGCAGTTTTTAGCCAAAAATAGAGAGAATAAAAAATTTAAGGGGAGATATACACCTAGGAGCCGGAAAAAACGTCATTTTTATGGATTTTTTCACGGAAAACTATTTGAAATTTCGGATTGGGATTTTAATTATCTAAACATATATACATTCAAAAATATGTTTAATTTTCTTTATTTAAAAATATCAAAAATATACAAGGATATTGTATGATCCTTGGAGCGACGTAAAAAAATCTGCGTATACGTACCCATTGGCGTTTCTTCAAAAATCATCTGAAAAAAACCAAAAAGATTATTAAATTAGATACTATAATCTAGTACTTGTCATAGCCGATTTTGAAAATATCGATTTATGACAAAATGGTGAACGTTTGAACATAAATAGTGACTTTTGGGCCAAAAATTAGTTATTATTTTGCCTATAAAACAGAAACTAAGTAACGGAAAAAAAATCCTATGACAAGTACTAGATAATGGTGTATAGAATAACCACAAAAAAACCTCAAGGCAATCGGTTCATTGGTTTTCGAGAAATGTTGGATACCGATTTGAAAAACGTGGTTTTGAGGAAAACGCGTTTGAAAATTTGGGAATGAATAAATCATGAAATTTGTCAACTTACATGGAATCATCGATACCAGGCCCATAGTGTAGGTCTTCTACGGTCGACGGAATGTTCATAGCTTCTAAATCCTCGACCTCGACCATCTAGGTGTATATCTCCCGTTAAAACCTCCGTGGGTCATCTTGATGCGAATCATGTTTACAATATGTGGTTCAAATTTCAAGAGAATCGGTTTATTAGTTTTAGAGATACGATGGACCTAGATTTTGAAAACTTTGTTTCAAGAAAAACGCGTTGAAGTTCATACTATGAAAATCTCTTACCTAAACTCAATGGGCAATTCCTGCACCGTACAAAATCCCTTCTGATTGTTCATCATCGTCGATTTCTTCAAGGCTTGCTTGCTTTCGATTTTTTGAAATTTTCAAAGTGGACTGGCCCCTTAACATTTCTGATTCACTACGAACATTTATTCTTCTACGACAGATTTCTCTTTTTTATAGAACGAGAAACCGAAAAATTACATTTGTTCGAAACCCTTCGAAATGCCCAAGTAAACATGTTTCGTTTTTTTTTTGGAAGGGTTTCGTTTCCACAATGTTTATCTCTACAACGTTGAAATTTCGTTTTTAGCTTTACAATGACTTTATCTTTCATCTGTATAAACTCGGAGATCCACCAACTGTACAAAAGTCTCAAGTTTGCAATATTGAACCTCTACAACGATCTAGCCTTATGATTATCCCTACAACGTATTAATTCGGATTTGTATCAACTACACAATAACGGATTTGCAATATGCATTAATTCTATAATGTATCAACTCTACAAAAACTTTGAGTTCTCAACGTTCAACTCGGCAATATTCTCGTTAACTCTACAATAGTTTATATTATATCAGGTGTATCAACTGAAGAAGATATATTAACTCATTAACGCCCAAGCGACTATGAACATTTGAGAGAAAAAGGACGTTTTTTGCAGTCTACAGCAGAAATAATCTCACCCTATAGGTAAAATCGCATAAAATAACATTATTTTTTACTTGTGACCCTTCCTAAGGGGTGAAAACATATGAAAAAATATTTGCAATTCCTGAAAGACGTTGTATTCTTATTCATTTTGGTATAAAATTTACCAATTTGGCTCATACGGCGAAATGGCAGAAAATTCAACCCCTTCCCAGGGGTGAAATAGGGGTGAATTCCAGGGGTGATACAGCTGCTGCGTATCACGCTTGGGCGTTAATGTCGTTAATAATTGATTAGCTACAGAAAAAAAATCGTCTTGTATGTGTTGTGTGTGGTGTGATTACTCAATTTTTTTTTCAATAACATGAAATCAACCTGTATTGAGCAGAGTGAGTGAAATAGGGCACTGTCAATGCTTTTACTCCCTACTTATCGCTGAAAAACCATATTTATTTGGCATAATTAAGGATAATATTAATTTGGAAATAATTAGAAAGAATAATAATTAATTATAACATAATGAACTTTTATAATTTTCCAACGACACCGTTTATTAACAAATATTATTTTATTTCCTATTTTTTATGAAATTTAATAGAGTATGTAAAATATCTTCTTTAATGTATATATATATATATATTATATATATATCCTTCTTTCTTCTTCAATGAAGAATACACCTAATATAACAGCTGTTGTAGAGCTAACAAGAATATTGCCCAGTTGAACGTTGAGTACTCGAAGTTCTTGTAGAGTTGATACATTATAGAATTAATGAAAATAGTACAAATCTGTATTGTGTAGTTGATTCAAAACCGAATAAATACGTTGTAGGGATAATCATAAGGCTAGATTGTTGTAGAGGGTTAATATTGCAAACTTGAGACTTCTTGTACAGTTGGTGGATTTTCGAGTTTATACAGACAAGAGATAAAGTCATTGTAAAGTTGAAAAACGGACTCGCACCGTTGTAGAGATAAACATTGTGCAAACGAGACCCTTCCGTCTTTTCCATACCGATATTACCATTATTTCGTAATAATAATTATGGAAAAATGAATCTTTAAATATTTCTGATTCACTACGAATGTTCAGATCCGAACGGGAGCGCAAAAAATTATATTTATTCGAAACTCTTCGAAATGTTCAAGTGAATAGGTTACGTTTTTTTTCATACACATATTACTATTATTTCGTAATAGTAATTATGGAATAATGAATCGTTTTTTAAAAGCTATTTTCACAGTATTTTGTACAAATTTATTTTAAACTATATTTTTTGCTTTAAATTATATTATGGTATCCTTAAATCAAATATTGATCTTATCACTTTACAATTTGCAATGTGCATTATGACGAAACAACCCGAGTCGAAATTTAGACCCTCCTTTGAATGCTCGAGAACCAATTTCCTTTGTAACGCACAGACCGCCGCCCTCCTTTGACTCCCCGTGAACCTATATGGAGAAATTTGCACCGTTCGCGACCATCCTTTAGCCCTACTGAACCTTCTATTCAACCTCCTGAGCCTCCTTTAGGCCTATGGGCTCGGCTTGCGTGAACCTACACAACCTCGTTTTGGCCTAAAGTCCTATCTGTACCGTACAGAACCTCCTTTGAATCCAAAGCAGAAGGAAAATGAAAGATTGGATCCAAAGGAGGTTCTGTAGGGTCAAGCTATATCTGAAAAATAAATTATATGTGTGAATTAAAAATATGATGTTTGATTATTTATTATAAGATTGATTTATTAATTCGAAACATATACATACATTGTCACAACTATAAATTATTTCGTGTAACTTAAAAAAACGTTATATTAAACGTATACTATATATGCACTATAGTATAGTACAAATATAGTATACGTTAGTAGTCCAGTAAAGTACGCTGGTACTACATTTGTTTGTGTGTTTTCAAGTTTATTTCATTATTATAAATAAATGATATATAGTTTATCTGAAAATATTTTTCAATTATAATTATCCCTTCTTTGGAATATCGGTGAACTGCGGATGGGAGAGAAGGGGGGGGGGAGCGGAGGGCAGCATATTGAAGTAGGCTTAAAGGAGGGTTAGTAGGGTCAGAAGAGGTTTAAAGGAGGGCTAGGAGGCTCTGCGAGCCACCGGTGAAAGGAGTCAAAGGAGAGTTAGTAGGGCGAAAGGAGGTTTAAAAGAGGGTCTGTAGGTTTGCGTAAGCATTAAATCAGGCTCACTAGGGTTTAAAGGAGGTTCAGATGAACCTACTAAACCTCCTTTGAGTGAAAAAGTCCAATTTCTGCCACTTTTGGAGGTTCAGTAGGTTCTGATATACATGTTTTTGAGATTTCCATTTGAACCTCTTGGACCTCCATTGAATGACAAATTGGGATCGAAAGGAGGTTTAAAGGAGGGTCTAAATTTCGACTCGGGAATTATTCTGTGAAAAAGTTCTCGCTCGAAGAAATTGTGATTTTTCTGTCGAAATAAGAATTCTCGCTTCGAACTCGAGAAGTAATTCTGCTTCCTTTTTTGGATGGGATCAGCTTTTTTATAGTCAGCTTTTTACGAAGACTCTACACCATCCTCATATGATAATCAATGAAAACACAGCAAACGAGAGTGTCGAAAGAGTGGCCTTGTTTGTTTTAAACGTTCTGCACTCGAGGCTTCAGAAATAATAACGCGAAGAGTTCGCTTTTTATAGGAGTTTGTTTCCATGTAATTATGCACCATCGATGGGAGCACAACAATCTTAAGAATTCACCGGTAAAGCGAGAAAGGGAATTTATTTCCATGAAACGAAACGACAAGAAGTCTACTCCATTTGACCGCAAATAAAACGCCGTACGTGCCGTTGATCTTCCAAGAAAAAGAAATCTATTTTCATCGAGAGACAAAACTAGATAGAAAAGTTATCTAATTTCATATTTTCCAGAGTCCCGTTAGCACTGGCAAAGGCGGACTCTTCGAATCAATAAAAAAAATGTTGAACTGCTATAGGGGATGTAGGGCAAGATGAGAATACTAAGTAAAGTTCGAATAAAACTAATCAACATTTATTAATCTTTCAATTTGCTTGGGTTGTTAGACCCTAATTTTTCCCATCTGACCAAATGTGGGGCAAGATGAAACAGCGCTGGGAGCATGATGGGACGAGAATTGTTGGCATCTTACGCATATGATAATGGTTTCATTCTCAATACCAGCAATTTGATAATCCAATTGCTTAAGTTCTGTAGTATTTAGTCCGAAAAGCTTGCTTTCATATATTTTCAATAATTTGTTAGTTCTTCCCCTTCCTCTGGTAGATTCACTGGTTGAAGAGGGTCAAAGGGACTACTATAGTTTCGTTTCACCCTTTCTTATAATTTTAACGGGGTATCCCGCTCTGGAAACCCAATTTGAAAGGTCAGAATGATGAATTCTTTTCTAGTAACACATTGGTTGGGAGAAATTAATTTTTTTCCCAGCATGATGTACACGTTTGTGGTTACAATGTCATTTTTTCGGAAGAAAATCTCTAAAAGTGTTCGTGGTACTGCAGTTGGCGTTGCAGTCCTCCAGCAGCGAGGCCCGGAACGGCGGGATCTCTACCAGGCTCAGATGTAATCTGAAACGAAAACAAAAAATATTCCATTCAAATATAACCAACTGGCTATGGGTTCACAATCCACTTTTCGAAATTTCGCGAAATACGAAAAATGACAGCTTCTCAAAAGAAAACCTCATTTTTCTCTTGAAAAACAGCATGCTGAAATCATTGCTACTTATTGAAGAGAGGATGGGGGTTTGCACTTTTGAAAAATCGATTTGTTTTGCCTTTTCTTATAGTTAAACATTTCAAGAATATAATCCCAAAATTTCAAGTCAATCAGAGCAAAACTCTCGAAGTTATTGACTATTTAGTCCCACTCCTCTTACACTGCAGTTCCGACTTCTCTAAATTTCAAACGCGCTTTTCTCGAAACCACTTTTTCAAAGTCCGTGGTCACTGCCATTTGAAAACTACATGACCGATTTATTTCAAACTTGGTACACACTTTCTACATATAAAATACCTCCCCCCAACGGTTAGTTTGAGATTTTTTTTTACATTTAGGGGGTTTTCCACCCCCAAAATAGCGGAGTTTTTCGTGAAAAATAGCACTTTTCACTTTACATGACCACCAAAAATTTCGAAAAAAAAAGTTATCAAAGGCCGTTGGGGGGAGGTTTTGATGATACTTTGACTGAATTTTAATGGTACTTGATTTCAGATAATTACTAGCTGAGATACAGTGAACACCGCAAATCGTGTTTTTCCAAAGGCTTTTTTGGAAAAGCTTTGTCACCGGCTTGTTTGTGAATATTTTCGCGTACAAATTTCACGGAATGTTCTTGAAATGACACTTAACAATGTACAAAAGGTTTCAATGAATTTACTCTATCCATATAGATGAAAAAAAAAATCGCAAAAAAGTGTTTTTTTTTTCACGCTGAAACCCCTACCCTCCCCTTAATAAATGATTCATTCATTTAAAAAATGCGATCGTGAACTAAAAATGACTACTGTATGAACGCTAATTGTTCAAATTCAAGTCAGTAGTGTGAACGTCACTCAAGATAGTCAGCGATTTCGGCACCGTATAAGTGTCCTTCTTCATAATCGAGATCGTGTTGCACAGCTAACCTATGCAATCTGCTGGCAGTTCGGGCCTCTTTTGAGTGTTCTTGTGCTTTTACGTCTGCTTTCGTTACACGCGAATCATCCTTAACCCGACGCACGTTGATCCACTAAAATAGGTGTAACTTGGTCAATTTTTAGAATTCCAGGCTCCGGTTGGTCTCAAAAAATTCTTGAGGGTTCACACTATAACAATATGTAAAAGAAAGCGATTTTTTATGTTTTCAGAGAGGGATACCTCTTTAACACGTCTCTCAAACGTAGATAGTATGGTACGTTGTCAAATATTGCGGCATTGCGATAGCTTGCAATCACGTTGCCCCATTGAACCGTTAACCAATTACCAAAAAATTACGCAATAACCTTGAAAATTTCTGATAAACCGTCCTTATTATATTAAGGGGTTAGGCCACTCTAGAGGCTGAAAAATAGGCTTTTTAGGGATTTTTATTTTAGAAAAACTACAAAAAAATCGAGCTTACAAAAACGGGTGTTTATCATACATATCAGTGACTGTATACAATTACTTTTTTGAAGCGATTAATTTCAAAATGGCGGCTGTGTAGCGTTTACGCCAAAACTGAATTTTTTAAGTTGACCGAAACATAACTTCTAACGATTTTTTAGGCTAATTTATGGAATGTGAAAAATTTGTCTAAAAAATCGTCAGATAATTGTCATTAACAAATGAACTATGCAATATAAAAAAAATCCTACGTACTTCCATAGACAATGTATTTTTCAAGATATATTCAACATTTCAAGTGAATCGGTTGAAAATTGTCTGCCATTTTGTTATTTTTGCATATATAAAAAATCGTATGATATGCGCTTTAGTCATTAACATACTAAATCTAAAATCGTTTGATTTTTTTGTTTCGGATGATCCATCTCCCATATTTCATCAATAGCGCAGACCTACATTTTTAGGACAATTTTTCAAATGTAATTCGAAAGTGTATTTATTAAGTGTAACAACCTTTATATCAATATCTATAATATAAACCTATCAAAAAATCATGAAAATAGCCTTTTTTAGCGTCTAAAGTGAGAAGACACCTTTACAGTTAAAGCCGTGCCAAAAATCGAATTTTCGATATTTTTACTTTACTCTAGTTTCGGCGATAGCCTCAGGTCTACAAATTAAAATGCCGTTTGAATTTTAATTTCAGATGAGCAAAACCTCCAGAATCATGGTAGCCGTGAACCAACTGTTTTTACACATGAGTGTCTTCCGGACGGTATAGAGTCGATTCCACTCGTTATTTTTATTTGGTAAAATTCTGAGGGACTGTAAAAAAGTGAATAAATGTGTGGTGAGAATTCAAAGATAATATGTTAAAATGGTTCATAAAAAAAAAATCCCAAAGAAAGCGAAAAAAAATTGCTGTCACATGGGATGACCCCCTTAATGGTCCGAGGGATGCATCATTGCGTATCTCTGAAGAAGATAAAACTATTGAAACTTACTTTGGTAGATATCGGGCGTTTCGTGTAATCAAACGAAGTGAATTAGGTAGCTCGGGATTTGCAGGTGTGGACAGGCTAGTAACTGTAACACTCCCAAGAGCACAGGAATATAAGCAGATACCTCGAGGGCTCGTGCGGCTCAGCCTGATACCCAAAACCCTTGTCGAAAGGGCGACCGCGAAAGACGAAGGGGGAGAACGAGTAAGCGTCTTGTCCTAAGAGATTTTATTTCCATTAGTGCATTGGCGAGACAGAGATATTAAAAAGCGAAAAGAATTCAAAGTTTCTCACCCTCGTCGGCTTTTCTCTTTTTTTTACGGGTCTAAATCTTGGCCTTAAGGGACGACACCACTGTTACGGACCGAAAAAGGTCTTTTTTCCGATTGTTTTTTTTCTACTAGATTATTTGTCCTATATAACTTTATCGTTGCCATTTGTGACAGAATATTAGTATGTACTATACGAGTAGGTCGTATAACATTGTGACATCGATCACAGCGCGCTTGGGTAATTTCGGAAGTGCTGGGCGCGTTCTTGTCGAGTCGAATGGAAAACAAATGTCAGTGTTATAATTTTGTTAATTAGTGATTGAAGAACAAAAAACATAGTTTTGTTATAAAAACCGCACATGATCCCCGCAATGATGTTTTTCAACTATTTGATTGGTGAAAAAAAAATGCAATAAGTCAAAGCTGATTGCGTTTATGAAACAGTATCTCAATCCTAGTGCAGTCGTGCTGTCTCTGAAATACCCCGTAATCGGAAAAAAATTAGGCCATTTTTTGACGGGTGATTTTGTAGGTGCCGTGGGCGCTAAATCCAAGTTTGCCTGAAAATCGGGGTGCAGAGGTTTTTTAGGGGATGAAGGCGAATGGGGGTGAATTGATGCCAAACTACAACCCCTAAGAGGTCGGCGCCGTGAGACAAAATGTCCAGAAATATCCGTCCACAGCGCCGAAATCGTGGAAGTACATTTTGGGGGCGAAAAAGTGGGGAGAAATTTTGAAAAATCAGTTTTAATTCAATAACGCCTTAGGAAAAATTCCTACACTTTTTGTTCAAACGGAAAAGTTCTAGCCCTTTAAAAGACGCATAGGTCGAGTATTCGTCACTCTCCGATAATATTTGATCATCACTCTCGGATAATATTTTCAACCCCCAAAAAATTGTTGAAATACCAACAAAAAAAAGTTCATTGAATAACTCAAAACCAATCGATTTTTCGGGCATGGTTTAAATGTACGAAATGTAACGAATATTTTTTTCTATATTTTCGTTTCTATGGACCATCCTTGAATTTTTATTTTCCAACCCCTCTCTGGAGTTGAAAATTCAAAATGAAATTCTGGGAAAATTCTTGACCGCACGAATGCGCCGCCGTGGAACAATTTGTAGCTTGAACTCTCAGCTACACATTTGTCCACAGCGCCAAACTCGTATCTCTTTATTTTGGGTCAATAGTTTTCCCAAAATGTCATTTTGAATTTTCAACCCCCGAGAGGGGTTGGAAAAAGTAAAATTCAAGGGTGGTCCATACAAACGAAAATATAGAGTAAATTATTCTCTACATTTCGTACATTTAAGCCATCCCCGAAAAATCGATTGTTTTTGAGTTATTCAATAAACCATTTTTTTTTATACTGCAACAATTTTTTTAGGTGAAAATATGATTGCAAAGGGATGATCGAGTACTCGATCGACGCGTCTTTTCAAGAGCTACAACGTTCCAATTTGAACAAAAATTGTATGAATTTTTTTGAAGGGTCATCGACATAAAACTGATTTTTCTAAATTTCACCCCACTTTTTCCACTCGAAAATGAAGTTCCACGACTTCATTGCTGTGGACAAAAATAAAGCCCGGATTTTTTCGAACATTTTGTCTTCCGGCGCCGACCTCGTGGGGGTTATGGTTTGGCATTAATCAACCCCATCCTCCTTCGTCCCCTAAAAAACCCTACATCCCGATTTTTAGGCAAACTTGAATTTAACACCCGCGGCATCTACAAAATCACTTGTCACAAAAGTAGCCTTCTTTTATTTTTTTCCGACTTCAATATACAGCACGACTGTACTATCCATTTAATCCCCGTTTCTAAAATATGATACTTTCAACCTAGTAGTATCCCCAAAAAGAGGCTATTTCTAACTTCAAAATCGGAAATTTGTAGCTACACTAGATATTTAGTATCCGATCAAGTCATTTGTTATCAAGTATAATGTCAGTGATATCACAATGAACCCTAGGAGTACGCTGATGTTTTTCGCTATACTTACAAGGAAAGGTTGCGCGGTCGACATCTACGATTTCGATTAAATTTAGCATGAAAAACGACAAACCCCCCTATGTTCGAGGGTGCGTTACACCCCTTAAAAATCGGGTTCCGCAGATATAAAAAAAAATACGTGTCGCCTATTTTTACTCATTCTACAAGCATGTCAAATTTCATCGAAATCGGAGAAATCGACCTCGCAACCTTTAGTTGTACACACTCGATCTGTCAGGCCCGGCCAACTTTCGGATGGTGCAGTTTCCTTCGAATTACGTCTATACAGATGATTTTTTTTATGAAAGAGCACGCTGTTAGGAAAGCCCCTGTGAAGAAAAAATGTGTATTCGGTTGATATTTTGCATCAAAAAGCTGTTTGAACAGATAAAAATGTTTCACGAAACAGGAGGAACGCGAGTTTTTCAGTTGTTGGTCAGGTCTGCGAGACCCAAGAGTGCACTCCTAGGGTTAATCACAAATATTCGAAATTTAGCTACACCAAATATTTAGCTGCACCGCACATGCTGATCATGCATTGTATGATTAGAACTTTCCAGAACGAAATTGCTATAATTTGAGTGGATAATTAGGGGAAGCTCATTCGCTGCAGTCAGTCTTCATTTGGAAGTCGGAGGAGTCGGTTACAGGCCAAACCATCAACATCTTATAATCCTTAATAGTTGTCTCCTATAAAGTTCGCAAAATCTGAGCTGAAGATTTACATCATTGGCAGGATCCCCACAACCAGTCGTCGATATATTCACTTCTACGTAAAGAAGTGAATATATCGGAGCTACACAGTAAAGGGGCAAGTGCCTGGGGAAAAAATATACTTGCAACAAGTACACGAGTGTCTGTGACTGGGCCACCTCAAGGATTGTATTAGGGGTATGGAGAAGCAGAGCACCGATCGAGTGGGAAGCAGTATCCTGAAACTTGAGCAGTTGTTCGAAACGAGACTAGACAGATATTCAAAATCTACCTTTACCAAAGATAAATTCCAACCACCCACCACGAATTTAAAGACTACTTTGAGAAGAAACCCAAACAACCTTCACCGAACGACCAAACAGCTACCGCACAACTACAAGTCATCTTTCAATATGCAGCAGACTACCGTGATGTAAGAGACGGGCCAAATTTTAATTTTGCAACTCTTCAGAGGCAGTACCTACTTATTTTATGTCTAATGACGACCATATAGAATTGCTAAAACTTTCAAGTAGACAAATTTAAGGAGGTACGGTGATGACCACGCTAGTAAACTAAGAGTCTATTTTTCGCCATAATACCGCTACGTTTTAGACATATGTGTGTGGCCTATATTTCGAGAAATATTTTTTAAGTATTGAATTTCAAGCTACTTATTATTTTTATAATATGAAAACAAACATAATAATCTACTACTCGACTTCAGTAGTACGCCATATCGTCGACGTTTAGCATCGTTGCATTTTCGATAGCTGTCATCGGTCCCACGCGCTCGGCTTATTATTTTTGGTAGCCGGTAAACATGGAGAATGAAAATAAGTACTGTAGAAGTTTATCAAGAGAGTAACAGGATTGTACCTGAAGTCCAGTTTAGAGACAAAGGTAGATTCTGTCGGACAAGAATTAGAGAGTGAAAAGATGATATTGCGAATGCAAATGAAAAACGTCGCGTTGACGTTAACCTCAATATCCAATGTCCAATCTGTCCGAAGTCAAAACATATTTCATCGATTGTTATGTTATTTTTCCCTTTCCTAATTTTCACAATATTTGCAGATATAAAAACGAATGTTCATTTTATATGACGGTTTTTTCATGCTGAATTTACATATAAATGCGTTGTATGCATGTCGCCAGAAAGATTGAGATGCCTTAGCTATACATAAAAGAACTTTGAGTAAATATCGACGAAAGGCCTTTTATAATCGATTAGAAAACGTACGGCTTCACACAACCATATTTTTAATTCGCGTTGAAAATATCCGATAGACGAATCAAATTTGCGCGGGTATCCGGCGTTGCCACACTTCGAGCAAGATGGCTGCGGTTACGTCACGAGACGTCTCTCTCGCCGAATACTTCGGTTTTTCGCGACTTTATTTCTAAATTTATTGCTTATTTCTGCGGTGAGCTTTCCAATTCAAGTTGCCTTATTGATCACAACGAACCAACGAACGCAACCGTCAGTTTTTTTTACGCGTGTCTTGGCTCCAAGTAGCACAAAAAAATCGATATATGAGAGGACAGGCACATTTTGTCGTCTACGTGTGACTAATTGACCAACTTTAACAATTAATAACTCGGAAACTGTACGGTAAATCTCGCGGAAACTCCGCATACGCATGGACGAAGCTCTCGACAATGTTATTGAAAAAAATCGGGCTTTTATCTTGGACTCGCTCCAATCACCGTACCTCCTTAAGGAGTCTTCTCACGTTAGATGCTGAAAAGGCTGTTTTCATGAATTTATTTTGATAGGTTTATATTACAGATATTGATATAAAAGTTGTTACACTTAATAAATACACTTTCGAAACACATGACATTTTTATTTAATTTATTTAAGACACTATTCATAGACGAAAATGGTAGTTAAAAAATGTCCTCAAAAATTGTAGGTCTGCGCTGTTGATGAAATCTCGTAGATGGATCAGACGAAACAAAAAAATCAAACGGTTTTAGATTCAGCTAATGGCTATATGTTAATGGCTATGGCGCATATCATACGATTTTTGATATATCCAAAAATGACTAAATGGCGGACATTTTTCGAAAGAAAAACTAAAAAAAGTTTTTTTTTCACCTTTTTTGGCAAAAAATAGTAAATATCAAAATTTAAACAATCCTTAATATGCGCTAGAGCTATAGTTGTAAAGAAATGATGTGGTTAAAATTTCATAAGGATCGGTTCAGTAGTTTCAGTAGTTTCAATAGTTTAAAATTTGTTTGGGTTACATAAATACGTACATTTAAAAAAAATGTATTTCGAAAGTGTATTCATCAAGTGTAACAACTTTTATATCAATATCTAAAATATAAACCTACAAAAATATATGAAAATAACCTTTTTTAGCGTCTAAAGTGAGAAGACCCTTTAACTTAACGTTGATAAAAAAAACTTTCGAATAATATTCTCACGCTCGCCATGACTTTTTTTCACAAAGTACGAAGAACGAGAAGGTTCTTCAGCAATGTTCAATAAAGAAGGTTCAAATCGATCTTATCAACAGATATCAATATCAACAGAAATCGATTGAATTCCTTCTTCGCTTTGTTGTTAGTGAAAATAATTCTAAATGCTCACGATGCAAAAAATTCTATATATGACAAATTTTCGCGACTGTCGACCATCTTAGGTAAGTAGCTGTGCCTGCTATGCGATGATCATCTGAAAATGGAATATTTCTCTGCGACTATTTAGGGCGTTAAACTCTCCATAATCTCTAGATTCACTGATTTTCAACGATAAAGCACTTCTCCGTGGCGTAAGTGAGGTTGGATTTGCCCTGCGATTCAGATTCGGCATGCAAAAGTACTTATTCCCTTTATTCGTGGGAATTATTAGGGGAGTAGCTAACACGCGGCCCTAATTGTATACATTCCGAGTCGTATAATCTCCAAAGGCGTATTCTATTCGGATACATTCGAATTCCGCAGGATGGGTTTCGCACTTTGTGTTACCTGAAATATTTTGTTCGGATCGAAACATGTCTTCACAAGGAATTCGATCATGCGGTAGGGGGTGACCAACTGACAGCCTGACGATTCGATTCGGTACCCTAGTCTATTGATGCTATACATCCGAATTAAGGAGGTTGCTCAGCTATCGCAAAATGATAAGAATTTGCTGAAATTGATTCAGGATATTTGCGAACAGGTGTTACGACTCCGTGTAAAATTTCAAGTACTTCGACTGCATGATTGTTGAGCGATTAATTATTGAAGTTAGGCTCTAATATACAGGTGACATAACAAAAGCTTCATGAGAACTCTAATATGATTGACGCAAAATAATTTTAAAAAGTAAGAATTGAATGGAAATAGGCGGGAAAAGTTCTTGAGATTTTTATGAATAATTTCAACGAAGAGGACAGCGTTTTTTGTGTCTCGTTATCGAGATATTTGTGAAATAAAACAGGAAATTTCAGCTGATTCACGTAAAACGATAAACCGCCGTACGGCACGTGGCAACGCTGCTGTCAAGTCGGCCATTTTGAATAGGCGCCAAAATATAAAACGCACAAACTATTGCTTCGTTGCTATAAATTTCTTACCGCGGTTTCATAAAGAGTATTTAAATATTTTGAATCATGCTCTACATAAGCTGCAGTACATGTGTTTCGACATAACCTTCAAATCAATTACGCGTCGCCTCTCGACTGCGTATCATTTCTCCGCTCAACTACTTTTTTCCGCCGCTTTCCAGGCTGTACTTGCTCCAACCGTCGATTGTATTGTTTCTCGGTTTGCATTTTTCCCTTTCATCTTTTCATTTTCGCCGAACATAAAAACGGAATTCGCGAAGGGTTTGACAACTAAGCGCTCACGATGTGACGTTCGTTTTTGAGCTCAGTGATACCAGTTACTGACAAGGAGATGGCACGATCGTGAGGTCAGGGATTTGGGCGAATTTTTTTGTGGTGAAAGAAGACCCCTAGCACCTCACGTGGTTAAAGTAGTAGGACGCACTACTCGGAAAATTCCGAGAAAAATCGATTCAAAATTTCTTAGGCGCCTTATGAGTTTAAAACGTCAAGCACTTGTCGAGCCGACGTCTAGTCTAGACGGTTAGGGCCCGGTCTTTTGCACCGGAGGTCTCGAGTTCGATTCCTCCTTCGAATCTTATTTTTTTTTCTTTTTTGTTTTGTTTTGTTATCCCAACAATTATTCAAAACCCCATGTAGGGTGATCGGTAGTGGCCAATGATTGGCCGATGCTCATCGCCAAGCTTGCCAACATTGGCACTCGAGCTTGGCCCGATCATCGACGAAGTCTCGGATGATAAGAGCGGCCCGATATTCGCAATCAATATTGGCCCTAGAATGGCTTATGAGAATCGGCTGAGCATCGCGTAGGAGTTCATTCGAGAATCGGCCAACAATAAGCCCCCTCAAGATTGCCATCATTGGCACTCGAGCTTGGCCCGATTGTCGACCGAGTCTTGGCGGATAATTGCGACCCAATATAGATCACCAAAATTGGTCGTGCACTGCCAAAAAAAAAAGAGTTAACTATTTTTGTACCTGGTCTTTCGAAATGATTAGTTCGAAGAAAATATTTCACCCATATGGGGCTCGAACCTTGAACTTCCCTACTCATAGCCAAACACGCTGCCCCTATGCTACCGAGTGCTTGTAATATTTGAATCGCAGACATGGCATAATCAGTGGCCAAATGGATTCTCATCATTATTTGTATCACATAAACTATATCAATTAGTTAATATCATTGTGATAATTAGAGAGTGTTATCGAATAACATGTTATAGAATTTTCAAACCTAACCTATATAGATAATTCCTCTCTCTCCACCTTCTCTACCCCCACAACCCATTAATATGTGTGTTGCGATAAAGACAGACCATTAGTTCAGTAGTTCAAGTTTAATTTGAATAAATAAATATATTTAAAATGAATAATTCCAATAATGGAATGCAATAGGAAAAATTTGATTTCACGAAAAATCTAGTTAATTCGAATAAAAAATAAATAAATAGACGCGGTTAGTTAATATTAATAGAATTTTTCTGTCAGTGTAGGATCGTTCATAAAAATCAGCAGAATATCGCGTATGAGCTCATTCGAGAATCGGCCAACAATGAGTGCATTGATTTGGTAGTATATTTGTTAAGAATAATGTCCAATGGACTCGTAAAAAGTATTTATCTCGTCTCTCAATGACTTCAACGCGAAACAATGAATCGTCAATAAACGAATTGCGGTTCGATCATGCGTTACTCAGCCGAACATTGGCCTCGTATCGGCAAAAACATGATTGGCAAGTCTATACTTCGCCAAACATCGACCTCGTATCGATAAGCCAATGAATAGAGAGCCTAGATTTGGCCGAACATTGTCCTCGTATCGGCAAACCAATGATTGGCGAGTCTATATTTCGCCAAACATCGGCCTCATATCGATAAACCAATAATGAACAAGTCTATACTTGGCCGAACATTGGCCTCGTATTGGCAAACAAATGATTGGCCAGTCTATACTTCGCCAAACATCGGCCTTGTATCGACAAGCTAATGATTAGCGAGTCTACGTTTGGCCGAACATTGGCCGCGTATCGGCAAACCAATGATTGGCGAGTCTATACTTCGCCAAACATCGGCCTCGTATCGACAAGCCAATGATTAGCGAGTCTATATTTGGCCGAACATTGGCCTCGTATCAGCAAACCAATGTTTGCTAGTCAATATTCAGCCGAGCATTGGCGTACAATTGGTTAATCGATCATCGTCCCGCCAATATTGGTCCAAGTATTGGCCGTTACGGTTCGATTGGCGAAACCTACATGGGTATTTACCGCATCGCATTTATCGTCGTCCAGCTATTTTGGTTTCGGGCTCTCACTTAGGATCCTTGCATGCTTCAGATTGACGTAGTGTCCCCTACTTTCGGCCGATGCACCGCAAATTGAAAGTTTGAAACAAAACTTCAACGATGACTTCAAACAAAGAAATTAACTTGTCGAAACTGTTTGTTGTAAATTTCAAATTTGTGACGAGTTGTGATATCCGAATTATCCGGTTATACGCCAATTTTTTCAATCCGGGTAATGAAGGCAACTGAATGTGGATAATTCGGATAATGCGGATAGTAAAATGTATCAAAAAATTACGATTTGAACATGGAACTAACTATAATAAAACCGCTGTCATCGAATATCCATAAGTGAATATCCATATCAATAAGTAAGTACAAATATCCATAAGTTGAATATACATAAATACGAATATCCATAAGTATGAATATCCATAAGTCGAATATCCATACGTTGAATATCCATAAGTGAGTATAGAGGAGAAATGAGTGTCAGAAATGGCGGGAGGTAGAGATAAGCGAGTTTGTTTGGGCTTGTTTGGGTTCTCTCTATACTCACTTTTCCTCTACCTCTCGCCATTTCTGGCACTCATTTCTACTTTATACTCATTTATGGATATTCGACTTATGAATATTCGACTTATGGATATTTGTACTTATGGATATTCGGTTATGGAAATTCGGCTTATGGATATTCGACTCATGGATATTCTACCCCAATCAATAAAACAATAATTTTGGCATTGCGTGCAGTCAATACACGTAGCTAACAAGTAATCTTTATTTAAAACATGTTTTTTCTTTGTTTTTATTATTTTGTGTGACGTATTTAATAGTAATTCATTCAGAAAATCCCTCGCGGGTCTTCCGACTGACAAGCTGTCAGTCGGAACTTTTGTGAACATTGTGAACAGCTGTCTTCCCGTCAAATTTTCCTGAATTTGAGAAAAAAAATGTAGATTAGCTTATCATAAGCAAATCTAGTTTTTTTTCTCAAATTCAGAAAATTTGAGGGGAAGACAGCTGTTCGTCTATCTATTTGACGTCGTTTGGCAAAGTTTCGACGGGATCTGAAGAGCCGTTTTCGAGATTTTTGGGAATCTATAATTGTTCTATCATACCGACCGCGATGAGGTATCATTCCCTCTTAAATACGTTCAACTTGATTATTGATTGGCATAAGAAAACAGTATAGTTGGTAGTAAAAAAGTATAGTGGTGTGAACTATAGTTTATTTAGCATGTCTGGGCTATTGTTAAAAGAACAAAAGAACAAAATTTCGAGACAACAAAATGCATTCTGCACATTCAACGATTCTTTTTTCTCAGTGTACATGTATATCTTGCCTTAAGGGCCTACGTGAGTTTGAAAACTTGAAAAAAATCATTTTCTAAAATTGTATTATTTAATTGTACAATATGTCTACAATATTCTTTCAAAGTTTTAAGTCAATCAGAGTAAAAGTTTAGGAGGGAGAGAGGGAGCTTTTGGGAATTCCCCCTGTTGGGAAAGACCGGCCGGAAGCCACGCAGGTATATCGCATTTTTCTCAAAACACTATTTTTGAAGTCTGTGGACGCGATTTCTTAAAAACCAATGCACCGATCATATTGAAATTTTGCAAACTTCTTTAAAATAGCATTGACTAGTGATTGAATGAAGATTTTTTTATACGCAGGCTATACGTAGTGTAAATTGTACGAAAAATTGAACTATTTTGCATATAACTCTGCCAAAAATTCAAATTTAATTTTTTTTAAAAATCCTCCGCTCAGTCACTAGCTATACTTATCTACTAACAGAAAAAAATTGGTTATTCAATTTCAGATAAAGCTATCATGAGTTATCCTGAACACCACGAGGACACTTTTTTTACGGGTATCCGGAAACCAGGTTCCACTGGCTGAATATCCCAAATTATTAGATTAATTTTTTTGAAAATATTGTTAAAATGTTGCTCTTTTATGTGCTTAACATATTGAATAAAATAATTTATATATTATATTTATTTTAAATAGAGAAAATGTTTTTTTTTGCTTCGAAACCGACGTAAATCCTTAAAGTTTAAAGTATCGTGCTGCTACCGCTCGCCCGGCCGACTGTTAGAAGCTATTCATTTTTAGGAAGATTTCAATGACATTTTCAGCGAATATATCTAAAAGGTGATACTATCGAATAAAAATATTTTTGGAACATGCAATTTTTTTACCCACTTTGATGTAGCCCGTTAAATTGAGCAACGGGATTCTAATCCGTTGAAAACCCTTTTTTAAACGCACGATACTTTCGATTATGTACCAACCCCGAAAACGGCTAATTCCGAGTCGACCATTAGGGAAAGCTCAATCGTGGCATTCTTTCGTTGAAAGTCGGAGAGATCGTTCTCAAATGTAAACTCGAAAATCTTGAAAATGTTAAACGTTAGTTTCGTTAACTCCGAGTTGGTCATTTTCTCGTCATTTTCGCGTCACAATAAAAAAATACTATATGTTTGTGCATATCGTAGATATGTTTACGTATGCACGGGCGTTCAATTTGCTAAATACAGTACTACCTCTCTAAGAGAGCCCTCGCTAAGAGAGAATTTCCCCGCCGTTCCGCTTGAGCGCATTTTATGGCTTCCCCCACCTAGCTCGAGCTGTCCAGTATACCCGAGGCCTCTCGAGTTTGTCGCGGACAACTCGATAAGAGATCGCGAGCGATTTCAGAAAATCGCACGTCGCACGATTGTCAAATGGATAATATTCCTTTGTATAATAATATATACGCGAACAATAAGATAATTCAACAATTATTGAAAGTCTTACAAAGATTTACACGTCAATATTCAATGAGATATACTTACGCATGAAACGACGAAACGCCAGTACACTTTCCGCAACTCGTTTACAGTTTTCTCAACACTTTCGTTCGCGCTCTCTTATCGAGTTGGAGTGGAGAAACATATACACGCTACCACATGCGCGATTTTCGAGCGCGCTAACCTAGCGGTGGGGGAAGGCTTCGGCGACGAATTTCTCGAGAATTTCTTCCCCTAACCGCCCTAGACCGCTCTCTTAGAGAGGTAGTACTGTAAGATTTTTATATAATGAAGAAAATAAAGAAAAAAAAAACTTAAAAACAATTTCGTTGCGTTCCAACGATGCAATTTCAACATTGTTCATCTTTCGATGTCTCCGCGGAATAAACATTTTTTGAACCAAATCTAATCAAAAGAATCAAAAAGTATTTCGTGGTTAAAAAACTGGAAGGTTCAATCTTAAAAATCTTCCTTTTTTATGCTTTACAATCATATTACGCGGAGATGCAATTGTTTCGACAATAATCACCATCCATGAAGGGGTCTTCTCACTTTAAACGCTCAAAAAATGCTATTTTCATGAATTTTTTGATAGGTTTATATTATAGATATTGATATAAAAGTTGTTACACTTAATAAATACACTTTCGAAAAACATTGAATTTTTTTCTTTTGTATTTATGTAACCCAAACAAACTTTAAACGCGTTTTTCTCGAAACAACGTTTTTCGACGGCTTGTTGATAAAATCTTCGAAACTACTGAACCGATCCTTATGAAATTTTAATCACATATTCCTTACAACTATGGCGCATATCGAGGATTTTTCAAATTTTGATATTTACTATTTTTTCCCAAAAACGGTGAAAAAACCCCGGTTTTATTTAAAAAATTTTTTTGTGAATGTCCGCCATTTCGTTATTTTTGCATGTATAAAAAATCGTATGATATGCGCTATAGCCATTAACATACTGAATCTAAAACCGTTTGATTTTTTTGTTTCGCATGATCCATTTCCGAGATTTCATCAACAGCGCAAACCTACAATATTTTAGAACATTTTTTTAACTACGATTTTGGGCTATAAATAGTGACTTTAATAAATAATTTTTAAAAATGTAATTCGACAGTGTATTTATTAAGTGTAACAACTTTTATATCAATATGTATAATATAAATCTATGAAAAAAATTCATGAAAATATGCTTTTTTGGCGTTGACTACAAAAGTTAGTCCATGGCTGGGTTTCCCCCGCAAGGTAACTGCAAGCAACCCCTCTTTCTTCAATCGGGAATTGAAAAATAATTGAGACGGTCCCTTTTTTCAGGTTTCGGTCAACATTTTTGTCATTTTTGAAAGTGTTTGCTCGTGCAAATGGTGCAAATCCGAGGCCAAGCCCTTAATTTCGTGTGAGACTCGACGTAGGCATATATATATCGACAGGTAGCCGAGCACGTGGACATTTCTTGGCTGCTTAATGGACTACGAGGGTGCAACAATCGTGCTTGTTTTCGGGGTGAGCCCAGAAGATGGGACAATTAAGACGACAATGGGGTCTCGTATTACCCTAATTGAGACCTTCTTAAAAACCACAACACGAACCTAATTTTCTTTTTCAACAGAAATTGAGCGTTACGAATCCCTTGACGTATGGACATTTTCGAAGAAAAATACTCACGTTTACGTAGAACAAATAACGTAAGACTTCTTTCCCTACAGCAAAAACTAAACCACTTCGAGTTCGAAAACCTGATCATCACTGATGATAATTGTCTTCAATACATTATGCATTGAGGGATAACACCACTCTAACGGCAGAAAATAAGGCCTCACTTTGACAATTTATTTTGCAAATATGAAAAAAGGAATAGGATTTCTTTTGAGAGGGTTTATTTAACACATATTAAAATATATAAAAAATGATTATAATTTTCATACAAAATCGCGGCGACAGAGCCCATCTTGAAAAACGTGTTTTTTTTTACAAATAGCTTCACGGGAGGACGGTTTTCTCGTAAAGTATAAGATCTGGAACAAAAACCAAAAAAAAAACTATGATCTATATATTATTAGCTATGGGACTATGTAGGGATTTTTAAAAATCATATTTCGAAAAAAGGGGCACTTTGAAAGAAATAAATTGATTTTTAGCGGAAAATTAAGCAGCAAATTGTTTATGAAAAAAAATTACATTTAATCAAAAAACGGCTGCGGACTCCCATAGAGAATATAATTGTGAAGCTACTATCAAAATTTCAAATCGATTCATGCAAAGGTGGTCGAGTAATCCGTCCTCCTAGTTTGAAAGAAGTGGTTTCAAGAAAAACGCGTTTAAAGTTGTACGAGGCGCCTGAAATATGTCCGAGGCACTGCGGCAAATCGATAATTCAACCTTTAAAAAAAAATCGCTACCTGACCAATTGCATATTGTTTTTACGACCCCAAAGTATTTTTTAAGCAAAACCTAACGATTTTTCCAAAATCTTAGAGTGGTGTTATCCCTTGATTCACTTCGTACTTTTGTATATTAGTACACTTAAGGGGGAACACAATGGCCTAATACCTTTAGGCGAGGAAAATATTGCTGATTTTCATGATTTTTTTTAAGGAATAATTTCTTCACCATTTCGTAAACTCAGGGTACGTTTAATTACGACTTTCGGCAGTTACATGGTATTTTTACTTATTAATCTCTAAAGATCGCGAAGTTATGGTACGGCGCGTCAGCGGGATTAATCTGAAAAAAAACCAATAGCGATTATTCTTGCATTAACACTCATACGAAGAATATGAACCAAGAAGAAGTGAAAAATGTCGAAGATTGATTAAATGAGGAGTTGGAGAACTGAACCGGACTTGTCCATGAATTATTTTTTTACTGGAGAGGTCAAAAACCAAAATAACCAAATAGAGATAAGTAAAAATTTTTAAGCTTCAATATCTGAAGGCTCTATCCAAATATAAGCCTGGAGCTGGCTTTAGTTTAATAAAAACACTAACTACCATGTATTTATTTTTATTTCTACTTTGGACAAGTCCGGTTTTGAATGAGAATGGTGGACAACTCCGCTTTTGAATGAAAATGTTACGGACATATCCGGTTATGACATAAAACAGATTCTTTGAATTGAATATAAATTTGTTTTTTATTATCAATTTAATAATCCTACACAAACTCTTGTCAGGCTCACAACAATCGCATTCAATGTCATCATCGTCATCACAGTGGTCATCTGTTACTAATTGTTCATACTTCCAGCCATGGACAACTTTGCTTCTGCTTGAAAAAACAGTTTTTAACGAATTTTAAGGTGGTTAGGACCGGATTTAATGCAAAATATTTTGGGAGCTAATAAAGATATGCTTGAAAAATACGAGAAAAAAAAATTGGCGTGAAATGAAGAAGGTTTTGTTCGCGAGCTTCTCAAATGGTAGGTACGCTTCGAAACAAGAACATTGAATTGTCCGAAAAATATGACTACATTTGGCAATTAAATTTTTTTTTTTTTTATTTCCAAAAAAATTTAAGATCATATTTTAGACAATAATGCTAGAAATATTTATGGCAAAGTACATAAAAATCGTTTTATTTTTTTTAGCTATACTTCACGCCAGTTTTGAAAATGCAGTTAGAAGACCGTTTTATACCTCCGCCATTTTTAAAGATTAATAACAAAAAATGCCATGTAACAGCCAAAAGTAGTAATAAAATACACCCCGAATCTCAAAAATGGTGAAGAAATCTTTCCTTTGAAAAAAATGTATGAAAAGCAGCTAATTTATTCCTCGCCTCTCGGTCTCTCCCCCCCTTAATTCCAACGCTGCTGAACTTCGCTTTCTTTCGATAACCCTGCTCTTCCAAACAATCTCTTATAAAATCAGCTGATCAATCGACAGTCTGCTATAATATATGAAGAAAGAGTGCCCAATGTACGGATAATACGCCTGGATCGCAGGAAATCTTAGGGGTAGCATGACAGGAGTCAAACCTATATAATGATCAATGAGGCTCTTGTTGGTGAGGCGTTCAACAGCCGGAGGACAATGAACTAGGGGGTTGTCGGGCCATTTGGAGAGTACATTCACACTCATCCGATATATATATATATATATATATATATATATATATATATATATAAATGATTACGAACGGAACTCGAGGAGTGCAAGACACAGGACACGCGTATAGACAAAACGGGCGACGGATTTCTATCACTGGGCGTGAATACACGAGCTTCCGTTGTCGAGATAATTGAGATGTCAGCTCCAGAAGCCTCAGGCGCTACGATAGTGCCTCCACCCTATGCATTCATATCTAGATATTGGACGTTCTGTAGTATATCCGCCCTTTGCAAAAATCTTTGTCTTCTGGAAGCGATTCTCTTATGTATATTACTGTGTGATTATATAATATATAATATATAATATATAATATATAATATATTATATTATATATAATGTATTAAATAATATATTATATATTATATGTTAAATATAAATTATAATAATAATGCGTGTGTGGGTGTGCATACACTTCGAATTGCTTCCGTGTTCTTGTCTCGTAAGATCTGCCTTTGTCGTTGCCATTTTTGTTGTTGGTAGATTTGTTTCCCAAACCGCTGTTTTTTGTTGTTGAGAAAATAAAAATGTTGTGCAATATAGAATAAAAATTGCCCACATATTCGTTACCGCATCTACGAGAAAAAAATGAACATTACCATCAGATGACGCTCTCGAAAGCGTAAATCTGTCTTTAGAAATGTTTTTTAATTCGACATCATTTTGGCGATTTATCTGACATGGAAAATTAAGGTATTACATCCGCGGAGAGCGGTATTTAGTGGGCGCCTTAAGCAGGGCCTTTTTGAACCATTAGTAAATTACAGTGTCGCTTAATAACAATAAATTACAATCAATAATTATATCTAACTACAAAGTGGAATAAAAGTATTCGCGCAAATTTCTCAGATTTTGACACTTTTCCATTTTCTCTGAAAAGCCGCGGTTACGAAAATTCTTCTGTTCTTCACACTTTTCTAAGTTTTATCATAAATATTTTCTTTACATATTCGGTGACCCCCTGTTTTTATTACCGTTACGGAATCTTCAGAATTTATTATGGTGAAGTTTGCATCGTTGGAATGCAACGAAAAATTATTCCTTTTCGATATTTAAATTTTGTTTAGCAGTGAAAATCACTCGAACGTTTTTACGTATTCTTATTCGATATTTGCAATCTCAGTTCGCAAAAAAAGATTCGGATAAACATAATAATATCGAAATGGAAAATGAGCGAAAAAATCGTTGCATTCCAACGATGCAAACTTCAACGTCGTTAGAACTTTTTACACACGGGAGCAGTTTATATCAGGCATCTAGCGTTATTTGGTGCATAAATTATTCACATTGAAATGTGGCCAGCGTGTAATCTCCTCAAAGTGTCGTATAAATTAGATTTTTAGGGTCGTAATTTTTCGTTAAAAGTTCGGTAACTTGGCTTGAAATTTTATCAGTATAATAGGATGTATTTTTACTTGATTATAGACGAAAATCAAGTAGGGGAATGGGGTTCAAAGCGAGCACCCGGCCTAAAACGGGAATCCTCCATACGACTAACGTTTTAAAACTTGCCGCGGCTTCGCGACGCGTTGCCCCCGACCTACCGCAGTCGTGAAGCTCGACTGCGGCCGACCGCGCGGCTCGTGTGGCAAAAATCAAAATTCCACGGGTTTGAAAAAAAAAAAGAAAGGTATGTACATCGTGTTTTGTCTATTCGTGAGTAAAATAAATAAATACTAAAATGTGACTATTGTTTTATGCCTATTTCACGTTGTTTCATTCATATTTGATTAAATGTGTTACAATCATTTTTTGGTCAGGTTTGACGAAAACTTCAAGTGGCGCAAAAGGGCAAAGCGGACAGGGCAGAGAGCACGTGTCCGCTATGCCCAGCATGAAAGATCGCTATGGGAAATGAAGTTGATACTTTATTGAAATAATTTCCCTATTTTTTAATCTTCATTATAGGCAATCGAACGTCGAACGTGCCCGCTGTGCTCCGACGACAGATGACAATGTGAAATTAAGATGATAATAGAAGATAGAAGATGACCATGTGACTGTATTTTAATGATTTTCCTATTTATTTATCTATGTAGGAACTCACCAAAACGCTATTATTTATTGCAACTATGTCTTTTTACATGTTTGAGAGTGGTATTCCTTCTTATAACGATATCCATTATTATTTTCCGATGGTAAATAAATATAAAACAAAGACCCAACAACCTTCTTGGGATGACAGCCTTATGAAGGATTTGAAAACTAAGGAAAAGCTAACAAGGTCAAAAAAGAAACAAACTCCAAATAAGGACAATTCCGTGTGCATTATATGCAACGCACCATATATAGATCCTCCCACCGAAGACTGGATTCAATGCAATGTCTGTCAAATGTGGGCTCATGATGCATGCACTGCTTACCCTGGTGTTGGATCATTTTAGTGTGTTGATGACCAAAAAAAATAAAGTTTACTGACTGTCAAGAAGACACGTCAAGTTTTTGTTCCTGTATGATAATAATAATGATTTGTCTGCAATAAAATATGTGGGTACATTTATAGTTTTTTCCGCCTATGATTCCCTATTTTCTTCTCATGCATGCTTAATCTCAGGAAAAAATACAGGGTGCTCGCTTTACCCTCTACGTGCCCGCTTTAGGCTACCCCCCTGGGCAAAGCGAGCATTTTTTTAAGTTTTTAGATTGGCTAAATTTTTGTATTTTGAGATTTAATTAAAATTTACTGGAAATGTATGAATGTACTACCATAAATTTAGCACCCGAAAGCAAAAAATATTGTTTGAATATGATATTTTATAAATGCTTTTTTTAAATTTCCCCTTACAGTGCCCACTTTGCCCCCAACTGTTAAACATTCGGGTTCGTGAAGGGAATACCTTAAGGGGTTACGTGGGTTTGGACATTTGAAAAAATCCATTTTTTTTAAATTTTATTATTCAATAGTACAATATGTCTACAATATTCTCCCAAATTTTTAAGTCAATCGGAATAAAAGTCTAGGAGAGAGAGCCTTTGGGAATTCCCCCCGTTGGGAAAGTTCGGCCGGGAGCGACGCAGGTATATCGCATTTTTCTCAAAACACTATTTTTGAAGTCGGTGGACACGATTTCTCGAAAACTAATGCACCGATCTTATTGAGATTTTGCACACTTCTTCAAAATAGCATTGACTAGTGATTGAACGAAGGTTTTTTGTTGTCGATTACAACTAATTTTACAAGGCTATACGTAGTGTAAAGTGGACCAAAAATTGAACTATTTCGCATACAACTCTGCCAAAAATTCAAGTTTCAATTTTTTTTAAACTCCTTCGATCAATCACGAGCTATACTTATCTACTAACAGAAAAACAATTGGTTTTTCAATTTCCCAAATTTTTGGATGATTTTTTTTAATATTGTTAAAATGTTGCTCTTTTATGTGCTTACCATTTTGAATAAAATAATTTAAATATTATATTTTCAAAAAAATCGAAAAAACGTGCTTTTTTTGGCTTCGAAACCCACGTGACTCCTTAAAATGGGACACCCTATATATAGCACTCTCGCGTGCACTCGTACGAGCTCGCGGTCTGCTGCAATGGGGGTTAGAGAATAAAAAAAGATCACGTCGACGTTGGGCGGTCCTGACTCAACATCTCGTAATCCATCTAAATTCGAAGCAGGATCCGGTAATGCGACTCGACGCGTGAAATCCCTGTTGAAACGGCGCACCGCTGTCTCGCGAGACTCGCCAAACACGTACAAATGTGTATCTATACGAACACAAAGATATTTCATAAACAGCCATACGCAACTCTTGGGATAACTGGTGCAAAAAAAATCGAAAAATCGTTTTTCGAAAAAAAAAGTAAAAAATTCACGGACATTTCAATGATTGGCAAATTTCTCCGATCCACTGAAGAAATCGGGATCGCGGGAGTATTTGCACGAGAAGTAAAAACAAGGATAAAAAATGAAGGTACATCGAAGGATGCGGAAAAGGAAACGAAGCAAGCAAAGGCGCGAGACTATCGGGAAAGCGCGAAAAACGCAAGAATGAATAGAACGGCGTCGCGTGAGGAATCGCGAGGATTTTCGATCCGACGACAAAATACGTTCCGAGTGCCCGGAAAGCTCTTTGCCATGCAAGGTTTTTCGTCGTCGAGTTTTAAAGACACGCGCGTCTCTTCGTGTCAAGTAGAGCGAGAGATGCAAACGCGATTTAACAGCCACAGTTCGCGGGCCACGAGAGGGTGCTTAGAAGTATTTTTCACTCGGCGAACACACGAACCCAAGACGACGGACGCTACGATTTGAGAGAAGCTTATAAGTACGGTACAAAAAAGAAATTGTGTACACTGACAGAAAAATTCTATTGATATTAACTAACCGGGTCTATTTGATTTTTTTTATTTCAATTAACTAGATTTTTCGAGGAATCAAATTTTTCCTATTTCATTCCATTATTGGAATTATTTATTTTAAATATATTTATTTATTCAAATCAAAATCTATTTAATGTCGTCCAATAAGTAAATATTTTATTTAATCCTAATAAATCTGTGATTCAGTTTCATCTGTTCAAAAAACAATTTATTGTTAGTTGAATCCAGTAAATGGATCTGTTTGATTTTTTTTAATTTAAATTAAATAGAATTTTCGTAAAGTTAACCATGTTTCTATTTGATTGAACTAATGGTCTGTTTTCATTGCAACACGCATATATCAAGGGGGTGTGGGGTAGAGAGGGTGAAGAGAGAGAAATTATATATATATATATATATATATATATATATATATATATATATATATATATATATATATATATATATATATTGGAGTACAACTTTGCAGTGACCGTTTTTTTCAAAAGTTTAAGGCTTTATTATAAAAAAGTGGCTACATATTTTTTAATCAAAGTACTGCCCGTCGCTAGCTACGACCTCGGCCCATCTTTCAGGTAGCATTCGAATCCCGCGTCGATAAAAGTCTTGGTCCTTGGAGGCAATCCAGGAATCGACCCAATTTTTGACTTCTTCGTAAGTACCGAAGTGCTGGTCAGCCAAATCGTGTGCCATTGACCGGAACAAGTGATAGTCGGAAGGGGCAATGTCTGGAGAGTACGGCGGGTGGGATAAAACCTCCCATTTCAGCGTTTCCAAGTACTTTTTCACGACATTTGCAACATGGGGTCGGGCATTGTCATGCTGCAGTATCACCTTGTCATGTCTTTCGTTAAATTGTGGCCGTTTCTCTTTGAGTGCCTTACTCAAGCGCACAAACTGACGTCGGTAGAGTTCCCCTGTGATGGTTTCGGATAGTTTGAGCAGCTCATAGTACACAACGCCCAGCTGGTCCCACCAGATACACAGCATCACTTTGGATCCGTGAATATTCGGTTTGGGCGTCGATGACGGAATATGACCAGGCAGTCCCCATGATTTTCGGCGTTTAGGATTATCGTAGTAAACCCACTTTTCATCTCCAGTCACAATCCGGTGCAAAAATCCCTTCCCGATGTCTCTCGGCTTCAACTCATGAGGGACCCAGTTTCCTTGCTTTTGTATCATACCCATATCCCGGAGACGTTTTGAAACTGCTTGCTGGGTTACTCCTAACGTCTCGGCGAGTTCCTCTTGAGTTTGGCACGAATTCTGGTCCAGCAAGGTCTCCAATTCAGCGTCTTCAAAAACTTTCTGCCTTCCGCCACCATGCTGGTTCTCGACCTCAAAATCTCTACTTTTGAAGCGTTGAAACCACCGCCGACACGTTTTCTCACTAATAGAATCCTCTCCGTAAGCATCTACAAGCAAACGGTGGGCCTCAGCCGCAGATTTCTTGATGTTGAAGAAGTAAATCATAGCCTCCCGCAAATGCTGAGAATTCGGCTCGTAGGTTGCCATGTTTGAGTGCCAATAACTTTATAATGCATACACGTATCCGTTAGCTTTTTTAAATTGTTTACATTGGCAGAGCCTCTAGTTTAAAATGCCACTTTTTTTATTGAGCTAGGGCCACTACTTCGGCCGCAGTGGCTCTCTAAGAAAAACGGTCACTGCAAAGTTGTACTCCTATTATATATATATATATATATATATATATATATATATATATATATATATATATATATATATTAGGCTGGTCCATATTTGGGGTGTTTTTGAATTTTCCTGCGGACAAGGCGGAAAAAGTTTTCAAATAAATAAATAAAAAACGTACGCTAAAGCTGGAGCCTGTAGGTCAACTCAAAGTACTCCCGCCAGGGCCGTGAATGTTCCCATTTAATTTCAATGAAAACTTGGACCTACTACACTTTTTTTGCCCCCACCTAAGAGTATTTTGTAAAATCTGAAACTTCGCATATATCTTTCCTATAGTCATAGGTATTCTACAAAAAATTGGGCAATTTACAACGATGACATTTTCAAAGTACCAGCGCGTCAAAGTTGCGTCTTGAAGTAAAAAATCATCATTTAACGAAATAAATGGATTAATAAATAATATTAAACAATTAGATATACTTACATGAGTTTTTACAAATTGTATGAACTGAGAATTTTTACATTAAACATGTCGTTGCAGTAATTATGACGAGACACATTATTTTTACTCGAATTTACAATCGCGTTTTTATTTACACAGCATACATTAAACAACTATGGTACAATGAGTTTACATGATTTATAAATCTCTTAGTACGGTACGTTTCCGAGCATCAGGAAATTGCGCTCTATTCTCGGATACAATTTGTAAAATGAATTGTTTTTGCGCATCATCTTTCGATAAAATTTCGTTGTATTCTTGAATTAATTTAACTGCTCTCTCCGCAGTATCGTTTACAACTTTTAGATGCTTCACCAGCTAAAGGCCTGTTTTATAATTATGATCTTGTGGCGACTGTGTTGGATCACTCTTTAAAAAATCTTGTTTTATGTCAAAACGTTCGAAAAATGTCCGCAATTGAGACGAAACGAATGACTCGACAGTTAAATTACGCAAACTTGTGATGTCACGTACTTCCACTCGTTTCGGACAATCTATTTCGTCGTTAATGATGCTCAGCCTAGACACCATTTGTCTTTTCGTTTCATTCGACAATTTTTCATAAAAAATGCCAGTGCAACAGTTTCTGGACTTAGCTACCACAAATGATTCCTGAATTTGCTTAACTATACTTCATAAATTCGTTTGTCTATCAATTTGTAATTGCACAATTGTTTAATTGCTTTGAACAAGTTATAAGAATTGTTTAATGGAACAATTCTTAGTTCATGCAATTTGTAAAAACTCATGTAAGTATATCTAATTGTTTAATATTATTTATTAATCCATTTATTTCGTTAAATGATGATTTTTTACTTCAAGACGCAACTTTGACGCGCTGGTACTTTGAAAATGTCATCGTTGTAAATCGCCCAATTTTTTGTAGAATACCTATGACTATTGGAAAGATATATGCCAAGTTTCAGATTTTTCAAAATACTATTTAGGTGGGGGCAAAAAAAAAGTGTAGTAGGTCCGAGTTTTCATTGAAGTTGAATGGGAAAGTTCACGGCTTTGGCGGGAGTACTTTGAGTTGACCTACAGACTCTAGCCTTGGAGTACTTTTTTATTCATTTATTTGAAAAGTTTTTCCGCTTTGTCCGCTGGAAAATTCAAGGACTCCCCAAATAAGGACCACCCTTATATATATATATATATATAGGTTATGGTTGAAAAATTCATAGCGTGTTATTCGATAAAACTCTCTAATTATCCCAATGATATTTACTAATTAATATAGTTTATGTGATACAGCAAATAATTATAGGAATTTATTTGGTCTCTTATGCCATATCTGCGACCAAGATGTTACAAGCACTCGGTTGCACAGGGACAGCTTGCGTAGCTATGAGTAGGTAGGTTCTCGGTTCGATTCAATATAGGTGAAATATTTTCTTTGAAAAAAATCATTTTATAAGGCCGGGGAATGACGAATTACGATACAAAATCGTTGTGGTAAAACTCTCAATTAAGTGTTGCATTTCATTTTGGGTTTATAAAATATTTTATGCGCATAGTGCACTTATTGGTGAATTTACAGTGTTCATTGTAAGTAAATAAAGATTTATTTGGATCGAATCTTTATTTGTTCAATTTGAATATATTTAATATTTAAAAAGTATAGCCGAAACAAATAAAAAATATCTTTGAAACAAATAAGATCGTAGTAGGCCGTCACACAAGGAAAAAACCTATTTAGTTTAAATAGATCCTATTTACAATAAATATTTTTTTGACAATGTATTAGACACGTATTTTTTATCAGCCGAAGAACGGTTTTAACGGGGATAACCATCCCGCAAAGAAAAGCGTGTTACCCCTTGATTTAATTTTTTTCAATACCTCTATTATCGATTTTTCATCGCTTCACATTATACGAATTTTGGTTTTTGTATAATTTAGGTCTGTGGACTGCTTGTCGGTGAAACTGCAAAATCACTCCTCGACACGCATTTCTTTGAAGGGTGGCTTCCCCCCTTAAAAACCTTTTTCCGCAGATTAAAAAAATACGTGCCCAATAGTTTTCAATGCTTTATCACATATATGAGATTCAACAAAATCGAAGGCGGACACTTAAGAGACGTTCCTTGTGAGAAAGTCATTCCTAGAGAGATTCAATCGCTTATATCGAGGTTATATTGCTCGCGGCTTGAAAAAAATCTATCCTCTTCGATGCTCGAAAGGTAATATATTCCCGAGAGAAACTATATGCTTACGAAATTATCCGTACATCTGTAATTTTACCTATGTACGTAAATCATAAAGTTCAACAACGGCTTGTATAAAGCCTCTAGATGTATAAATATACACGAGTTGAAAAAAAAGCGAATATTTTCCGACGCCTGCGGTGGTGTAATATAACGCTATGTACAGGTATGTGTAGGTGTGTGTATATAGGAAACCGTAGAACAGGTAGGTCGGAACTCGATAATGCGAGATTTTCCGAGAACGCAGGTGCTTGACAAATTCGACGATCAAATACTACATTTTTCCTCTCTTTATTTCCCGATTCTTTATCCTTTATTATTAATTCCCAAACAAATGTCTACACTCGTGAGGTTCTTATCTATACAACCGGTGTGTCTAATCGCTCTTGCCCTGCCTCCTCCCTTCTTCTATTCACTGAGAATTCATTGCCTTGTTTCAAAAAACGCCCAGGAGAGGAGAAGAAAGATTCGTTCGTAGGGCAAGAATGAGATTACCAAAAATCTTCGAGAACTAATCTCTCTTCCGTTTTTTTTTTGGGCAGAGGGTGCGAGGAAATGTGGTGTAGCCGGATATATCCTGCGTGGTAAATGTTTGCCAAGCCAAGGTAGACCGGTCAAAACACCGACTCTTTTTCGTTATCGTTAGGGCTCTAAAAGTTAGGGGCTAGCTTTTTAGCGTTTGCTCGATATAAACGAATAGAGGGAGCATACAATAAAGTCGGCAGAGATCAGTGAGTTACGAATTATAAATACTTTTTACATTTAATTTATTTTCAATTATGTTAAGGTAATCCTATCGCTTCACACTAGTCATACCACTGATCATACTTCAGACTTGTATAATTTATATTTTTAACATATGAAAAAAAAATTATTTGTAATAACTAAAAAATTTCATGTGTAAACCGTTTAATGAATGTTCACACTTAATTGTAAAAATGAAAAAGTAGTTATTCCAACGATTCGCGCAGTATTTCTAAGTTTGATATTTGGCAACATTGGTTCTATCTCCGTCTCGTTGAACTCGACTAGGCGAGTTTAACCTCCATGCTTTCAACGTCGATCTGTCAAAACAATGTCAAGTGCGGGAAATATAGAGCATTGTATTCGGGCCACGACTGGTGAAAAGCGTGGAAAATTTGTGTCGGCGAAATATGTCGGTTAAAAATGAAATATGTGTGGAAATTCGAACGAGTAAGATGAGGTTAGGACTACAGTCAGCTGTTGCCTTGCTGTCACGTCTCTTTATCGTAGCAGGTGGTCATAAATCCAATACTGGAAGTTCAAGTTAAACTTGACATTGGATAAAATTAGGTCAATGAGCGTAATTTTTTCTGAGAGCATTGGATTACTACAAATGTTAAGTATGTACAGTAGAACCTCGATTATCCGAACCAATTGGCAAAAGTTCGGATAATCGAAACGTGGGTTTTTTGGGACGAGATCATAAACAACATCTTTTTACATAAAAACAGTACATACATATTAACGTTGATATATATATATATATATATATATATATATATATATATATATATATATATATAAATAAATATATATATGCGCGTGTGTGTATACTTTAAGGGGTTACCCCCACTTGCGATTTTGAAAAAATCAATTTTTTTCATTGCATTTTTTTGAAGTATGAGTATCTGAGAATATGTCCTGAAAATTTCAAGTCGATCCGAACAAAATTGACTGAGATATGAGCGTTGAAAGAGGAGAATCCGTTGTGTAAACGACCGGAAATTGAAACTTTAAACGCGTTTTTCTCAAAATGGCATTTATGAAGTCGGTGACCAAGATTACTCGAACACTAATGAACCGATCTTCTTGAAATTTTGCAAGCTTATTTAATACATAAAAATGTAGTCTTTAATCGTTCGATTTTATTTTTCGAAAAAAAAAAAAAATGGCCGTTTTATAGCCAAAAAACGGCCGTTTTTTTCGTTAAAATCGAACCATTAACTTTGACTGTCCGCCATTTTGTGAAAAATGAATATTTTTTAAAATGCCACGATTAAAGACTAGTTTATACTTATATTTGACTAAATCCATCTGCATTTTTTTTCAGATAATCCACTTCGCCGCAATGTTGGTCACCGCAAACCGTGTATATAAAAACATTATTTCGTTGACGGCCATTTGCCACTAAACAATGTAATATTTTTCAATAAAAAAATTACTGAAAGTTCTTCAAGATGTGTTCTTTAAGATGGTATATTGCTCGATTAAAAAAGTTTTGTAGTTTTCTGTAAAAAAATTCATGAAAAAGGCCTTTTTTGCGCTACAAGTGGGGGTAACGCCTTAAACACCTGAAAAAAGTCGAATGCTTTTTTAAATATTTTTTAAAAATAAAATCGTCTGTCTTAAATTGACGAACGGCTGTAACGCGTTTTGAGTGGCTAAGTCTCGCAGCCGTTTGAGAAGGAGAAGTTGCGTTGGGTTGGTTATTGTTGCTCACGGCGGTGGCAGCGAGCGACAATGCATATTTCGCGCCAACGTTCGGATAATTGAGCGTTCGGATAAACTAAGTCATCGTTCGGATAATTGAGGGTTCGGATGATCGAGGTTCGGATAATCGAGGTTCTACTGTAAGTCTGATTATTTTTAAGGTTCTGACGGTTTCCCACTATTATATACACTTTTGTAGAGATTAGAAATTGGGGTTTTGTGTGTCGTCTCGGAATTCCTTCACGAACATACGCAATTTTAATATTTGTTTCTCTCTGTAATTAGGTCGATAACCGACCCTGACATTTTACATAGGTAATTATTAATATATTTAGTGAAGCTCAAACAAAAAAATATGAAAATCCCTATGTGTTGAAGCCGGCCGATAGGATTACCTTAAGCAGTCGGCATGGAAACGAAATTTTTAAAGTACGATTTTTTATGTATAACTTGGGTCTTGACTTTTATTTGCAAAAAAAGATAATTAAATGTAAAAAAATTGAAGTCTAAAAAATCAATTTGGCGGGTTTTGTGAAGGGTCAGATGGCCCACTTTGCTTCGGTTAACCGCCTTGCTGTGATGCAGACTTTTTTCTTTTGTATTTTTCTCAAAACTATGCTTTACAGAACGGTATGAGATGTATCTCAAAATCCAGTCGTTCGATTTGCTTCAAGCTCAGACAGAGCACAGTTTATTATATTTTCTATCAGATGACCGAATTATTTTTTCATATGTTTATCCATTCGTTAAGAACAAATAATCAAAGTTGTTTTTTTTTGTCGAAAATCTAACTGTTTTGCTACCGCTTGCTATTGTCGTCATTTTCAAAATGTCAAAAAAAATATCCAGTCATACGAAAATTTCATTATTATGTTAAGAGTACATTTTTATTTTGCATTTCAGATAACCCCAATTGTCGGAACCACCTACATCGATTTGCCATGCAACAACGGCAGCACTTTGATTAAATAATAATAATTTCATCGTTTATCAATTTTTTTCAATAAAAAAATCTATAAGGCAACGATACTATATTTTAATTATATGTAAAATCTTAACGTCGTTATCCGAATACCGCCATCAGAAGAAAATATTGAAAATCTACTGGTTGTTTGAGCCCCAAGCTTATGCAGACCCTAAAATAATTGTACTGTCGTGTATTGATGTAATTCATTGTGTTCTTCTATCTAATTCGACAGTGGAAGTTCATAAACCTCATGAGTATATAAAATGACCGAATGTATAAACAAAAGACATTCATTGTCGAAACTGACGAGTAGAACATCATTAAATCATATTTATAAACGATGTTCAAATTATTGTTGGATGATAAAATCTCGGCGCTGGGAATTGTTTAAAATCACCTTCAAGTTCCCATAACCAGTCTCCATGTGATAGAACCAAATGTTTCATTTAATATTGCCCTGCGAGCTTGGGAACTATCTATACAGATCTGTTAATTAAAAAAAACAAACGGCTATTTATTTGATAAATGATTAAATCCTTTGCGACCGAGTAACAAAAATGGAAGACGACAAAGAGGACACGGTAACATTATTTGCAGTTCTCAGGGAGGTTGGAGCGGTCCAGCTGAGTAAAATGAAGGTTTATGAATTTTTTTCAATGAACCTCAAAAAATGCATACGAAGTACAGATTCATTTCGTAGATGCTTATTTTTCATAAAATTTATAATTAAATGGCAAAATTATGCATTTTTATATTTTTGTTACGTAAACAAGAAAAACCTTTGTGTTACTGTTAACTTGAAGAGATATAACATTGCCGATGATAATTATGAAAAAACTGCGAGTCAGCGGTTTAACGATTTTTTTTATCTCTGGTGTTTTGTAGTGAAACATTTCAAAAAATTCGTAAAGTCTCAGTGTACTCTAGACAATAACATATATTTTGTTCAAATGTAATCTTGGATTGTGGCTAACGCTCCAATCTCCTTGAACTTGTATTGCGATCTGCAAGGGCTCTAAAACCTGAACCACTTCCTGTTTTATCTAATAAAACCTTCGGATGACGATCCATTTTATTGTTAACAAATAACCAGCATACGAGATTCAATCTCTCAGATATCCCAACGCGCCCCGCGTCGAAACACATATATAAACAGATGAGCGGATTATGCACGTCTTAGGATATGACTTTCAGTTTCGTGATGTTGCAAGTAATGGCTGCTCCCAGAGTGAAGATGTTGGCGAACTGCAATTTACCGGCGTGGGGAAGAATCGAGATATTGAAGCGGAAGTGTCATGGAAAGAGGAAAAACAGAGAGAAAAAACAATATGAATAGGAAGAGCAAAAGAAAAGAGACCAGTTAATAGGGGAATTAATCAAGAAGAGAATCAATGAGAAGAAATACTTCGAAAGCGGAAAGTGGGGACAGTTCTTGGTACATCAATACAAAGCGAGAAAGAAAGAGAAAGAGAAAGGGAGAGGAAGAGAGAGAAAGGGTGAGGAAGAGAGAGAAAGGGAGAGGAAGAGAGAGAGAGAGAGAAAGAGAGAGAGCGAGAGAGAGAGAGAGAGAGAGAGAGAGAGAGAGGTCGTCGGGCTGGTAATGCGGGCCGATTATCCGACGCCAGACACCGATACGCTCACCTTTCCATCCCGTTCGCCCCTCGAAAAGGGGGGAAAAGATCCCTTGCCCTGTTCGAACTGGTTGTTTCGAAGCTGCCGTTCCTCCTTCCCCATTTCCGCTCGTCTGACGCGCATGGTGTTCAGCAGCCAACGGAGATGGAAGAGGGATGAAGAAGGAGGCGTGAGGCCGAAAGAGGCACTGGAACCAACCCCTCGGTGCTGAAGGCGCATCCCCTTGGAAGTGAGCGTGCGGGGTGCCAGGGAGAGAGACACATGTACAGGTAAACGATAAACCGTCCGTCCAGGAGGCAAAGACTCAATCCGAGTGTCAATGCTTGCATGTGTGCGCGGTGCATCGACTATGGTGGGGTTGGTCTACCCCGCCGATGAAATATCACCGAGGGGATCGTCGTGGCGTGATGGTGGGGAATGAAACGAGCGAGAGTCAACCACGCCCACTACCCCAATATGACCACCAATCCTCGACAACCCCGATGAGAAACCGCCACGACTGCTGTCATTGTAAACCGGATGGTTTTGCCATTGGAGGCTCAGCGACCTTTGTAATGCGGAGAGCGAAACAGCAGTCTTAGACTTGAATGCAGAAAGAGAGAGAGAGAGAGAGAGAGAGAGGGAGAGGGTGGGACACAAACTCGTGGAGCCTCATAGGAAAAGAGATGTAAGCCGGACTTTGAGGGTTTAAAACGTGTTTCCTCTGCTTCTGCGTAGACTTCGATTCCACCACTGAAAGACCGAACGTCGTAAAAGCCAAGACTCTCATACGTTGAACGTTGAACTTATCGAGCCTTTTTGTTCTGCGCCATATGAGTTCTCGAAGTGTACGAGAAAACGTCAGTTTCGTATGCCCCAGAATTCAGGAATTTCACGTACCTTCAGCAGTCGCCTAGACCCCATTTCCGCTTACGTGAATTTAGTGAAGAATCTACCCCGGAGAGACGGTGGAGAGAATGTGGAAACGCGACGTTCGTATCGCTCGTGATAGAAGCTTCGATCGTATGGGAAAAGATAATTGGCGAGGAGCAAAAGTGCAATAACAATGCGGAAAAACGAACAGATCTTTTCTTTTTGTACAATTAGTTTGCCATTGGACTTCTCTTCAAAAGAATCAATCGATGGCAAAACGTTCCCGAATTGAAGAATTCGACGGACAATTTTTGTAGATATTTCGAAATTTTAGAGGACAGCGAGACAGTCAGAATGAGAGCGGAGGCAACAGGTCAAAGGCCAATTTTCCTTTAAAAAAAACAAGCTGATTTTAACAAAATAATCACCGTAGGTAAATTTCCCCTCGATTATATTTGTTATTTAAATTCTCCAGTGGAGATTTCTCCTTAGAAAAGTAATTACTACAATAATTGTTTTTTCTTTCGCAATACGAGAAAAGCTTGCCATCTATTTCTTAAAATCATCGCCTTACGAAAGTTTCCATTTAATTATATTTACTATTTCAATTTTCCAGTACAAATGGAAAAGTAATTACTGCAATAATTGATTTCTTTTTTGCAACACAAGAAAAGCTTTTCTTCCATTTCTCAAACTAATCGCCCAAGAAAAATTTCCATTCGATTATATTTGCCGTTTCAATTCTCCAGTATAAATAGAAAAATAATAACTGCAATAACTGATTTCTCTTTTGCAACGCAAGAAAAGCTTTTCAATACGAGAAAAGCTTTCCTTCTATTTCTCAAAATAATCACCCTCGGAAAAATTCCCCTCGATTATATTTGCTATTTAAATTTTCCAATATAAAAAGAAAAAAATACTACAATAATTGATTTCTCTTTTGCAACGCAAGAAAAGCTTTTCAATCCGAGAAAAGCTTTCCTTCGATGTCTCGACACGAAATTTTACATCTCCTTGACGTTTTTTTTTTTTTTTTTTTTTACTAATCAGCTAATTGAATTCGCTCTCACAGCGCTACTAAAAAACGAACTCACGGCTGTGTGAGAGCAAAACGCTTCTGGACTTTTTTCTCGGAGCTAATTATACACGATCCCCAAACGAAGATTTTAAATTTCAGTAAATAGGGGTGTAGATTTCGATGTATTAGCCGGATGATAAAGTGCACGTGCGATTCTGTAATGTGTACAGTTGCTAAAGGATTATCGCTGATAGGGTTTGTATGTTAGCGAGCGGCTATGAAGCCCCGAAGGCTTAGAAACACCCGGATTATTGCATAGAGAAGCCCGTGAGAGAGCTTTGTAAACGCACGCATTTGATATATTCAGTATAATAGACATAACACTTATTCATACATTGGCAAGCATGTTACGCCTCTTCCTTTAATTTTGCAAATATCTCGAATAATTTACACATTGCATTTTTGTAAGTTTTCAATGAAATTCCAAATTTCTAGAGGCTTCGTGTGGATTAATATCTCATTTTTAACGGTGTTGTTTTTTTTGACATCATTCACTTTGTAGGCTTGTTATTTTTGATTATAGAGTGTGATTTTCTTAGCGACAATAAAACACAACATCAATGTTATTTTGGTACAGATACACACGCACACACTGACATTTCCGCACGCGTGTACGGTACATGTACGTGTGTGTGCGGAGTTATTTTCACTACGTTTTTATTGAAATTTTTACTATTTTACTAAAAACTTGAGTAAAGATAGTAAAAAATTAAACAAAAATTTGCTAACTTTTTATCATACAACATATTTGTACATCTCGGTTAGTTGTGGCTTTTCTGGGGATTTAATGCGTATAATTTATATCAACATTAACATAGATTATTGATATTTTGGGAGAGGTATCGAATAAGATATTCTTCAAAAATGTTATTCATTTTTTCCGAAACAGTTATTTCAGAAGAGCAATATGTGCAAGTATTTTTTACAAGCTGTATGCATGTATGTATTTAGGTGTGTGTATAAACATAAATATGTATATATTTTTGGTCATTCTAATTGTTTAATGTACTTTTGCAGAAGTCCAGCTGTAGCCTCTGCCAACACGAGAGTAGAGTTCTAACCCTTTCATTCGGGATTTATTATTTGCAGTACCGATACATATTCGAAAACTTTTCTCGGCCCAAAATCATCCAACAGTTTGTAAAAGAACCGCCCATGTATGTGTACGTGTGTACGTGTGTGTGTGTGTCTGTGTGTGCAGCATGTATAAAGCGGAGTACATTCAGAATCACGTTAATCAAACCAAGAACGCGACATGGCTTCCTGCCTAGTAACACCCCATTTTGGTGAATCCTTCTCTCTGTCACTTCGCATATCCGTACGACTCTGCAGCCTCCCGTAAAACTTTACGGTCCGATGAATCCCCTCCTTTGATTTTGCATCTCTATCTCCATCTCTCACTCTCTCTTTCCATTTCTCTGTCTCCCAATGCATAGTGGCTTTTATTTATCTCTCTCTCTCTCTCTCTCTCTCTCTCTCTCTCTCTCTCTCTCTCTCTCTCTCTCTCTCTCTCTCTCTCTCTATCTCTATCTCACTCTCTCCCGCGCCCGATTACATTTCGCTCGACAGGTGTGTTCTTCAATTTGGCAATTCGCAAATGTATCTCGACATTCAGAGCTTTAATGATACCGTATAGACGTATTTTTATGTGTGTGCGTGCGTATACGTGTACATGTGCAAGAGTAGGAGTTAAACGTGGTGTCGTTTGATCTCTCACCTTCGAGCCTTTATTAAAAAGGATGAGGATTCAATCCAAACGGTTTGGCTTCGGATGTGCGCATAATTATCGTATTTTTATGATTCTCCGAATCGGAGCTGGTGACGTAAAGTTGGGGCTAATTACAATGATTGCACACTCGCATAGGACATTGAGGTTTATCGCTGCCCTTGTGTCGATTGCGAGCTATTCAGGGTAGTGCGTAATGACAGTGCAGAAATGTGACCAGGCATTCCCTACTTGTGCCCCGACCAGACCTGCATTTTCTGATTTACCTGACCGGGCCCTCCAATGGAACAAACCGGGATTATCGCAAAATCGTTTTTTACGGCTTACCCTCTATTTTGGAAATTACAATCGTCCGGCCGGGATACACTGCGAGCAATTACATCTTCACGTAATGTCTACGCGGCCAGAACATTGACATGTTCAGAAAAGTGGAGCCTGTCTTCAAGGCGAGAAATCCCTTTAGGAGCGTGAAAAATAGGTATTTTTCGGGAATTTTTTTAGAGAGGATAAAATAATCTAATCATTTTCAAATTTGGACATGTTGGAAATTTTTTTTTGGGATGACCAACAAAATGGCGGTCTTCGGACGCCTGTTTTCCGCGACATCGAAAAGTGCTACAGTTGTCAATCTTTCTCTGCTGATCTGATAAAGATTTAATAAGTGTCATCCGTTTACTGACATATTAAGGGGAAGGATTTACCTAAAAAATGATGAAAAAGTGCAAAATTGATCATTTCGGAGCGTTTTTACTCCAAAGTTAGAATTTTCGACCGTTTTTTCGGCATATTTGATCCCAAAAAAATTACACGCCACCTTTCAAACTTTAGGTATATCCTTCCGATAATATTACTGAGAGTAACGTCCAAAAATTTCAACCAAATCGGTCGATAACTTTTTGGGCTACAACACGAGCAGTTTTTGAAAAAGTAGTTTCGGGATAATCGCGTTTAAAGTTTTAACATGTAAAAACTATTAATTGTAGTGACTTACTGACTATATGCGATAACTTCGCAAATATTCAATATTTCGAGTTCTCCTTTGGTCAGTATATTCATTGGGTATCATACTTTCGAAATATGTATAAAAAAAATAGATTTTCTGAAAATTTTAAAGGGATTTCTCGCCTTAAGAACTGGAGAAAAGCTACTTTGCTTTTCACCTCACCAAAGATATTTATGATTTATTGGGATGAAACTAATAGATCTGTTGTAATTCATCATTAAAAGCATTCGTTTCAACAATGATTATCGACGAGGATAACAATGCTTATCATAAATGATTTGAGCATAAAGAATAGCCAAATTAGTCTATGAGGCTAAAAAGTTGAGCAGGTCATTCGTGATTTTTGAACGCCTTGTCGCCATGTTGGGAAATATCAATGTTCAGGCCGGGAAGACATTACCTGAATATATTTCACCAACAATCCGCCAGGTGGTTACAGGCGAAGCGCTTCGCGTACGCAAGGTACCATCGTACGAGGATAAAAGTTCGTTCTGTGAGTTGTACCACGTACAGAAGTGCTATGCTTACAGCGTGCAAATAGCAAATAGATAACCAGCAAACAATATGTTGTCGAAATACTAAATTGAATACACTTCCGATTTTACCTCCTCAAGGATTCCAAAAACGCTGAAACGTCATTTTTAATTTTCTCGTTTGTTCCTGGTTATTTTCCGATCTATTCCCTACAACTTTCCTGATCATTCACCGCTTGTTCTCCGGCCCCTTCCTGATCAGCTCCCCAGAAAGGGAACGGCGGATCGGGACCTAGCCTTAGACCCGTTAAGTTGCGAACCTATTCCAGGGTGGAAGGCCCAACCACGGCCTGATATTATCTAGGGAAGGCAGATCAGGGACTGTACTATTTCGCGACTCTGATTTCTACACGGGTCTCTTGTGATCAAAGATGCACGGAGAAAACAGGGGCCTCGAAGTTTAGAATTAATACTATGCTTCTAAAAAAAATATCATTAAATATCAAAAAGTATTAAATGGAAGATAAAAATTGTAATTATGGTATAGTAATAATGAAGAAATTTAAATTTTAACCTACGATATGGCACGCAAACTGATACTAATAATATATTTTATTCGGCATATTGTGATTTTTTGTAGTATTCAAAAAATATTTTGCCCACGTGATTGGAACAATTAGTTTCCAGTATTCTACAAAGAGTACGGTATAAAGAGTCACATTTTACTAACAACTTCGTAATATTTTTCGCTATACGCCGAAGATTTATGCTATGCGTATAGTGAAATCTATACATATAAGAAGATTCATGCTATACGTATAGTAAAATCCATATGAAAATATAGCGTGTAATAAAGGTTGGTGTTTTACAAAAAGTATGGTATAAACAGTCACATTTTGATAATAACTTCATAATATTTTTCGCTATATACCGAAGATTCATGCTATGGGTATAGTAAAATCTATATGAAAGTGTAGCGTATAATGTAGGTTGGTTTTTTCCAATAAGTTCTATCCCCCATAAACTGCATGTTACTCTGGAGTATAAAATCTAACGCTATGTGGTATAGCAAATTGTCAAATTGAATTGGTGTTTCCTACCTTAATTCTGTAATGTAAATTCGAGGTTAGTTTATAGCAACCTTTAACATTTTTTACGACATTTAAAGCGATTACTATTATAAAGATTGCCGTAGTATTGTTAAAAGTATCATGGTGTCTATGACATTAATTGTTAACCATATAACTGCGTAATTTTCTCGTTCCCCCCACCATTCTCTTATTTCCATTCTTTTTTGTATTCACGCGCGCTGTGACAATATTTCTCGCTCTCTCTCTTTTGTTTCACCATGTACATGACGGGAAGAATTTCCGGTCATATACGAGTTCTCATAAAGAATTATCAACTTTCGTATATTTTATATTATTCAAAATTAGATTACTATTACATAAGATATAATAATATATATAAAGCAGTGATGAAATTTGTAGAATTTTTGATGATGGAACCTAGAGTTTCTATCCTGTTGTTATATTGGATATGTTTAATATTTATATATTTCCTATTCATTTATGTATGCCATGAGTATGATTTATTCGATTTTTGGGCAAAGTTCGTCGCCGTGGGTCTTTATTCTCAGTTTTGTTTACTTTTGTAGAGGATAAGGGATCTTTCCACTCTCCCCGGAGCTCTCACGTATACGCGACAACGCGGCAAAACGGTTTCTTACAATTAGTATAGTAAATTTTCTTCGCCACTCAGATACAAAATCTATCCAAACAGTATCGTAGGTATACATGAAAATCCTGTTTCGTCGTGACGAGAGGACTGCTTTGTTCTTTAGTCGAGTTTCAACAGTCGAAGAAAGCGGTCATCGTGCATCAGCAATGTCAGCTACTGTCTAGATACGCAGTTACGCAGTTACACAGTTACACAGTTATTATTTGTCATCGGCAAGTGCCATCGATTAATGGATTTGCAATCGACTACAAGTAAGTACAAAGATATCATATTTTTATATTTTCTTAACCCTTGTGTAATATTCGAATGTGTAGAATATTTCAATATGACATTAACGAGGCATGTATGGGTATTAAATTTAGCTCGTCATACGTACATTATTTGTCGAGAATTTTTTAACGATAGCTAAGATAAGCAAGCTTTCACATAATTATTGATTACTTTAATGTATCGCTCATCGCTTCTCGCAAGTATAACTCTCGCTTATTTCATACATAATTTCTTAGCTTTAACTCTTTTGCATTTATCGATTTACGTGGCTTCTCCTAGAAATGATGTGAAACGTATCTACATGAAACAGAAATAGCTATATATTTTTTTGGAAAAGTATTTTTAGAGATAGCAAGGAGGTAGACTTGTAAGGCGCTGGCAAGGACAGGAGGGAGGGAATTACAGAATCTCGATCGTACATACATTGTATGACTATAAAATTCTTATTCTCACTTCTTTCGAATGTAAAATTAATGTTTTCGAATTGTTTCTATTCACATACTTATATTGTAGTATGGCTTGAAGAATTAGACTACTCTATACAGCAAAAGAGTACATAGATATATATTGGGAAATAATAATAATAGATCGGAATTTTGTACCCAGTTCTTTATTGTACTACAATAGGACTAAGAAAATTTAGTTTCTCGTAGTAATTGAGAAAAAAATGGCGGCTGCAAGCATTTCTCCGTTGATGTTTTTCTTCGAAGGTTTCACGGGCGAAAATGTAACACATGCAATTTTTTAGTAGTGGACTCTTTATGGTACGGTCGACGAGTACATACCTCATACTCGAGGAAAATGCGACACAGTTCATAAAAAGTTTTTTTTATAAAGAACGAAAAAACCATGCTGACTTTTGTATGGTTTTTTAATATTATAATACAGACCTGTGGACAAAAATTTGATTACTTGTATTTTTTCTCTAAAAAAAATTGCCAATATGTGCCTTTTTTGTTTGTACAGGAGTTTAATTCTTTTATCTATGAGCCCAAAATTTAAATTCTACGCGTATGTTTTATTTATTATATCTATATATTGCATCTATTTTTGCATACTTCTTTACAATAGATTCAGGGGTTCGACCCTGTGAACTAGAAAACACTACAGATATATCTAGTTATGGCACTATGATCCCGGCTGTTTGGGGGAATATTTCTACCGATGTAAATGCTATAGAAGCAGATAATTGGTATAGGAGATCATCAGATGACAGGACACAGGTATCACAGAATTTTTTGTTGATCATTTCTTTTGCCATAGTTACAGTTGATTACGATGATTAGTATTGCAGCAATGTGACATTTGTTACGCTCTTATTTTTCGACAAATCTGCCGTTTTTGGTTCTTATCATTCGCAGTCATGGTTATCAAAACTAATCTTAAAAAATTGTGGGCAGAATTTTTTGTGTAATGAAGGACACAGATCATCCGACCAACCCTCTCCCACCTCAACGCGTTTCAGCGTGAGCGCAATCCAAGCCAACAGCCGCAGAGACAACGAGAACACACCGACAACATCAAAAGTTGACGAATCGGGAGAAACTTCACGACTGGTTGAACAGAGTTCGGTATTGATCGCAGAAGGAAGTCAAGCCGATAAAGATATCAGTGTGCAAGATGCAATCAATGTAAGAATTTATAAGTATTTTATTTACAAAAATGTATATAAGCTCGGCAAAATGTCTTGATTGATTGACTTTTTTTCAATGTTTAGGATCTTCATGCGTATCTCCAAAGTATAGTCGATGGTAAGTCCATTTTATTACTATACGAGGAAGAAGGTAACTTGCCCCCACGTTACCGCAGCTTACTAGTGCGAACCACCATTGCCCGAGAGAAGGAAAAAGCGTTCAAAAATCTTCAATGTGCAGAAAAGTTATTGCACTTCGAGTATGTGTGTAATTTGTTTAGTGTAATTATCAACTGATGCATTCTATAATAACTGTATGAAAATGTTTAAAATTGTTTAATAGAATAACGAGCGATCAATTTCAAGATTTCGCACGACAAATTTGCGAAGTTTTCCCGAATGAAAAACGCGGCACATATTACAATCCGTACAAAAAAGTAGGGAATACAAAAATATGTGCCTCAGGCAAACTGTACGATCATTTCAACTACATGAAAAGTAAGCTGCACGAAACAGGGCAACTGATAAAGAAAAGAAAAACATTGGACCACAGCATCTCGACGCCGAAACAGGTTAAACCCACAGGTATTTTTTTAAATGGCGAGTCCATTTTTTGAATTGTATTTTCCATTATTTTTGTCGCGTGTCAATATGTGTTAACAAATGTGTTAATGAACCGCTGTTGATTATCGATTTTCAGAGACTGAAGAACAAACAATTGAGTGGCTGAAGCATGAGATTAGCCCGTGGAATCGCGCGATCGATGCCTGGAAAGCCACGTTCGCCATCCGACGAAGTCTACTAGTGGAAAATCACATTTCCGTTGCAGATTACGTAAACCGATTCAAGTGCCTTCAAGATCCAAAGGGATATACATTGGTAAAATCTTGAGTTATTTAGAGTAGAGATTTGAATTATTCTTTATGATTTTAATGATTAAATTTTAGATTATTTATATATGCCAATATTTTAAATATATTTTAATTTTACTTTTCAGTTTCATGAAGACTTCGCAAAATTGCACCCCGGTAAGGAGCACTGTCTTTTTGCGAAATGGGCAAGTGTTGAATCAAAATTACTGGCGATATTGCAAGGAATAAGAAAGCCCACTTCAATAGAAAAACAAGTTCAAGTTAATGAGCTTCTGACTCTGCCATCAGGTAAAATTTATTTATTTGTATACAATTAATGAATAAGAAATAACAGTTGTGTGGTTTTCAGAACGACAAGATGCCTCCGTACTGTATCTTCTGACAACGCTGATACAAACTTCTTATGTCGCCATAAGTCCAGTGGAAACGAGTGATACTCGAGGAGCGAAAAAGCGCGCAATAAAAAAACGAAAAGTCTCAACGCTTGAAGCTCAAGAAGCGTTCTTTTTGGTCGTACCGGTATGTATTCAAACAATTTATGGGATACATTAAAATACGAAAAATTGAAATAAAAAAATTAATTAAAATTAAATTAAAAAAAATGAAAATGATACATTTTTTAAAAATACAATAAGTTAGAAATGGTCATGTTATCCATTTCCTTCCTTTGATTTAATCAATTGAATTTAATGATCACTTTTGCCATTGCTATTATTATTTAAAAAAAATGTGCATCTAAATTGTTAACTTGCTTAAACAATGCTTATATTTACATTTTATTCACAATAACATGTTTATACACAGAATGCCAGCAATCTACAACTCATCGTGGATAGAAAACGAGAGGAGGCTCGCCAAAGAAAGGAAACTTTCCAGCCATTTCCGGCACTGGTAGGAACACTGACAAATGTTGAAGGTGCGTACGTGATACTCGAAGACCAACAGTACCGCGTGCAGACAGCTCTGAATGCCATCGATCTGGTCTTTAAAATTTACTACGCATTAGACTGTAAATATCCAAGTGCAGCGAGACAGATTTGGATATTCTTCCAAGAAGGTATATACAGTATAAAGAACGAGTCTGAGAATAGTAACGTTAGCGTTAGGATGTTGATCGGCGAAGTGACGGACACTTAGATTTTTAAGTTAAAAAAGTATATTTTTTAACTTTATTATTAAGACATATAAGTCAAATACACAATGTTTGTTTGTTTTGCTTGTCAAGATACGTATAGTTCGAATAAGGATTTACTTCGTCATATTCAAGTCTCCCATTACTCATTGAATAAATTCAAATGTTCGGAAAAAAATTGTCGCCGAAGTTTCCCTCTATATTGGTCTTTTTGGAGGCACAGAAAGCGTGAACATGATACTGTACCGATAAGCGCTGAAGTGAATATCGTGCTTCCTATGTCTGATAATGGACCCTCTTCGAGTTCAAATGTACACAAAGAAAACTTTGATAGGGATATTGATTGCTGTTTTCTCGAAGATGAGCCACAAACTAATTCTTTGCAAATTAATTCATTGACGGTATCGCAGGATACAAAAAATCCAGAACGGTTTTCAAAACTCGTAAAGTCACACGCATCAAAATTACGCTATATAACTGGCCAACAGTTATATAGCGTATCAGACCTACCGAGGAAAAGAGTCCAGACTATCGTTGAGGGCGTACAATCATTTTTCAATGGGAGGGCTATAGACACTCTACGTACAGAAGTATGTTCTCGATTGGAAGCACTCAATGAAACCCCGGAAAATCTTGAGAGATTTCGTAATATGTTCGATAGCATACAAAATCCATTTGATACATTGCATTCCGAATATACGAGACTAAAATATTTCAAAGATCAGGGAACATTAATAAGTCCTCTTAAAAAAGTAATTGGCTATCGTGATGAATATATAAAAAAAAGTAATATTCAGACTTTAACCAAAGTACCGGTATCACTCGAATTCATACCTCTACGGTGTGTGCTCACGAAATTCTTCGAATTACCCGATGTATTCCAAAAAACTAATGAATATCTAAATTTCCTGTATGGCAACAATGAGATAATCACAAATATAGTTCAAGGTGATTATTGGAAAGAGAAAAAAATAAGTTTTCCGGGAAAATCGTAATTCCTCTATTAATGTACTTTGACGACTATGAAAATAACAATCCTCTTGAAAGCCATCGTGGAATCGCTAAATGTGGCGCTGTGTACGTTACGGTTCCGTGCTCACCCCCGGCATATCAATCTAAACTGGAAAATATTTTCCTTTTTATACTCTTTAATACGCTTGACAGGACTACGTTCGGAAACTCCGCGATTTTCGATGAGGTGATAGCTGAACTGAATTTTTTAGAAACGACTGGTATCGAAATTACCTGTTCCGGTCAAGTTCACCGCGTTTATTTTAAAATTGCTGCCATATTAGGAGATAACTTAGGTATACATTCAATTCTCGGATTCGTAGAAAGTTTCAACTCAAATCACACATGTCGGTTTTGTCTAATAAAAAAAGATAAAATTAATAGCGAGTATAAAGAAATGGATTGCTGTCTCAGAGATAAGAGTAATTACGAAACCGGAGTGATGCTCGACAATGTCTCTTTAACAGGAATAAAAGAACGATGTATTTTTCACAAGCTGCCTGATTATCACGTGACTGAAAATTTGTCTGTTGACGTCATGCACGATTTTCTTGAAGGCGTATGCCAATACGATCTCGGGATTGTTCTGCATTATTACATATTGAAAGCAAAGTTGTTTTCACTTGAAGAATTTAACATTTTGGTGAGAGGTTTCGATTATAGCGTGCATGATCGTTAAAATATACCGACAGAAATGTTATAGTCTCATGTCAAATCAAAAAAATATACGATATCGGCAGCTGAAATGCTCTGCTTAGTTCGAAATTTAAGCATGATAATTGGCCATTTAGTACCTCACGAAAATTGTCATTGGCAATTAATATTATCTTTAAAAAGAATTGCTCAAATTTTAACTGCAAAGCTATATCAATATGGGTGTTGCGATTATTTGAACTGTCTAATCAACGAACACTTAATTCTGTTGAACGAAATATTTTCAAATTCTCTCAAACCGAAACACCACCTACTCGTACATTATGGTCGTATTATGAAGTTGATGGGTCCATTGTGGAATTTGTCATCCATGAGGTTCGAGAGCAAACATAGGGAAGCGAAAATTACTTCACACGTTTCGATTTCTCGTGTGAACGTCTGTAATACTATAGCATTGAAACATCAACTTAAATTAAACTATCGATTGTTAGAATTTCAATGTTATGGAGATTTCGAAAGTGGTCCTGGAAAAAATATTCTATTAACTTCAATTTCTAATTATAATGAGTTTCGTTTCGCATTGCCCGATGGCCTCCAAGAAAAAAATGTTTTTCAAACAAAATGGATAAATCGTTTGGGTAATATAATAAAACCAGAATCCATTTTGATAATTCCTGACACAAATGGACCATTATTTTATGCTATCGATAATTTATTATTGGAAGAAGAATACACGGTACTAGCAATCACGTATCGTTTAAATTGCTACTACAACGCGCACTTAGAAGCGTTTCAGATTCATAACGATAACGAGAAAATATATAAATGCCTGACGTGGGTGAACATTTGTGAAAGTTTTGTCAGCTATCAAACTCGATTGGGTGATGGAAAAAAATACGTCGCAAAAAATTTCATTTAAACGTTTGTAAAAAAAAAGTAATACATAAGCAATGTATTAAAATATTCATAATATACTGTGCTTTAATTTCATATTATACTTCTATACATATTTATGTGTATTCATTGTCACTGTAAAACTAAAATTTATTTAATCAATAACTTATAATTGAGATTTATAACGATAACGAGAGAACATATGAATGCCTGAAGTGGGTAAACATTTGTGAAAGTTTTGTCAGCTATCAAACTCGATTGGGTGATGGAAAAAAATCATCGCTAAAAATTTCATTTAAACTGTTTGTAAAACAAAAGTAATACATAAGCAATGTATTAAAATATTCATAATTTACTGTGCTTTTATTTCATATTATACTTCTATATATATTAATGTGTATTCATCGTCACAGTAAAAATAAAATTTATTTAATCATTATCTTATAATTAAGATTTATAACGATAACGGAATAATAAAAGAATACCTGAAGTGGGTAAACATTTGTGGAAGTCTTTTCAGCTATCAACCTCGATTGGGTGATGGAAAAAAATAGAGCGCCAACTTAAAAAAAAAAATGTTTGTAAAAAAAGTAATAAATAAGCAATGTATTAAAATGGTCACAATTTGCTGCGTTTTTATTTCATCTTATACTTTTATATATAGTTATGTGTATTGGTCGTCACTGTGAAACGATAATGTATTTAATTATAAACTTTAAATCAAGACACACTGTTGCCTTTTAGAATTGCACAATTTTGATCAATATATATATTTTAAATATATAACAATGCTTGCCTGTGCAACGAGTAATGTTTATTGTTCGATTGACTTTTAAACATAACTATGTAGTAACATGTTAAAAAATCAATTTCATGATAAACATAACTCGTTGCACAGGCAAGTATTATTATTGATATATTTAAAAAATATATATTAGTCAAAATTATGCATCTGTAAACGGCAACAGTGTGTCTTGATTTAAAGTACAATCCTGCGAATACAGTTTTTGCAAATGCGCCTATGGCATTGCTATAACGGGATTCCTTTCATTACTTTTAACATGTTCCAATTTTTACTATACACGTAATTATATAAATGATCACAATATGAAAAATGCCCATTGAGAAATATTTCTAATTCTTATATCGGATACAAAATTTGTTGATTCATTGAAGGAATAGCATTATGCTTTGATGCGTATAATTCTTATAAGGATTGATTAATTTTTGCTATACAACGTAGAACTCACGTCTATGCGAGAATAGATTTAAATGTAATATCACGCATCATTTTTGCTATACAGCATATAGGACTCGCGCTTATGCAAGAATAGATTTAAATGTAATATGCACGCATAATATTTGCTATACAGTATATAGGACTCGCGCTTATGCGAGAATAGATTTAAATATAATATGCACTCATAATTTTTGCTATACAGCATATAAGACTTGCGCCTATGCGAGAATACTTCCAAATGTAGTATGCACGCATTATTTTCACTATACAGCATATAGGACTCGCGCCTATGCGAGAATAGTTTTAAATGTAATATGCACGCATTATTTTTACTATACAGCATATAGGACTCGCGCCTGTGCGATAATAGTTTCAAATGTAATATGCACGCATCATTTTTACTATACGGTGTGAGAATAATTTTTACACTTCTATAACAACAAGTCTTAGAATTCCGAACTGGCAGTAAACTGCTATACTTTTCTAGCACTGAATATTAGAATTCTGGCAACCAGTGCTAGAATTTGAGGCCGTATTTTTCTCCGTGTGGAAACTTTTTATAACACTGAAAGAAGTCTCTTTTATTTACTTCTTTCCGAATTCGTCTACTTGATTATCATTTCGACAACGGAATAAATATTTTTCCTATGCAATGTGGAGAAAGAAATCGATAAAATGCCATCAATATACTTATCGAGTGTAGAAAAAAATCAACCTTAGTGGACAGGTGGTCGTCATGCGGCGGCGGTTCAGCCGCGTGTGCCGGTTTACGCGCCAACGAACGAATAGCCAGCAGTTTTACGAGTTTCCGTGAGTGAACAGTATTGAAACTCAGTAAAATGATATGCAGGTTTTCCACAATTTCCCTGAGCCCACGTGCGAACACGATTCAGCAGTGCATCGAAAATAGTCACTGTGGGCAACACTTCAGTGGGTGGCTCAGGAACTGAACGGAATGAAGTGTCAAGTGTGCGGTGAAAAGTCAAAAGAGATCGAAAGAACATTGGACGTAGTCATGTCGGTTCTGGAAGAAACTAGTTTTTCGTTGTGAGGCGAAAAACAGTGGGAAGAAAAATGGATGGTACTCTAATAGTAAGGTATGCGAATATACTACGATGCGAATGAATACGAAAAAGTGCATTTTCCAAAAATAGTTTTATTCGATAGTATCACCTTGTAGCTATTTTTCCTGAAAATGTCATCGAAATATTCCTGAAATTGAATGAGCTACAACTTCTAACAGTCGGTCGGGCGAGCACTTTCTAACTTTAAACACGTTTTTCTCGACCCACTGTTTTCAAAGTCGGTGGACGGTATATCTCGAGAACTACTTATTGGATTGTTTCCAAATTTACAGAGAATAGAATGAGAAATATTTGAAAGTCATTGACGATCTCCCTTTTTCCAAATCGAACTTCATTTTTCAATAGTCACGTAAAAGAGACGACTTTTTCATAAATTTTGTATGCTCGAGATTTAATTGGTCGCCACGTGGTTAAAAATCATGTTTTTAGAAATCGACGATCGTCAACGACTCGTATTTACTGTTACGTTGAATAAAGCGTTTGGTTTTTAGATTTCGAATGGACCGTTCAAGCTGGAGAGAGTCCACCGCAAAACGTCGCGAAAAAAAATTGCATCATTTGCCGACGGCCGTGTTTTTATTTTATGTATTTTTTGCTGAATTTTTTATTAAGGTTCTATGTACCTTTGTGTTAAAATTAATTTCTTCTTCAACAACCGTTTTTCAGAAAAAATAATTCGGAATTTGGGCATTTTTGGAACTCTAGGTAGATGTAGCCCCTCAATGGAAACAGTTTCAATAAATATTGCTATAGATTTTTCAATCCAGAAAATATGATCCCACGATTATATTCCTTCGACTGGCATTCCTATATTTACCAAGAACCAAGTTTCACTAAGGTCTCTAGTGTAATTCGATCCACGCTCGAATATATACGTTTCAAGGTCTTCTTTATCAGCAGATTATTATCGAAATCCTTCCCCTTCGAGCTTCGAAGACATTTATTTAAATTATTATATTCCCCCGCTTCTCGAAATGGAAAAAATTATATGAGACAGATATATTCATATCGTGCACAGAATGCTCCTCTCATCGCGAAAAGGCCATTTTCCGTCCACTTGAATAAACATACTCGAGTTCACAGAGGAATTCAGAGATGCTAGTATCGAGAGAGCATGTACAACTGCGAATATACCGCGTTCAATCGATAAAGTGAAATTCAAACTCCCCGGGAGAAGAATGAAAGAGAGCACTCCTATAGCCGGATAATAGTCCCTATTTATATGGACAAACGCTTTTTGTTTGCGGCACCGCGATAAATGTCAACCAACGAACCTCGTCTGCATCGTGATATGAAGAAGGAAACGTATCCTGTCAAGTACAAAAATATAGTTATAGAAACGCCCACATGGCAAAAACGAATCGAGAATCGTTCTTCGAGGGTGGGATTGATTTTAGGGGTTGGCGATAACGCCGAAACGGGGTTGACGTGCGACCGCAAGCGAGACGAAATAATTGCGTTGTCAGTGGCAGTATCCCGGGGCGAACGGTCGAATACAACCCTCGATCCGTTTACGCGTATGGGCTATTCCAGAAGAAATGAACTCTCCAGCCCTCTGTGTTATTATTATATTTTATTTCACACCGTCCTGCAGTGTGCTGAATGGACAAAAAAAAATGTCATCATTTTGTAAAATTTTGTCCGACAGTTTGTCTCCCCATGGGCAATTAAATTTTTGCAGGCACGTTAATGAATGCGACTTTTTTTTGTTCACGCTTGTTCGATTTTTCAGAATTGTCAAAAAATTCATTGAAAGTAGCAATCGAGAGAGTATGGGAATAGTTGTTTTTTGAAAAATCGAAAGATCGCGAAATATGAAACCGAAGAATTGTAAATCGTTACGAAACGAGAAGAAATTATACTTTCACGATTGTTTAAGGGGTCTTCTCACTTTAGACGCTAAAAAAGCCTATTTTAATGAATTTCTTATAGGTTTATATTATAGATATTGATATAATAGTTGTCGCACTTAATAAGTACACTTTCGAAATACATTTTAAAAATTTATTTATTTGTTCAAGTCACTATTTATAGACGAAAATGGTAGTTAAAAAAATGTCCTAAAAAATTGTAGGTCTGCGCTGTTGATGAAATCTCGGAGATGGATCATCCGAAACAAACAGATCAAACGGTTTTATATTCAGTATGTTAATGGCTATAGCGCAGATCATACGATTTTTAATATATGCAAAAATAACAAAATGACGGACATTTTTCGAAAAAAAAACGTATTTCTTTACCGTTTTTGGAAAAAAAATAGTAACTATCAAAATTTAAAAAAAATCCTTGATATGCGATATAGCTATAGTGGTAAAGAATATGTGGTTAAAATTTCATAAGGATCGGTTCAGTAGTTTCGAATATTTTATCAACGAGCCGTCGAAAAACGCGTTCAAAGTTTGTTTAGGTTACATAATAGCATAATTTTTTAAAAATGTATTTATTAAGTGTTACAACTTTTATATCAGTATCTATAATATAAACCTATTTAAAAATTCATGAAAATAGCCTTTTTAGCGTCTAAAGTGGGAAGATCCCTTAACTGGGTGAACACTTTTTCGGTATTCCAGGCTTTTTTCGTTACGTGAAGAGTTCTAAAAATGGCTCTGTTGGAACATCGGTCAATTAGTTGTGGAATGCCCCATCATAGCTGGCGCGTACAACCAAGGCATGTCACATACAATCCATCCCAGACTAAATTCATAAGCGTCAAAAGTTTATGTATGTAAATTCTAAGCTGATGCTCAGGGTCAATTGTTTCGCGACAAAAAGTCATTTAAAGATCGACAGAGCCGTATGAAAATTTCATTATAAATTTTAGTCAATAATGATCACTTTATAAAAATGTACGCACCGGAGAATATAAAAAACAATACCACTTATTGCATTCGTCAGTAAACCTCATCATTTTTTTTACCGCTGTGCAATTTGCTAATTTAAATCATATTTAATTTTGTTTTTATTTTTAATAAAAAAATATACATACACACATACACCTACGAATTTGAAAAACGGTTGCACGACCTTTACCGTAATTCTAGTGATATGCATCGAATTTTCCTTCGACAATAATGAAGAAATTTAAATGAAAATGCACAGCCTACTGCATAAACAAATTTTCGTTTATTTAAACACAGCTGACTTAGTTATTAATTCATGAGGATAATCGCTTGAGAGATATTAGTGCACAATAGCAAGTGAAATCGAGTTACGGCGATTGTTTGTACAGAGTCGTTGAACATTTGTGTGTGTATATGGGTCCCCGGTGTAGGGAGATTGACGAAATGGTGTAAGTGAATTGGACATTGTGTACGTGCGTGCGTTTGTGGGTGTGTGTGCAAGGGTGGCAGGCTCCAGCATCGTTGAATGGGGAAAGGGTGAAGAAGGGTTAAAACAACACTGCAATATAGTATGTAAAGTAACGATACTGCATATACATATATACTTGTGTGAATCCATTAGGGTTTATTGAACTTGATACACTGGAATAGTGTAACAGTGTATTGCGAGGGTTACATTTCCATGTCAAGTGTCTTTTCTACGTAATTAATGTCAATTGCCAATCAATCTGTCATCTCTGTTATCTTTGTGCACATCTTGAACGTGCTGCAAGCTCAAATTGATTGCACGGCAAAAAAGCATTAGCTATCAAGGAATCAGTGCGGAAGTCTTTTTCCTCAGTTCGAAATGTTTAACAACAGAAAAACAAATAGATGGTGTTGGGCGAAAAGTGGATAAAAAATTATTCCATAGGATGTACGATCTGAATCTATAGAATCAAAGAATCAAAATCGATAGAATCGAAGATTTGAATAAAAAGTGATTCTATTCAATATATTTTTCCCAAACATTTGTTAGGAAAAAGAATTTGATTCTATGGTTATTCGAAAAACCTCTATTATTAGAAAGTTATAGGTAAGCTGTACGAATTGGCATTCGATTTATTAGCATTAAATAATAAAGCTTCGGGAACCGATGTGTTGGTCTAGTGGTTAGCGTACCTGCCTCTGAAATCAACACATCGGGAGGTCGCGGGTTCGAATCACCGTCTCGTAGTTTCGTCGAGAAATAAAAACACAGGCGTGACGTAGCTCCAGTTGTACACAGATGTCGCGCACACGGACCGGTACGTGTGTGTGTCGGATGGGTATGGCTGTAGCCTTGTGAGCTATTTCTCGACGAAACGCGACTAGCTCCGAGGCTGGGAAGCGAACTCGTGACCGGCTGTATTTGGTATAGGTTTTCCGCAGTTTCCCTATACCCATGACAGAAATGTCATGATGAATATAATACAGAGGGGGAAGTCGGCTGCGGCCGCAATGGGGAGGGGGGATGATGGAGAGAAAGAACAAAGTGTAGAGCGGCGGACATATAAAAGTGTGTGGAGCCTTGTAAAAAGCCGAAAAGGCTGTGCAAGTAAAACTTGAAATAAATAATAAAGCTTCGGAAATATGCGATTAAGGATGCATGAAATTCTTTCAGGAATTCTGCCATGGCAATAAAAATTAGATGTATCATTTGCTGGTTTCAAGTCTGTGTGCAAAATTTGACAGATCGTTTCTCTAAGTTAGTCGCTGGAGAATTTTTATTTGCAGTAGTACTTTGTACTTTCTTATTTTACTTCCGGATATGGCGAGGAAAAGCACAATGACCAAATGGTACAGAATGTTTTTTGTTTTTTTTTTTTTCATTTTTTGGGTGGATCATTTATAAATGATTATTCAAAAGGGAATTATTTTAAAAAATGAACAATCATTCACTACATAATTGAAATGTAATCAATTGTAACGTTGAGCGTCTTAAACATTATAGCAGTTGCGAGGCACAACATATTCACCCCTAAGAGCTTTTCTTCATAAAATTTCAATATTAGCAAGTACAAGTAAAACAATCACTTAAAAAAGGTAATTCTTTAGATAAGTGACTTTGCGACGAATAATTATTACGACCAAGAAATAATTGTAATTGTTTGGGTTTGGGACCCAAACAAACTCAATATAGGCGTCGAAATGTTCAAAAATGCGCTATTTTATCACGTGTTTCCGTGAATTTCAAACCCCATAACTTTTGATGGGGGTGAATTTCGGCATTCCCCGACTGAACATCATCATTTATAACCCAATAAATGAGAAAACAGCAGAAAAAAAATGATCGGCTCATTATTCGGAAAAGTCGCTTATTTAAAGAATTACCCAAAATAATATTTGTGTTGGAAATTCGCGGTTCGTTCTACATATGGTGCTACTTAAGGAGGTTGGAGCGTTAGCCACAATCGAAGGTTAAATTTAATTTTTAAAAATATATGTTATTGTTTACACTATACTGAGTCTACAATTTTTTGACCTTTTTTCACCACCAAACACCAGCGATAAAAAATAGTTTAATGTATGTAATTAAAAGTGCGGTTAGCTGGGCAAGACTTTCACACTAAGGGTTATGTAATTTTTATTGTTATTTAGCACCAAGATAAACCATTTCTAACAACGGATTAACGCAAACTGAACCTGTGTGAACATTTAGAAAAAAAATCCTCATCTTGCCCATCGTAAACGATGGGCCAATGATCTCGTGACGTAAATATGAATAGGCTTAATTATGAATTACTCAAAATTTCATTGTGAATTGTATAAAACATTCATTGTCGTAGTTTTTTCATAATAATCATCGATAACGTTATGCTTTTTCAAGTTGGTAGCAACACAAAAGTTTTTCTACTCTACGTAATAAAAATGTTAAAATGCATAATTTTGCCCTTTAATTATATATTTTAAAAAATTAGCATATATAGAATAAATCTGTACCTCGTATGCATTTTTTTGAGGTTCATTGAAAAAAAAATGAATAAACCGTCATTTGACGCAACTGAATCGCTCCAACCTCCTTAAGGCCAATCTACATCTACTACACATATTTAAGAATTTCGCGTTTCGGCTACCTTTGCTCGCCGTTGTGTCCCCCATACATCCTCAAGTACACAATTTTTATAGATACTTAATACTTCCTAATTTTTTTATCTTGTCGATCGATCTTTTCAGACATTGTTTTGATACGCCAAAAAAAAATGGTGAACAATTTATTCTGAAAGTTGTTCGCAGCTACCGAAAAAAAATCCTTGAAAAAAAAACGACGTGCTAAAAAAATGGATAATTCTCTCGAGGCTCGAGTTAACGAGTGAGCCATCCATAGGGCATTACTAAAGCTCCATTAACTCGCGATTACAGAGATGCGGTGTTTACACAAGCTGTGGAGGGTCTCTCAAGTGTGTAATACGAGGACGTTCATGGAGCAATATACTCATCCACTCCTGGTGTATCGAATCTCTGCATGGTTTGCCACCCCCTGGCTTCTCTCCCCCCACGAAAGCGAGAGAATCGCGGTCTTCGCTTTTTTGTTTTTTCTAGCGTGTCTTTTCTTTCTCGGGCGGAGAGTACTTTTCCTGAGAGTTGCTCAATTCTGAGGCGATATCATTGCTCTCATTTTGGGACGACGGGAAATCGAAGGACGCCCTCGAGTTCTTTTGTTCTCGAGGACGGTTGGGCGGATCATGCTGGAATAATACCTGCTAATGGCTCTTAGAGCTTTTCGTCGCCGCCTGCATATATATATATCAACGTATGAGAAGGCAGCGAAAAATAAAGGGCGATTTATTTTACTTTTCTTCGGCCAGTTGCTCCATTATTTATTTTCCTCGTGGTTAAGATTTTCGATTCATTATGGGTTTAAGTTTATTTTTCTATATCATTATTTGACGAATGTTTTAAGTGATCATCACAGTGTAAAATTGTCAAAAAATCGTTTTTTTTGCATTATCCGATAGTATACACGGTTATAAACGTTCTGTCCAATTTTTAGATCGAAATTCGAATTATTTCGGTCGCTACAGCCTTTCTTAGAAGAAGTGATTGGAGCGTGAGTCCGAACTTTAAAAGCGAAAACGCTTTTAAAGTTCAAAAGAAACATCTCGGAATAGTGTTTAACAAAACGGTGGCCACTCTCAAAGGAAGAGTTTTCGAGCTATATTCGTTTGAAATGTTAACAGAACATTCTTCATGTCAATCCTTATGTTGCTATGGAAGCTTTTTTTTTAAATCTTCCCATTTTTTTACGAAAAACTGTTGAAAAAATTGGGCTAAATTTGATACTTTATGTTAAAAGCTCCGCCATTTTTCAAATTTCACTAAAAAGAAGCCTCCATAGGAACCTACCTTACCTTAACCTTACCTTACTTCGGCTTACCTACGGATTAATAATGATTTTCAAATTTTTGTTTCGGATAAAGTTTGCGGCCGCAATCGTGGCCACCATGGGACACCATTTTTTTCCACGCAATTTTCCGCAAATAAAAACAATGTTAAATAATGAATAAAGAAATTTTTAAGAAACATTTTGTATTCTTTATCGGTGCTTCAAATTGTAAAAAAAATCCTATCCACCTAAAAAAAAAATCGCGAAAATTGGCTGTTTTTCAGGCGGTCACACTGTGAGATGATCCCTTAAGACTCCTCACTTCAGTGAAAAGTCTCAAAAACTTTCTAAACATTCGAAGTAACCAAGTGGCCACTCGAAATCGCTCGGCTGTTGAAGAAGTTTGCTCGTGCAAGACTTGTCACTTGATGTGGGAAAATGCTCATGGAACCTAATTCGTGAATGTATTTATTTTTGTCGTCCGGATCATCGCAGCTCAATAAGATTTAATTCAGTTATCAAAATAACTGCAAACTACTAAGTTTTAATGACTACTTCGAATGCAAATTTTACACGATATATTCAAATTGGTGATTCGAATTTGGTGAATTAATAATTACTTGAACAGGATGGGAAATATATTGTAGGTTTCCTCTGAATTTTCAGAGACGTTCCGAGACAAGACGATGAATCTGCAGCGTCATCTGTCTACTCAGCAATGAGGGTGAGGGAATCAGGGATATTGGATGCACGGAACTCACTGCTAGAAGATTAATTCCTAATTCGATGATTTTTTTAACACAGGCATTTTTTAATGTAATCTTACAAGTAGGGGACGTCGGGGCAAAATGATAATGCTAAGGTTATGTTCAAATAAAACAATACATATGTGAGTCATCAACTTTAATTATTTTTAAACCAATAAACATTTATTAATCCTTTAATTTTGGAAACTAAAAAATCAGTGTTTCTGATTTGTATCATACAATATATATTTTTAATTAAACCTTTATTTTTCCCAACTTACCCCGTATGCGGGGCAAGATGAAACAGCGCTGGGATAATGATGGGACACGAATTATTGGCATCTTTTGCATATAAAAGTGGTTTCATTCTCAATACGATCAATTTGATAAGCCAATCGTCTAAGTTCTGTAGGATTAGTCCGAATAATCTTGCTTCCATATCATTTTGATTATTTGTAAGTTCTTTTTCTTCCCCTGGTAGAAATACTTTACTGCCTTTATCTCCTACCACTGTGAGGATCTGGAGGGGCAAAATAGGTTGAAAATTTCGTTCCGGGAACATCGATTGAAGAGGAACCAACTGCTTTACTAATTCCATTTCACCTTTTCTAACGTAAATAGTGGTACTTTGTAAAATATTCCGAGTTTGCGATAGCTTGTATTCATCTTGCCCCATTAGACGGTTAACGATTTAATAAAAAAAATTACGCAATAACCTTGAACATTATTAACAAAATGTATCTTTAAATACGTTCAACTTGATTTTTGATCGGCATAATAAACGTTTTGTTAATCTAACTGATAGTTCTAGTGGTGTGAACTGTAGCTTATTTAGCATTTTTGAGCAACCGTTAAAACAACAAAATTTCGACACAACAAAATGCATTTTGCACATTCAACGATTTCTTTTTCTCAGTGCGTTCTTATTGTATCTATAATTAGTACTTTCATTGTGTTTACCTATCTGTCTCTGATCAATATCAGCAACTCAAATAAACTGAAACGATGTTAAACTTTACCAAAAATTACTTCGTTTTGTCAAAAAATCGATATTGTTTTCTCTCTCGAGACGCGTGCGTCCGCCACAGTTGATACTTTCACACTCATTCACCTCACTGCTACTCCTCCTAACTTCAACGGGAGCACTGTGCTCGCACACACTGTTTAGTGGCTAGGCTTATGACTCATCATACCCCGTGTATTTGTATTTCGTCCCGAGTTCCCCTATACATTTTTTCGATCGCCGAATAATTTTGAGTATAGATAGTACATTTTCAACTATCTAAATTGAATTCGTACAATTCTCATGACTTAAACGTACAAGCTCCTTTTTTCCGGTTGAAGAAAGACACCACTTCAACTGCCCATTTTCGACCGTTTTCTTCGACATTTTTTTTAATAAAAGGAATAAAATACATGGTCGAAAGAACTTTTAGGCTTCATTAGGTATATATACCAGGTGTGTAAGTATGAAACCGGAATTTGCCCATAGGTGGCGCTAGATGTCGATGCAGTTACCGACACATCACGTCAGCGGTGTCTTGTTATTGTATTGATATCCGACAAAGATTTCCAACTCACAATAACACGAGTTTCATTCAGTAGCATTAGTTTATTAGAGATAAACATGTCGAGTTTTGTGCCAACAAATTACGATTTGCCGACAGCACTACTTTTCTGTTTTCATCTGTAGAAAACCGCAGCCGAATCGCATCGAATGCTTGTGGAGGCGTTTGGTGAGCATGCTCTCGGTAAAACACAGTGTTTCGAGTGGTTTAAACGGTTCAAAAGTGGCGATTTTGACGTGAGGAACGAAGAACGTGGAAGACCACCGAAAAAGTTTGAAGACGCTGACCTGCAAGCCTTGTTGGACGAAGACGACGCTCAAACACAACAACAACTGGCGGATGTACCTACGGTAATGATATGATACTTTGTATCATATCATTACAATAAACGTGTTTTTTCTGTGCAAAAATCCCGGTTTCATACTTACACACCTGGTAGAAGTATGTAACAAAAAATTATTTGTTAAAAGAATACAAAATGGCGGCGCACGCATCGCTATAGCACTACTGGTTTTTATAAAACCCTCTCCGCGGCACGCAGTGGTATTGTCGTAAATTTAATCCTGAAACTAAGGGTGAAATATGTTCGTTAATCATATTAGTTTTAGCAGTCAAATATGGGGGGGAATGAAAAAAAATTATATTTAAAAAAAAATAGAAACGAGTTTGAAAAAAGGTTCGTTTTTTCGACCATAATTTTCATATAAAACGTGATATATTTTTTGCAATTTTCAATTAATCGAAAAAAAGCGCTCGTAGGTACTTGACCGTTAAAGCAATCTAAGAAGCTACAGTTAGAATTTCAAGTCGATTGGACGAATATTGTTCGAGTTCTGCTGCGTGCCGATTTCAAAAACATGGTTTTGAGAACACCATGTTTTTTAATTTTTTGGAATTTATTTTAAAAATATAAAATAAAAATTTACACGAAAATTAAAAAAAACAAGTCAATGTATGCTTAATCATTTTTTTTTCTCCCAAAGACCCATATAAATAATTCAGTAGACAACAAAAATCGATAAAAACGACCTTTTTTGACCCGCCACAGTGGTGTCCTCCCTTAAGGGGTAACACCACTCCAGGATTTTGAAAAAATCGTTTTTTTTGCTTAAGAAATACTTTGGGGTCATGAAAACAATATGCAATTGGTCCTGTAGCGAATTTTTTTTTAATGGTTCTGTTGGGATAACGGATTACTCGAACACCTCTACATGGATCGATTTGAAATTTTAATAGTACCTTCATAATTAAATTCTCTATGGAAGTACGTAGCCGTTTTATGTATTAAATGTAAACTTTTTTTATAAGCAATTTACTGCTTATTTTTTGGGCAAAAAATCGATTAATGTGTTTAAAAGTGCGCCATGTTTCAAAATTTGATGAAAAAAATCCCTACGTCGTCCCATAGCTAATAATATATAGATTATATATATATATATATTTTTTGGTTTTTGTTCCAGATCTTATACTTTACGAGAAAACCGTCCTCCCGTGAAGCTATTTGTAAAAAACACGTTTTTCAAGATGGGCTCTGTCACCGCCATTTTGTATGAAAATTATAATAACATTTTTTTAATACTTTACTATGTGTTGAATAAACCGTCTCAAAAGAAAACCTATTCTTATTTCATACTCCCAAAACAAATAGTCAAAGTTAGGCCTAATTTTCTACCGCTGGAGTGTTGTTATCCCTTAATCTCGTTTGATAGCAATGAAAAATAATTAATGTTTTTGAAAAAGCATATTGGAGAACTCTTTTGCAAACTGTGCCTACTTTTGTAACCAGCTGTAAAAGGAGATTAGCATTTTTTCCCATTCGGACAAAATGATGCTCGACAATTTTCCACCAATTTACATATAAATAACGCTTTTCCTAATTCAGAGACGTTTTAGGTTGCTTCTTTTTTTCTGTCTCTGCCACTGTCATCCGTTGTCTCAATTACTTTTCCGATCCTTTATATTTGCAGAGACATTTGCTCATCTATATGTGTTTCCGAGCTTTTGATTAACCCGCTTGCGTTAAAGGGGTTACGACACACTAATGAGCGGCATGACTGTGTGATAGGGCCCTGCGCCATATGCATGAAAGAAAAATAAAGCTTTGCAACAATAGCGAGAAGCAGGTAACGAGAGAGGAAAAATATGCGAGGATTTCCAGGTTTCCGGAAGACACTCATGGAGAAAATTAACTGGCTCTCTGTGGATAGAGCAAAGTTAAAATAAGCTAGAGTGAGAGACGAAGGAAGAAAATGAGAAAGCGAGAGGCGAACACGATGTTGCAACAGAAGGGGATTCTTGGTGAAAAAGGACGAAGTGTGAGGAGCAGAGAAGCCGTTGGAGTCGTGATTTTGCTCTGACTCATTCCGACTATGTTAATTAATTATTTCTGCGACAAATGCACGGGAGCAGCAACGAGGAAGTATAATATACCGTAACGTCGCTGCACGAGTGCTTGTGAAATACAAGGTGTAGGTACTTGGAGCTTTCCATCCCAAATTGTCAAATGATCCTCGGCCATTTTTCAATTTCGATCATTTTCGAAGTATCATCAGCAAGATACGAGAACTTCTACTCTTTCGCTACTAATTTGTATTGTACCGTTCCTCGGACACCCTCTAAAACGGAATATACTACATCGGAAAGCATTTCGAAAATAGTAATTGGCATTTTTGCATACGTATGAACAATGTACCCACCTTCTTAAGGAGTTTCGGGACCATTTACGAAATGTTACCATTTTATACAATTTTATAGAGTAAATTCTTTGTCATATACTGAATACACCCTTCAAATTTAAAATCGATCGTCTACCTCGTTTCTATTAAATCTACAATTAAAAAAAAAAACATTTTCTTACATCGGGAGATGTCTACGCTCATCACTGAATGGCAGTTTTACGCACGAAATAGCGTGAAAAAATGTTTAAAATTTTATTTAAAAAACTGTCAAATCACACTCACAAGAAAAGGTTGGGAGGTCGATCGCTCCGATTTCGATTAAATTTGGCATGCTTGTAAATGGGTGAAAATAGGCAACACCTATTTTTTTATATCTCCGGAACCCGATTTTCAAGGGGTGAAACGCACCCTCGAAAATAGGGGTGTTCTTTAATTTTTTGATAACGTTATCGTTCTCATCTCCAATGTATAGTAAACGGAAAAATAAACATTGTTGCAATTTGCATTTTTTTCATATCTCGTGCCGTTAAAACGTTATCGACGAAAAACGAAAAACACCCCTATTTTGAGGGTGCGTTTCACCCCTTAAAAGTCGGGTTCCGCAGATATAAAAAAAAAAAAATACGTGACCCATATTTTTACCTATTCTACAAGCATGCTAAATTTCATCGAAATCGGAGAGATCGACCTCACAACCTTTCCTTGTCAGTACGTTATGACATTGATGACGAAATCGTTCTCCCCATTTTTAGGAGTGTTTTTTTTAATTGTAAATTTGATAAAAACGGTGTAGACGATCGATTTAGAATTTGGAGGGTGCATTGAGCATATGATCAAGAATTCTGTATAAATTTGAATCAAATGGTATCATTTCGTCAATTGCCCCGAAAGTTCTTCAAGCGGCTGTGAAACTCCTGTTTATACTCTGCCCCCAGCCTACATCCAATATATTCGTCAATAGTTTCAACTATCTCCCGAACGGTATTAACTTTTCACCAAGCGAAATGTTTTATCGTATATGGAATTACTGGCCAAACCTTAAGGGGCTACACCTACCTCGAGGCCCGAAAAAATTGCCATAGCGCGAAATTTATTTCTAGGAAACGGTTGGTGAAAAAGAAACGCATTTTCTTTAATACAAAAGTACATATATTGAGAGTTTTTTTTTAAATCACCAAAAATACAGAAAAACAACGAAAACATGGTCGCCGGCAGATGATGACTTTTTCCGCGATGTTTGGCGATGCACACTCTCCAGCTTAAACGGTTTATCTAAAATCCATTGGGAGTACAAATAAGTCTCCGCCGTTTGACAAAAGATGGCTCTACTAGGAGGTTATGGTTGAAATTGTTTCAGATGTAAAACGTCACATCGTAAGGTTGGACATCTGGTAAGACCATAACCTTGAAATATTAACGATTTTGTATCAGCATCACATCATTTTTTCGTGAAAAAATGTCGCGTTCTGATCGGACTAAGCGTAATTTGCAGAAACTTTTGATTTACTTCTTTAATTTGAAGAAATCTGCAGCTGAGGTGCATTGATTGCTTGTAGAAGCATATCGTGAGGCTTCAAGGCCTCAGGCCACAGTAACGGGTATAAAAGCATGTGCAAATTTAACGATTTCTTTCGTATGAAAACGCGATTCACTTATAAAATTAATTACACATCTATTTAGTATGAATATCAAGCTGTGAGAATTTTTTTTTTCAATGTACATTATGTCCGACTATTAATATTTTCTTTTGTTATCTTTTTTTAGGCGCTCCGCGGCGTGGCATCCACAATTTTTGACCTAGAACAAAAAACAAAAATTCTCGTTACTCTACATTAATCAGAAATTCCGAACGCACTTCTCTGCGAAACGCAATTAGGAACATAACTTTTAAATTTGAAGTAATTCGAGTGAAAATTGTTGAAGTTATTTCCCACGCCAATTGGAAAAAAACTGTTTCAAGAAGTTTCGAATAGTCGGCCATTTTGTACATCGAAAAAAAATATATATATTTTTTCTAACAGCTTGATATTCATATTAAATAGATGTGTAATTGATGTTATGAGTGAATCACTTTTTCATACGAAAAAAAATTGTTAAATTCGCACATGATTTTATACCCGCTACTGTGGCCCAAGGCCTTAAGTGAAAGAAGTTGCCGTGAGGGATTTCAAAAGTTTAAGAACGGTAAGTTTGACGTCGAAGACAACGAACATAGCGGAAGGCCGAAAGTGTACGAAGACGCGAGATTGGAAGCATTATTGGAGGGAGATTCGTGCGAAACGCAAGAAGGACTTGCACTTACATTAGGAGTGCCTCAACAAGCAATTTCACGTCGTTTGAAATCGTTGGGAATTATCCGAAAACAACGAAATTGGGTTCCATATGAACTGACGCCGAGAAACGTTCAATGCCGATTTTGCACAGGTGAAATACTGCTTGCCAGGCATAAGCGGAAGGGTCACTCATAACACTCAATTGGGAAGTGTTACCACCGTATTCACCAGACATCACTCCCTCTGACGCTCATCATTTATTTCGCTCGATGACGCACGGCCTGTCTGAGCACCACTTCACATCGTATGGAGACACCAAAAATTGGGTCGATTTGTGGATAGCCTCAAAAGATGAAGCGTTTTTCCGACGGGGTGTGATGCCAGAGAGAGATGGGAAAAAATATTGGCTATCGATAAATAAAATATAACGTACCGTTCTTTCACAATAAATGCCCAATTTTTTATTTTAAAAAAGGCGAAGACTTATTTGTACTCTCAATAAAAACCAAACGAGTTATTCAAGGTAGGAATAATTACGAGTCGTTGACCTTCGTCGATATTTAAAATCATGTTTTTTAACAACGTGGCGATGTATTGAAACTCGAGCCTATAAAATCTATGAAAAAGACATCATTTTTACGTAACCATTAAAAAATAAAGATCAATTTTTGAAAAGTGAGATTGTCAACAGCCTTTAGATATTTCTCATCGTATGAAATAAAATTTATGAAGTATTTTGAAGCAAAGTTTGAAGTATGGTGCTGCTACCGCTCGCCCGGCCGACTGTTGGACTCTTTTAGCATTGGAAATGCTTTTAAAACTGTATATGTTTGTTGAGGTAGGCTGGGTGTAGGGGTTTGAGTTATCTGGATGTCACACGAAACTAACGCTACCAGTCAGAGCTCGTTCGATGGACAAAATCGCAAAATTGTTCAATATAGAACCACCCATCGTTGACCGTAGATAATTCTTTGTGAGTTTCAACTTAGAGAAACTTCTCTTGCAAGTAGCGACGCTGATGGCAACGATGAGGAAGATTCGTAGCATAATAACGATGTTCAGGACTGAATCAGCTAGGCTGAACTCTTGAATAAAGCTGCATGGGCCCTTCCGTCGTCAGTGATTCGAGATGTTCAGGTTTTGGAGAAGCTTCACTGGATTTAATCAACCTTGTGCGTTCCAGCAGAAACTCATCCTTGTCGATTTCATCAGCATCCAGCTTGCTTGAATCGATGCTGATCCTGAGGTCCAAAAGATTGGTTGAACTCAAACAAACCCAAACAAACTTTTTTGATCATCATGCTCATCGGTTACCGAATTATTACTCAACCGCCGTTCATTTCAAATGGAACGTTGCTGTAATGTGAGACGATGACAGCACCAATGGCCTCCCGCGCAGTTTTTCGTCTTCGACCATTACTCGATGTCTATTTGAAATTGGAACTATAGAGTCAGTTATGACAATTGAGCTCCCGACCGTTGTATTAGAATTAACAGCTATTCACAATGATTTGTGGACAAAAATGTTAAAGGCAGTATTACCGTCTAGAAACTTCAAAAAATCGATTTTTTTGCATTTTCTTATAGTTTGGGTTTCTTAGAATGTGTCTCGAAAATATTAATCTGAAATTCGTAGAACTCCCATAGTTACAGAGGCTTAAGGCGGTCCTCTAGTTTCTCGGCTGTTTTTTTACGGCTTTTTCAATAATTTTTTACGGGCAAAGCATCGAAATAATCAATCTCATGGTTTTTGCATAATCTTTATTAACATTTAAATAAGCTTTAGAAATTTTTTGACGTCAAAATATATAATAGAATAAAAGTTATAGTGGCCGACAGGAAGTCATCAAGTATAAGAGATCCTTGACGGTGACCAAGATTGCGGCTGTTCTGCTTATCTGAAATCAAAAAACCAAACGGCATTTTAATCTTCATATTCAAGACTAGCGATTGAACTAGAGTGAATTCTAAATTACAAAAAATGACTTTTTTATACACTTTTCAAAATTACATTCTATTTTTTACTCATTTTTTCTTAAGTTTTTCGCTCGTACAAAAAAAACTATCGAAGCAATCATGATAATCCCAGTTCAATCGCTGGCTTATAACATATTAAAGATGCTGTATAAATTTGAACAAGATCGGTGCAGTAGTTTCTGAAATATCGTGGTCACCGTTTCGAAAAATGGTGTTTCGAGAAAAACGCGTTTGAAAGTTCGCGCATGTGATTTATACTAAAAATTTCATCTCACCGTCAATCTGCTATGCCTGGACCATACAATAGGCCTTCCTCTTCTTCTTGGAAGTCACGCAGAGCTGCTCCGTCTTCCCTTTTCGCGATTCGGGCCTGTTTTACAATATCACTCGTGCGCCTTTCTGAACGGTCGATCCGAGCGCTATCACGCTGTTGAACATATCCTTTAGCTTGTGGGCCGATTTTCACTCCCATGGTTTCCAAGGTCTTCAGGATAGATTTGAAGCTTTCGTTGAAGATTATGACAGCGAGAAATGTGGCGATTTCAACCACTTTTGGCCCAGAATGGAGGTGCTTCGGAGCAAAAGTCCAGATTAACGAATTGAGCGACTCGTTATTATTTTGAGTTTCAGCTCCCAGGCATCTGCTTAACAATTCTTCTTTGGATAAATCCTCATAAATTGGCTTTATAACTTTTTGAACTGCTTCAGAAAGAGGCGGTTTATTGTGTTTGAATTGAGCAGCCCGGCGCGCGCTCCGTATACCTGCTCCGTTCCAGGGCCGTAACTTATGAACCACGTCGAATATCGAAAAATCCTTTGGCACACATTTTCTGCACATGTTGTAGATGTGATTTATGAAAAAAAAATGATTTTTTCGACCCGAGAAACTAGAGGACCGCCTTAAAGGCTGCGGTGCGTTGGGGAGCGACAGGTAGTCATCCCCTCGACCGTTGTACCTCGACCGTTATATCCATTGTATACCGGCTAGGGGAATTTCCCTATCTCTTGCAAATAGTCAGTATACGTTTGAGCTCTGCAAAGCTCTGTCAGTATACATTTACACTGTGGCAAAAGCACCATAGATATTACTAATTATTTAGCTGTCATCATTTTTAATGAAGGATTCATGTAAATCCTGAAAATGATGGATGCATTGGGAATCAAAATCGGCCCTAACGCAAAGCAATACGCAGAGTGTAGAGACAACGAGCGTGTACAACGTTCCAACAGACTTGCGTCTACCGCATCTAAAGAGGCGCGGACGGCCAGAAGAGAAACGAGTGCGGCTCAATATTCTTTCTTTGAAGCTGAGTAAGGCGGGCTGTATGGTCCTGGTATAGCTGATTAAGAGTGCGTTACTCAAATCAGTTGTTATCTATCGTAAGTTCAGCCGTATCAGTGATAAATGTATGGCGAATTTTAGATGCGTTTTTCTGGAAATCATATTTTTTAAGTCAGGCGCACGTTTTTCTGAAAAACTATTAGACCGATTGACTTCAGGTTTTGCACACATTTCGAGGGAACCTTCACCTATAGTCTGAACTAGAATGATACCGATAGCTCGAATATTTCAGCCCCGCTCTCATGCTTTAGTTGACAATTTTCCGGGAAAATTAAACCTTAATTTTCTTACTCTAATTTTACTCTGTTATAGTTCAGACGATAACTACATTCATATAGATTAGAAAAAAAGGTCGTTCTTCTGTTTCAGACGACTAGGATCGCCGCGACTCGTGCGCCCGATTGGACAAGCGTCTCACGCCACGACCAGCATACCAGCGCATAACCTATATAGATTTCAATAGAGTATTTCCTAAAAATTTGCGTTGCTAGTTGAAACATGTCTTAATGTGCGTCAAAAACCCCGTCACTGTAAGTGTGATAGTTTTTTTCAAAATAAATTCCAAAAAATTACTTAACAAACAAGCTCTCTCTCTCTCTCTCTCTCTCTCTCTCTCTCTCTCTCTTTCTCTCTACCAATGTCCCGTCTTGCAAAACTACGCTGCTCTCAAGATTTAAAGATAATTTTGTTCAGGACCTAATCCACGAGACACGGAATGCCCTATACACATGAAATGCGAATTTCCAGGTATACGGAGATATCTCAGTCGTTCCAGAAATTAAACAAGTCCACATATGTACACGAGTGTACACGCAGCGTGCAGCTACAGATATCCTGAGATCATAACGAGGATGCACCTCAGTACGAAACTGTACGCATACAGGATCTTTCCAGGGAAAACCGAGAGCCAAGGCCGCGCACACAATTTTCGCTCTCCAGTTTTCATTCGAGACTCCAAGGATCGTTTATTCGAGCTTACACAGAGACGTAACTTTGACAAACTTGCTCTCTTCTGTGTCTTATTTGGCGACGAGTACAAGAACCCAAAGGCACGAAGATTGCAGACTCGAATTACAGTGCGCTTCGTTTGCACTGATATGTTATTTATGCCGTATAACTCGCGGCGACTGTGATAGAACCTCGACGAGTCTAGGAACGTGTACCAACCCTTGAAAAAATGTTTGCACAGTCGTTTCGAAGTGTAAGCCGTTTAAATAGCCGCCAGGGGTTGGAGTCTTTTGCGATGTCCTTTACGATGAATGTACAGAGAAGTCATCATTGTGAATGAATTGTGTCACCCATAATGAATAAGTTATATTTTCGTAAATAAAAAAATCATTTTTCGTGCCTTCTAATTCAGTCTCCAGCCTTAAGGTATTCCTTTCATGAACCCGAATATTTAACAGTTAGCTTATATTGGTCTATAATCAAGTAAAAGTGCATCCCAGTATACTGGTAAAATTTCATACCACGTTACCGAACATTTAGCGAACAATTACGACTCTAAGAGTGGTCTCATTTATACGACACGTTATGGAGATGACACGGTGGCCAAATTTTCCATTTAATAATTTTTACACTGAATAACTCTAAATGCCTTATGTAAGCTGCTCAACGTGTGTAAAAAACGATAAAGATTCCGTAACGACAATAAAAACAGGGAGTCACCGAATGTTTAAAGAAAATATTATTGATGGAACTTAGAAAAATGTGACTAGCAGGAGAATTTTCGTGGCCGCGACTTTTCAGAGTGTCCAAATCTACTAAATTTCCGCGAAACTTTTTATTGAGTTTATCGTTGGGCATGGTAATTGATTGTGGCTAATTTAAATTAATCGCCACTGTAATTTACCAATTATTCAGAAAGGTCCTGTTTATACCCCCACAAAAGTCGACCCTCCCCGAAAGGAATACCTTAAGGGGGGACACTCTCTATAGAACGCCAAATCTTAGTCGATCTTCATGATTTTTTTGGAGGGTAAGGAATGTATATATATTTTCAGGGTCATAGGTACTTGTTATTGCATAATTCTAGTTTTTAAAACGATTTTTGGTGCTTAAAAAAAGTGCAAAATGGCGGAGATATGACCAGTCGTCGTGAAGCTATCCGGAAGGGAGGCCGCATGTGGTGTACACTCCAGCACCTCGTAGGTTTATCCGAAACAGTCTGCGGAAAAAAGCGATCACTATATACGTGTGGTCACTCGATGAACTAATAATATTGGAAAAATAATGATAATAGGATAAAGGAGAAGCCTTAGAACAACAAAGTTGATTTTTTCGGAAAAAATTCAAACTTTCACCCAGCCAAAAACATGTTTATTTTGATAATTTTCAGTCGGTCTTAGTTTCATCAAGTGACCACATGTGCCTACTAATCATTTTTTTTGTGCAGATAATCCTAGGAGTCTGTCTTAGATAATCCTAGGAGGTGCTGGAGTGTACACCTCATTCGGTCTCTCTTCCGGACAACTTCACGGCGATATCTCCGTCATTTTTCACATTTGTGAGCAACAAAAATCGTTTTGAAAATTAGAATTACGCAATAAACAGTCATAGGTACCTTTAATTGAACCCTAAAAAGATATATATATTCCTTACCCTCCAAAAAAAATTATGAAAATCGATTAAGATTTGGCGTTCCATACGGAGTGTTTTAGGTATTCCTTTAGCAAAGGGCCGCATTTTTTTCGGGGTATAAGCAGCGCCCGTCTGAATCATTGGTAAATTACAGTGGCGCTTAATATAAATTAGTCACAGTCAATTATTATATTTTATATCCAATTATAAATTGGAATAAAAAGTGGAGTACAATATAAAATACAGCAGTAGAATATAAATGCCGTACAGTAGTGCATTATAAAAACTACAGGCAGACCTCTGATGGTTTGGAAGGCCCTGGAAATGGCGATGAATCGATGATAGGGGGAAAGTGAAAAGAATGGGGTCGTAAAAGCCTGAAAAAACAGACAAAGGAATGTTACAAAATATTTAGAAAATAATGAAACCCTTGCACCTTTATCCGCCGAACATGGTGCAAAAAAATGGTTTCGGCACGTCACCGTCAAAAGTCCGCAATTCGTTGCACAAAAAAGCTCTTAACGAGAGGAGAAGTCTCTCCAGGGCACCCTAAAATATCCGCGTGTAACATCGACACCGCGTACACTCTACACTGAAGTGCACTGTGGTGAGAAAGGAAAAAGGCAAGCTGAACAAATGGTTGAACTTTGCGGAGAACAATTCTCCGGATCATTGAGAAATGGTTTGAAAGATCACTCGGTCATTTCTCAGGTTACAAGACACACGGCCATTCACAAATTTCGTGTAATCGTATTTCCCCGTGTCATAGTACGGGAGCCCCCGACGGGTTTCCATCGGATCCATTGTACTGAAAATTCGAGGGGAATAGCCGATCGGGCGCGCGTCCCTAAAACAATATTGGCGAGAGAAATATAAGGGGCTCGCTCGGGCATTCATTTGGATATATTTATTTTAGGTGAGACCGCGCCATCATTGCAGTGCAATGCGTATTTCTCTATCTTTCTCCCATTCACATCACTCGAGTCGATCGTTGGATACTCGAGTCCCATCCGCTCTGCTTTTAACTTCCGGTCATCCGCTCGATACGACACAGCGAACGTTCAGAGACGATGCGACGAAAAAACCTGCCGCGGGTATACAATTTTCCCACTGTTTTTTGCAGGAGAAAAATTATTAGACTGCTCGTGTCGATCGTCGCTGGTAGGAAAAAATTACCGGTTCGGTCGTGACAAGTCAGTTGGTGCTAAATCACTTTTGAAGGGTGGAATGGAGAAACGATGTTCCTATGCTGGTACATTGTGTGACGCACTAGTGCCAACTTATTGCAACCAAATATTAATTACATGTTCGAATAAATATCACGACAATGTTCAAATGCACGGTAGACGATCGTAATTATTATTTACATATGTGTTAAGGGACGGGTAACGGTTTCAGCGTGAAAACAACACTTTTTTGCGATTTTTTTTCATCTATTTGGATAGAGTAAATTTATTGAAACCTTTTGTACATTGTGAAGTGGCATTTCAAGAACATTCCGTGAAATTTGTACGCGAAAATATCCACAACCAAGCCGGTGACAAAGCTTTTACAAGAACGCCTTTTAGTACAGTCGTGCTGTATATTGGAATCGGAAAAAATTAGAAGAAGGCTAGTTTTTTGACAGGTGATTTTGTAGGTGCCACGGGTGCTAAAACCAAGTTTACCTAAAAATCGGGGGGTAGGGTTTTTTTAGGGGATGGGGGTGGATTAATGCCAAACTACAACCCCTACGAGGTCGGCGCTGAGAGACAAAATGTTCAGAAAAATCCGGGTTTTATTTTTGTCCATAGCGCCGAAGTCGTGGAAGTTCATTTTGGGCGTGAAAAAGTGGGGTGAAATTTTGAAAAATCAGTTTTCATTCGATAACTCTTTAGGACAAATTCATACAATTTTTGTTCAAATGGAATCGTTATAGCCCTTAAAAATACGCGTCAATGGAGTATTCGATCAACCCTCTCCAATGATATCTTCACCCCCAAAAGAATTGTTGAAGAATTAACAAAAAAATTGTTTATTGAATAACTCAAAAACAATCGATTTTTCGGGGATGGATCGAATGTACGAAATGCAGAGAATAATTTTCTCTATATTTTCGTTCCTATGCACGACTTTTGAATTTTGCTTTGTCGAACCTCTCTCAGGGGTTGAAAATTCAAAATGAAATTTGGGGGGAAATTTTGGGGAAACTATTGACTGAAACTAAAGAGATACGAGTTTGGCGCTATGGACGAAAATGTAGCTGAGGGTTCAAGCTACAAATTCTTTCACGGCGGCGAATTCGTGCCGTCAATGGTTTTCCCAGAATTTCATTTTAAATGTTCAACTCCCGAGAGGGGTTGGAAAATCAAAATTCAAGGGTGGTCCATAGCAACGAAAATATGGAGAAAATTATTCTCTATATTTCGTACATTTGAACCATACTCGAAAAACCGATTGTTTTTGAGTTATTCAATAAACTATTCTTTTTTTGTTTTTTAACCATTTTTTGGGGCGAAGATATTATCGGAGAGTGATGATCGAATACTCGATCGACGCGTCTTTTCAAGGGCTACAACGTTCCCATTTAAACAAAAAACGTACGATTTTTTTCTAAGGAGTTATTGAATTAAAACCGATTTTTCAAAATTTCGCCCCACTTTTTCACCCTCAAAATGAACTTCCACGACTTCGGCGCTGTGGACAAAACTAAAGCCCGGATTTTTCTGAACATTTTGTCTCACGGCGCCGGCCTCGTAGGGGTTGTAGTTTGGCATTAATCCACCCCCATCTCCTTTCATCCCCTAAAAAATAACCCTACACCCCGATTTTTAGGCAAATTTGGATTTAGCACCCCCGGCACCTACAAAATCACCTGTCAAAAAACTAGCCTTCTTCTAATTTTCTCCGATTCCGGGTTTTTTCAGCGACAGCAAGACTGTACTATTTGGAAAAACACGATTTGCGGTATTCACTGTATCTCAGCTAGAAACTATCTGAAATCAAGTACCATTAAAATTTAGTCAAAGTATCATCAAATCCTCGCCCCAACGGTCTGTGATAATTTTTTTTTTTTTCATTTCTAATTTTTTTGTGGTCATGTAAAGTAAAAAGTGCTATTTTTCACGAAAAATTCCGCCATTTTGGGGGGTGAAAAAACCCCCTCAATGTAAAAAAAAATCTCAAACTAACCGTTGGGGGGAGGTATTTTATATGTAGAAAGTGTGTACCAAGTTTGAAATAAATCGGTCATGTAGTTTTCAATTGGCAGTGAACACGGACTTTGAAAAAGTGGTTTCGAGGAAAAACGCGTCACCGGCTTGTTTGTGGATATTTTCGCGTACAAATTTCAGGGAATGTTCTTGAAATGACACTTAACAATGTACAAAAGGTTCTAATAAATTTACTCTATCCATATAAGGTAAATGTCCCAATTATTGAACAGCTAAGGATCTGGGGGATTGAATTCGGTGAGAAAAAAATATAAAATCAAGAAAAAACCATCGCTTTCAGGTTCAAATGATACTTTGATATTTTTACTTTCGAAAAATCACCCCTTAAATTATTTTTAAATGATTTTAAATGAAAAAAAAGAATAACAATGTGAACAACGCAAATGTCCCAATTATTGAACACTGGAAGTGCCTATGTCCCTAATATTGAACAGGCATGTCCCAGTTATTGAGCACTCTCGAGAATTCTTTTTCCGTTCTAAAAATATTATTTTGGGTACAATATTGAGAAATAAAAGCAAAATGAAACACTTAAATAATCTTTTGTTAATTATGTAAAAATACAAACATATATATTTAGTCTCTTTTGAAAGGTTTGTGGTTCATTCACATTTGGTTTGTTTTTGCTTTTCAACTCGAACTTTATTTTCTTTTTCTTTTCAGCTTCCTCGTTTTCATATTCTGTTTTTGTTTGATTTTGTCGCAGCTTGGCTCCCTGAAATATCGGAGAGCAAAAAATATTGAACAGTAAATTCGTATTTTTAGGTTACATTTAGGTTATATTCTCTTTTTACTTTCCTTTTTATGTTTATTGCACGAAAATACAAATGAAAAATATATTTGACGATCTTAGAGTTATTATTAAAAGAATAGAGGTAAGTTTATTCAGGAACTTACAGTTTTTGTTTGAATAAATCCGATTCACACGATCTGTCACACGTTAACTGTCTCGATGTTTTGATGGGTTTAATGACGCCTACTTGGAGAATTCGAGTGTTCAACAATTGGGACACACTGCATTTTCTATGTCACAATGATCGAACACCGTATTTTTTAACAAATAATTAAATAAAGTTTTTTCATAAAAAATGTAATTTGTAAGAAATTTTCTGAGGAACCTGAAACGCCTTTACTTTTTGAGATGCGACAGTTTTTGAATTTTTTATGCCCTTACGCATGAAGCGGCGCGTCTTAGTAAAAACGATAAGCAGTTACCACGAGACGTCAAAACGAGTCACCGTTGCTGATTAAATAATTTTTTTCTCTATTAATTAAAGCTTTTTTTGCATAAGTAAGGTAACATTTCGATAGCTAAAAGTTCCATATATGTAATGAAATTTTATAAATAAGTAAATGCATGCAGGTAAATGAGAAATAATTAGAATACAAGATAGTGTTCAATAATTGGGACCTGTTCAATAATTGGGACATTTACCTTAGATGAAACAAATTCGTAAAAAAGTGTTTTTTTTCACGCTGAAACCCCTACCCTCCCCTTAATGTAAAGGCGTTGAGATTATCAGAATATTAATTTTCAATGGATAAGGTTCCGAAAACCCCCAACCTTCGATCGAACTGAAATTTTGCACAGACCTCCCTTTTAATATTTTAAGACAATCCCCAAAGGAATTTTGGCGACGTGCAATAGTTTTTGATTTTTGGTTTGTTTGGGTTTGTTTGTTAGGCAGAACGGAGAGCACGATAACATATATAAGTATGAACGGAAACGTAGCAGATATAGATATATTCGGCACGCGTTAAAAAAAACTTAAAAATTCAATATCTCGAAAACTATTGCTAGTTCCCAAAAATCCCTTTAGGGGTTGTCTTAAAATATTGAAAGGAAGATTTGTACAAAATTTCAACTCGATCGGAGGTTGGGGGTTTTCGGAACCTTATCCTTTTCGATGTTTAAGGGTCTTTTCCAGTGTGAAATTTTTTGAAAATCGTTTTTTTTTTCATTATCCAAAAATATGGTCTTTCATAAACATACTGCTAAATTTTGGTCGCGAAATTCGAATTATTACGGTCGCTACAGTTTTTCTTAGAAAAAAGGCTGCGTGAGGCCTGGCGCGGACCTGCGCCTTTTCTCGATATATCGTTTTTCAAAGCGGTGGAAGATTTTAAACGAAAAGTTTTCAACCTCTCCGTTTCAAATTGTGCCACGTCATTCTTCACGCGATTTCTTAACGTCGAAAGAAAGCGTTTTTTTTATTTTTCTTGGTTTTAACGAAAAACTGTCGAAAAAATGCCCAATTTGACACCTAATTTTGAAATGGACAACATTTTGTTAATTTTCATCAAAAAAAAAAATCCTCTGTACGCCTGCACAGTTTTCCATACTTAGTAATAATCTTTTTGGTTTTTTTCTTCCAGTCCATTTTTGGAGCAATAGGACTTTCCACCGTCAGGCGCTATTTTTTAGGCATCATATTGCAGTGGTCAAAAAAATTATATAAAAAATAAAGACAAAACATTTAAAAATATTTTTATTTACAACATAAGTCATTTGAATGAACGAAAAAAGATTACGAAAATCAGCAATATTGAAGCCAGTGGCGCTGAGCCTATTGAAATATACACGAACTTTGGCAACGTCGCACGGTTCTCTCGTAATTCGAGGCTCTCAGGTTGCCGGCAATGACTGTCACAGATGACAGCTGTGTTACGCGCGTTTTGTGCCGGTCGGCGTTTTCAGAGGTTATGTGAGAGCAAAAGGAGGCAACAAATGATTAGGAAAAAGGTTAGTGCGCCGCAAAGTTTCCGATGGAAAAGACAATTTGTCAGTGCTCGTGCCAATAAGCATCGTACTATGCTCACCGAAGCTAGAAAAATAGAATGCATCATAATAAATAAATAAATAAATAAGTACCCCTTAGTCGCATTTGACTTTAGCACATTTGAAATTGGCGCGCTTGGTCTCCGATTAGCTCTGCTATTCCCATACTTCCGACGTTGCCACATTTCGATACATACGTCTCAACAAGCCTCACTATTTCGTAAACTGGTCGCATGTTTTTCATACATTCTTGTTAATAAAATTGCTAGCCTATCTTTGTTAGGGCTCCGTACCCAAAAGGCCAAACAGAACGCTATTGCTGTCACTCTGCTCTCTGTCCGTCCATATGTCACTTGTCTATATATCGTAAACGGAATAAGTTGCAGACCTGAAATCCGGATATTTTGTGTAGAATATTGACCTAAAACCGAATATTGTATTAGAAATTCAATTAAATTATTTTTCATGTGGATCCCACACATGAGAAAGGAGCAAAAAAACATTCTTTCCCTAGCATGTGGGGTGTCATTTTTCAAAGCTCATTGAGTAGAGTACAAATATATTTTTTTGTAATTTTTTTTTTTACGACAATAAAGAAATGGGAGGTCGTCAAAAGGGTGAGTTTTAGATCATTTTTGTTACGGGGTCCATCTCAAGAACTAAACTAGCTAGAAATTTGGAACTTCTGTATATTACGTACACTGAAAAAAAAATCGTTCATCCATCCAAAATTCAGTTGGTTTAACAAAATGTATCTTTAAATACGTTCAACTTGATTTTTGATTGACATAACAAAACAGTATAGTTGGTGGTAAAATAGTACAGTGGTGTGAACTGTAGCTTATTTAGCATGTCTGAGCAAACTGTTAAAACAACAAAATTTCGAGACAACAAAATACATTTTGCACGTTCAACAATTCTTTGGTCAACAATTTGAAATTTTTCATTCAACAATTCAATATTGGTCATTGGCTAGTACCGACTCCAAAAGTAAGTAATTTGGTATTGTAAATACTTAAATAACAATAATTTTATATATTTTCATTATTAGCTTACAGCAGGAGTATACAAAGCTTTCTTTAGCTAGCATCACCCCATATAGTTTCAGTTTAGTACTACCTAAGAACCAAGACAGAAGAAAAGCATTGTCTCATGAAATATCTAGTGAAAGAATCTACAGATATACACTAACAAGGAGAGGTTGCGATGTCGAACGCTCCGAATTCGATGAAATTTTGCATGTTTGTAGAATGAGTGAAAATAGGCGACACGTATTTTTTTATATCTGCGGAACCCGATTTTTAAGGGTTGAAACACACTCTCGAAAAATTGGGGCGTTTTTCGCTTTTCGTCGATAACGTTTTAACGGCACGAGATAAAAAAAAATTCAAATTGCAACAATGTCTATTTTTTCGTGTACTATACATTGGAGATGAGAACGATAACGTTACCGGCGAAAAACACCATCACTATTTTCGAGGGTGCGTTTCACCCCTTAAAAATCGGATTCCGCAGATATAAAAAAAGTACGTGTCGCCTATTTTTACCCATTCTACAACCATGCCACAAACAAAAAAAATTATCTAAAACTGACAACTTTGATGGCCTCCCTTGCTTTATTGTTGGAGACAAAGAAATACAAAAAATATATTTGTACTCTATTCAATGAGCTTTGAAAAATGACACCCCACATGCCAGGGTAAGCATGTTTTCTGCTCCTCTTCCATGTATGGGACCTCCATGAAAAATAATTTAATTGAATTTCATCGAAATCAGAGAGATCGACCTTGCAACCTTTCCTTGTAAGCGTAACTATCTCATGGCAATGAAAATGTAATCAGACATTTCGCGTAATAGAAAACAGGTACATGTCGATATCCATCTATCCATCAATCCAACCATCTATCCATCTAGCCACCCATCCATCCATCTATCCATTCACCAACCCCTCTCTCTCTCTCTCTCTCTCTTTCTTTCTACATGTAATTTACACTACATTACAATTTTTAACCGCAGATATACACTACATGTCATCCAGCATTTTTGAACCATTCACAGGCATTTAGCATGTCACAGCTCCCCTCCACTCTACTGTAACACAGTGGCAGTGGAGTGGGGGTAGAGGTAGTTTCGTGTGACACCCAGCTAACTCAGACCCCTATAACCCAGCCAACCTCAACAAACATATAGATTTATAGAACCATTTACAATGCTAAAAAAGTTAGTCGTTCATATGTACGGAACCCTAATAGAGCGAGGCCCGACTCGCACTTGGCTAAGTTTTTTTTCAGTAATATTGGTCTATACACTATCCTGCGCACAATATTTGATTTTTTAAATTACTTTTCTCCACATATGCGAAAGCTATACGCGAGAAACTGAAATGGTAACGCCGTTGCCCCATGCAACCAATGGGATCATGCGTATTGACGCAAATTAAAAAATTGAATGTTCAATAAATGATTGCGGAAATCTCTGTTCTTCTTTTACCAGTATATTCAGAAAATATATCATAACAACTAGTAAAATTTTCATTAATATCTATCCACCCCAAGAGTTTGAAGCAGGAACCTTAAAAAAAACTTGTTCTGCCCTTCTATCCATATATTTATCGACTCAGGAATGCTTTTTGATCTGACTACACGGGATTATAGATACGTACGAGTGAAGAACCAGAAGGTACTTACTCTTAGAACGGTATAGGAGCTGCGATATTTCAAGGCACAAGACGTAGGGTGAACGGAGAGAAAGAAAACTTGTCAGGCTTTTCCCGTGAGCACGAGCCTCTCTCTCTCTCCCTCTATATATGTGTATTATGTGTCTGTACATATGCATGTATGTATGTATGTATAAGTTCTTGAGTTGCTGCTGATGTGGTTGCACCAAGTACGGCTCACTGTATACCTACCATCCTCCATCGGCCCGATGTTGATCCAGTTAATAGCCCCGTGTTTGATTTGACTACTGTTGTACGCCGACCAGCCGGCAGTAGCAACAGGAACCGACACTATCCTCCCTGTGTCCTATCCACATATATCTACATGCATTCACGCATATACAAATGCACGCACGCACACACTCTCACATACATACATTTGTATGCAAGTATGTGCGTACGTATAGAGCAAGTACCCTTGAAAGTCTAGACACGCATGGACCATGACGATCTTGAGGCCCATTGGTTTATATGCACATGAACTTTTATGTATGTATACGTATATGCATGTATGTATGTGGTTGTGTATATGAGAACGCCGCATGCGGAATCGAAAGACGATCGTGTAACGCTGTCAACCAATTTCACGGGAAGTACCATTCGTTTGGAAGTACCAGATGGTCCTGTTTTTCGAGAATGTGTTGAACGTATCGCAAGTAGGGCAGAGCGGGGTCACCTGATCAAGGTTTTGTTCTAACGAGGGAACCGTTTCCGGTGTCCCCCTCCGATTTCGTCCATATTTGAATATGTTATTTTTCATCAAAATCAGAGAGATACGTATTTTTTTTCTAGTTTCTCTAGTTCCTTAAAATGTATGCCGTCGAAATAGGAGTACGTCTATTTTACATCATTCGCTTGGAGATTGAACGATTTGCGTCACGTACATTTGGATGAAAAACACCATCGATCAGACGGAACAATATCGGATGGGGACACCAGACATGGTATCATATGAGGGTAGTTTGCCGATGTTTGTCGAACGATGTTTTTCCGAAAAATGTAAGAACAGGTATCTTCCACGTTATATAAATCTGTTAAATTCAGATGGCTTTGTTGGAATGAAATAAGAATCGATTTTTACAAATTTTTTTACTTTCAACTCCAACAAATTTCTACCAGTTCATCTCGTCGAAATTGACGGAAGCGCATTTTTCATTATTCACCATGAGCATTGTCCTCGAATTTGTTTCATTCAAAATTTTGAATCGAAATGTAAGGTGAGTTTAATCCCTTGAAATGGTTTTGCCGCCGATAAAAAAAATTTGTATCTCTCTGATTTCGATGAAGAATAACATATTCAAAAATGAACGAAATCGGAGGAGAACACCGGAAACGTTATTGTATAGGGGTGGTCACCCCCACAGGAGTTTTTTTTAAACGCAGAATCCTATGTCATCTACTTTTTACCTCTCTCGAATGCAATTGGTTTCAGCGGGATGAAAAAAAAGTTTTCGAGTCATACGAATTTTTTTTACTTTCAACCCCTATCAATTTACCCCCGCGGAACTGGAAAAGGGCGCATTGTTCATTATTCGCTATAAGCATTTTTCTCGAATTGGTTTCATTCGAGTATCTTGGTTGGAACTATGCGAAATTGCAAAAGACACTCGGAGGGTGGCCCACTTTGAGGGTGAGTTTTACCCCATCAAATTGTTTTTCTGCCGATGAAAAAAACGATTCTCTTAGATTTCGATGAAGAATAACACAACAAAAAATTCACGAAAGCGGACGGGAACACCGGAAACGGTATTATGCAGGGGTAGTCACCCTCAAAAGGTTTTTTTACGCAAAAAGCTGAATCACCTACGTGTTCAATCTCTTTCGAATGGAATTGGCTTCATCGAGATGAAAAAAAAGTTTCCGAGTTATACAAATTTTGCGACTTTCAACCGCTATAAATGTACCCCTATTTACCCCCTCGGAACTCGAAAAGGTACATTTTTCATTATTCGCCATAAGCATTGTTCTCCAATTGGTTTCATTCGAATATCTTGATTCGAACTATGCGAAACTGCAAAAGTCACTCGGAGGGTGCCCAACTTTGAGGGTAAGTTTCAGCCCATTGAACTGTTTTTTCGCCGATAAAAAAAATACGTGTCTCGTAGATTTCAATGAAGAATACTATATTCAAAAATTGACGAAATCGGAGGGGGACACCGGAAACGGTTTCCTTGATACAACAAAACCTTGATCAAGCTCTGCCCTACTTGCGATACGTTAAACCCATTCTCGAAAATAAAGCTCCGAATTAATGAAGTGATGAGTAATGATATCTTTTAAAATAGATATGTTTGTTTATTTGGCTATGTAACGCTATAAAAACAACTGCAGTAAAAACGTTGTTTACTAGAGTAAACTTACATGAATATCACAAAAGTCAGATGGCTTACAAGGAACATCCCTCAGGTGACACCCTTCGATTTTATTGAAATTTGGATATGTTATAAAGCACCGAAAAGTAAGCGATACGTATTTTTTTTTTATCGGCGGAAAAACGGTTTTAAGGGGTGAAACGAACCCTCGAAAGTAAGGTTGTTTTTCGTTTTTCGTCGATAACGTTATCGTTCTCATCTCCAATGTATAGTGCACAAAAAAATAAACACTGTTGCAATTTGAAATTTTTTAAGATCTCGTACCGTGAAAACGTTGTCGACGAAAAACATCCCCATTTTTGAGGGTGCGTCTCAGCCCTTAAAACCGTTTTTCCGCCGATAAAAAAAAATACGTATCGCTTACTTTTTGGTGCTTTATAACATATCCAAATTTCAACAAAATCGAAGAGTGTCACCTGAAGGATGTTCCTTGTTAGTCGACCCACCTAGTGGGGTCAACTGAGCCACCCCACGGGGCTAGTTGAGCCAGTGGGAAAATAATGTTTTTTTTCACAAGAGAAACATTTAAAAAAAATAGAGCATAGTTCTATATAATTTGTTATCTTTTGCCGCCTTTCGGATACTTTTACCGTTGATGACTTCTTCTGCGGCACGTTTTATCAGATCTTTGGAGACTGTAGGTCCTCCAGTTTTTCTCTTGTACTTTCGCATCCTGAAAAAAAGAAATAGTTTTTGTAGAAAGATTCATAGGTACTTGGGGTGGGGTTTGAATATCTGATTTTTAATGCAAGTTTAATGAGGCATGCTCAAGAGACCCCGCTTGTTTTAGCTCAAATGACCCCTTCCCAATTTTTTTCACTAATTGGACCGAGCCACCCTGAGACTACTAATATTAGGTTATTTTTTATTCTGTCATCGTAGAAATACACTATCATGAAATCAAAATACCCTTAGTTGATTGCCGTAACATCACAAGCAAAGGTGGAGTTTTTACTTTTTTTTACTTTTGACGCAAAAATAGTTACAACGTACGTGACACTCAAATCGAACACCGGCCGAGGACGACCCAAAAGCGGCCGAACCGCGTACCCCTTCCGCTTCTTCCGGCACCCCACACTTGTATCTACCATCTGTGTGCTAGTGTCGGCGGTGCAAGAGACCCCGCGCTCATAAAACCCCGCTCTGCCCTACAGCATGGATGCCGGTTTTCGATAAAATCTATAAACCGGAAGATTGGATCAAAAATCGGATATTGGACTCGAATAATACCGATATTTCGATATGTGAGTTGAAAAAACCAAAATATCATTACAACTGCTATTATTTCCATTTAAGTTTCGTTTACTCGTTTTTTTTATTACGTTTAATAACCTTAAAATCTTATTACCTACATTACATATTTCCGAAGAGTCGACTTATTTTATCAGCGAGTGTGGAATCGGAAAGGGCCTTTTCTTCCGCAGCTTACACCTGCAATGAGGTAGGGTCGTCTCGGTAAGATAAACTTTAGATGCTCTCTTCTTTTTGCGGTCGTCGTTTCAACAATATCAATCTCGTTAACTATAGTGAACATATGCTGTTGCTTGCCTGCCACAAGCTATGCCATTTGTTTGCATTCTAGTAGCTACTACTAGGCTGACTTGCATAAAACTTCCTAGTTTTTATTTTGCTTGTTTACTACTTATTTGATTTGTATAAAAGGTCCTATTTTTTGTTTTTTTTTCCGCTTATTTATTTTATGCCGGGTTGAATATATTTAAAAACATAGCAGAGTATTTTTAGAAATGTATAATAAATGAAGATCTCAATCAAACACTGATTTTAATCAATACTGTGCTTTAACTTACAACGAACATCACTTAAGGGAAGGTCCTGCCTTGTTGGGTCAAAAAATGTTCGATTTTTCACCAATCTTTTATGCGAAAAGTATTAAATATAGAATGTTGACATTTGGTATATTGACTAAGCGGTCTTTATTGAACATCAAAATATTTTTTAAAGTTTAACAAAACATGGTGGTGGGAGTGGGAGGAGGCACGCATGTCGGTGTGCGGGCGATGACATTCTTCGCTTGCGGAAGTCCTAAATCCCGGACAAATGATCTGATGCAAAAAAATCAAACATATTTTTACTTTGTACAATATTGTGTATAAGTTGACCTAGAAACAAGAAGAAAAATTGAAAAAAAAATAGTGAGCAAAAACTGCGAAAATGTTTGGGGAAAAGAACAAACTTCCTTCCAATGGCTCACTATTTTTTTAATATTCCCTCCTTAAAACCGTTTTTCGCAGATAAAAACAAATACGTGTCTAATAGTATTCGATGCTTTATCACATATATGAGTTTCTACAAAATCGAAGGCGGACACTTAAGTGGTCTACCTTGTTAGCTATAGACTATTATTTCTACAACTTCCATTTTCGCTTTCAAGCTTCTGACGTTTTTAACCCGTCACGATTACACCTTCTGGCTATAACATGTTGGTCACAGGGGGGTCGCCATGACCCCAGCCATGTTTCAAACGAATCCTGCGTTGACCGGACCGTTCCCAATGAGTCATAAAAATTCAGGATATTAGTTTGAAATTCTAGAATGTGGTATTCTCGGTATTTTATTTTTATCGTATTTTAAAATGGCAGAAATAGATCAGCAAAGGGGAGTAAAAGAAGCCCTTATTAACTGAAAAATCATAACTATGGCAATATTTAATTTTTTTCATAAAACTTCAGGGTGATACTCTTAAGAATGATGGTTTAAGGGAAAAAATAGCTCCATAGTGGAAAATAGTTTGAGGAAAAAATAGCTCCACTGTCTACCCGCGTCTCTACTTACAAAGGGTACACCAAAGCACCGTTAGAAGACAGGCCAGTCGTCTTCCCTGCCAACAACTTATAATAGTAATTTTGGCTTAAAGTTGCGCTTGGGGTCATTTTGACCCCGGGTAACCGCGGAGGGTTTATTGAGGTTTCACGTAAATATCGGGAAATATCGAAATAGCGGTATTCCGAGATTACAATATATGATATCGACATAATACCGGCAATAGAAAACGTTTCGATAGTCCAAGCTCTAATCGCAGGGTACCGTGTAACGTTTCAAATGTTTGATTAAGGGATCATCGCAGTACAAAATGTTAAAAAAATTGATTTTCTTGTTTGTTGCATTTTCCGATAGTATAGACGGTTATAAACATGCTGTTCATATACTTACATAAAGGTATTATAAGTAGACTATTTATAGGGCAATTCCGCACTTGAAACTTTAAACGGGTTTTTCCTCGAAATGTCGTTTTTAAAAACGGGGTACTCTCTCAAAGAAAAAGTCGCAAGCTATCCGTCTCAAATTTTGACGCAACATTCTTCACACTATTTTTTATCTTGCTATGAAAACTTTTTTTTAAATCTTCACATTGTTTTTAAAGTAAAACTCCTAAAAAAATACGGTAAATTCGATAATTATTTTTTAAACCGCCGCCATTATGTAAATTTTGATTTTTAAAAAACTCCATAGGAAGACAATGGCTTTCATACTGATGAATAATGTTTTTACGAATTTTATTTCAGTTAATAATTACGGCCCCAACCATGAACACCGTGAGGACTGATTTTTTTGTTAAGACATTTTCAAGCGAAAAAAAATGTACAAAAATAAAAATAAACGTTGAAAATGTTATTTTATGTTCTTCATGAGTGCTTTAATTTGACATTAAAAAATCAGACTGATGAGCGTATTGTAAGCATCGAAAAAAAAAATCGCGAAAGTCAGCTATTTTTCAACCCGTTACACTGTGATGATCCCTTCGGACGGGAGCCTGAATTAGAATGTCAAAAAAAAGCGTTTTTTCGGGGATTTTTTTAGGAGGAAAAGAAACAAGTCCAGTAAATATTGAGGTAAGTTTTCATGTATATTTGAAATGTATAAAAAAAAAGTTCAACATGAAACAATAAATGAGTGCAGATTTATCAGCCTATTCCATGTGCGTCAAAAACCAAAAAAATGTTCAATTGTCATATATTTTTCTTTTGAGTGAATTAAGGCCACTCTAGAGGCCGAGAAAATAGATTTTGTGGGGATTTTTTTTTCAGACAAACTACAAAATAAATCGACATTACCAAAAAAGGGTGTTTGTCATGCATTTCAGTGACTGTATACAATAATTTTTTTGAAGCGATTAATTTCAAAATGGCGGCTGTGCAGCGTTCATCTCAAAACTGCATTTTTTAAGTTGGCCGGAGACATAACTCAGACAATTTTCAACCGATTCACTTGAAATGTTGAATATATCTTGAAAAATACATTGTCTATGGAAGTACGTAGGATTTTTTTTATTATATGGCATAGTTCATTTGTTATTAACAATTAACTGACGATTTTTTAGGCAAATTTTTGGAAAGTGAAAAATTTGCCTACAAATGAATACATTGTCTATGGAAGTACGTAGGATTTTTTTTATATTGCATAGTTAATTTGTTAATAATAAATAAACTATGCAATATAAAAAAAATCCTACGTACTTCCATGGACAATGTATTTTTCAAAATATATTCAACATTTCAAGAGAATCGGTTGAAAATTGTCTGTTCAAAAAAATTATTGTATACACTCACTGATATGTATGATAAACACCCTTTTTTGTCACCTCGATCTATTTTGTAGTTTTTCTGAAAAAAGATCCCCGAAAAGCCTATTTTTTCTGCCTCTGAAGTGGCTAAACCCCTTAAGAAAAAGCTAAAAAAATCGTGAAATTATAAATTTTCTCAGGTTTGAAAAAAATATGTTAAACAAAAAACACTTTAACGTGCCATGAAAATGATTTAAAAATACTTTTCCAACGACTTTTTTACTCACTTAGAAGAGATTTTCATACTGAAGAAAATAAACCTTGGTTTGATTAAATCGGTCGTTTAGTTTTTTGCTATCACGCCCGCCAATTTGGAAAAATCGTGAAAATGAAAACTGGAGAGAACACGCTTCAAAGTGTTCAATAGGAGGAAATATCAATATCAAATATTAATCGCTTCTCTGCTTTTGGCCCTGTATCTTCGAAAATATTTACAATTGGCCTCTGTAACTTTGTAAGAATATTCTCGGATATTTTGTGTATCGATTTAAGCAACAAAAAAAAACGATTTTTCGGACCTTCTAATTCAGGCTCCCGCCTTGACTCTTGCATTCTCTTCCTAAATGCCTCACTCAATCCGGAAACGCTCGTGCCAAAGTGAGTGGTATCGTTGCGACAGTGTAACATTTTCAAAGAAGCATCGCTGCCGAGATAGAGCTTGCATTTGTAAACGTACATTGATGCGTTCATTGGTGCAGAAAAATGTCCACGTTTCAACCGTATTTCTTGCATTGTTACGGATATTCCTATCTTCGCGTCCGTTTTTCATTGTTAAAGAGCCGAACGTTTCTCAAAAGACGCGAATACATTTGTATAGCGATGTAACGGTCTTTTTATTTATACACGCCCTGCGCCATTGGTACCAAGGCTGATTCTCACGTAATAGGAACGAAAAGGATTCCAAGATTCTGGTGTCCAACGACGTCTCCCATCAAAGAAACTTTGCACCTCGTTATTTCGTGATTTGCTAATTCGCGAGGATGACGGAGGGAAGAGTCCCTCCGACCTGGCCTCGAGTTTTCCACGTCGCCAATTATTTCAAAGGGAACAACAATGGGGGTTGGAAAGACGCTGAGAGAATCTTATGGGTGGTAGGGACTTTATGAATGACGAGAATTCTCCGAAGAATACGTCCAAGACATCGTGGATCCGCGAACCCAATTATGAAATATGACGACGTTCACTTGAAAAGAGATCATTTATAGGGGCACGTATATCAGATTATTATATCAGATACAGGGATGGTGTGATTATTCTTATAAATCTGAATTTTTTCTCAGTCTGTCTACCCTAGAATGGTACACATAATTTTTATCGATAAGGGGGGAAATCCCCTGAGATGCCCGAAAATGAGAAATTTTTCATGAATATTTTTAGAGATGATAAAATCATCGCATCATTTTAAAATTTTAAAATTATCTTATTCCAACTTTCAAGTGTTAAAGAATGCTTTTTTTAAATGGGTTACACCTAGTTCCCGGCCGGAAAAAGAGGTGTTTTCCTGAATTTTTTTTTTTAGGAAATTGGTTCAGTTGTTTACATTCTTTTCATAGTAAAAGATATCATTTCAAGTGTTTTTGACAATTTTTTTATTGGGTAATATTTATAAACGACGGAGATACAGTAAATTGCACAGACGACTGTGCAAAAAGGTCCTTCGCGGCGACCACTCCTGCTCGGGAACAAATCATCTGAAATCACAAAACCAAATGAATTGAGTTTTCGTACCGTAATATCTAGACTTTAATCGAATGATTCAATAAAATAATGATTTTTGAAAAAATGGTCGCCGATCAAAAGTGATCAGAGAAAAAAACACTCTATTTTTCTTGATATAAAAAATATGCATTGAAAAAAATCCTTCGATTAAGGACTACCTTTTGATATACAAAAAGTGTCTGTGAAATTTGAAGCAGATCGGTTAAGTTGTTTTTGAGATATTTTGATCACCGATTCTGAAAAAGTAATTTCGAGAAAAACGCGTTTAATGTTTTTACCTGTAACGGCAAAGCGGTAAGCGGACCTACCTGTAAACGCTCATAAGTACCCCACAATTTTTAACGGGCCGACTTGAAATTTTCAGAGAATATTTTTTAAAGGTTATATTGTAAGAATCAGTCGAAAACGAAAAATCGATTTTCTTCAAAAATTCCAACTAGGTGTAACCCTTTAAACAAAACAAAATGGCGGCGTTATAAGGTATTCCCTCAGGCGTCTTTTGAAAAACTGCTCAAGTTATCGCTCAAAAAGTTATTGATCGATCGCGGTGAAATTTTGGAAGGTTTATCGCTGTAACATTATTGGAAGGATATACCTAATGTTTTAAGGTTATCGCGTAAACAAATTACTTTTTTGGGATAAAAATTGTCGAGAAAATGGTCAAAAATATGAAAATTTGATGACAAAGCCTACTCAATTTTTCATTTTACACTTTTTTATATTACTTACTTATATTATTTTTTAGCTATATATATTATAGGTATGTCCTTTTAATAATGTTACAGTGAGAAACCTCCCAAGTTTTCAGCCAGATCGATTAATAACTTTTTGAGCTAGAACATGAGCAGTTTTTCAAAAGACGCCTAAAGGAATACCTTATAAAGCCGTCATTTTGTTTTGTTTAAAAAAGAAAAAGCAATTAACACTTGAAAGTTGTAATAAGATGAGGTAAACAATTTAAAACGATGCGATTCTTTTATCACGTTTAAAAAAATTAATGAAAAATGACTCATTTTCGTCCGTCTAAAGGAATTGTCCCCCTTAACACGGTACACGTGGGTACGTAGTACCTAACCGACAGGGCACGTTGATTTGATTTCCTTTTATCCACAGTGAATTCGTAATGTCAGACGGTAAACTACACATAGAATGTATGGAAAGGTCAAATAAATAATTAGGTCACAAATTATGAGCTGTAGTAACATATCCAAAAAAGCAAAAAAAAAGTTTTTTCGTTAAATTTCTGAGTTTTTTGTAATCGATAGAAAAAAGCTGTAGCTTTAGAGATCTTCACATTATATGGCACTTTGCATCTGAGGCGTGGAAACAAACAATGGAAATACATTTTTCTTACTTGAAAGTGAATTTTTAATGTATCCAATGAATAAGAAAGTATAAAGGTCTTTTCGACTATATATGGCATTAGAAATCGATAATGTCATTAATGTGGCCTGCATTCGCGGCATAAATTTGAGATATGCACTGCATAAGTTTACATTTCCAAAGGTACGATTTTTTTTGCATGATTGTATAGCCTAGAGTCTTGATTTTAATTTGCAACCAAGATTTTGTAAAAATCCCCACAATTGACCGAGTTATGCCGATTTTGCTACGGCGAACTTTTACTTCTGCTTTCTGCACAAAACTATATTTTATAAAACGGCATAAGTTGTATATCAAAATCAATTCGTCCGACTCACTTGAAATTCAGGAGGAGTCGAGCTCACATTTCCTATCGTATGACCAGATGATTGGTTCATATGTTTATCTATTTTTTAATAAAAACGATTAATGTTGTTTTTCCGTCGAAAATCGGACATTTTTTCTACAGCTTAGTATTTTTGCAATTTTCAAAATTTCTAGTATGTATCCGGTCCTACCAAGATTTTATTATTATACTAAAAGTAAATCTGTTATTTTTTATTTCGGATCATCTTGGTTTCCAGAACTACGTACACCGATTTCCCCTGCAGCAACGGCGGCACTTTAAATAAATAATAATTAAAACTTCATCATTTATCAATATATTTCAACAAAAAGCAGTCAAATTTGGCAGGTTTATGTAAAATCCTGACCTTATCACCAGCATGTTCTCAACCGAAAAAAGTGATTGAAAATCGAGCTTTTTTGGGCCCCAAGCTTACGCAGACCCCTTAATCAGGAATTCTTTAGTGAAACTTCAAATTACCAATAGTACAAAAAGCATCTGAACTTCACCAATTATTCACGAACTCGAACGTTACAACGTTGAATCAAAACGAATTGCAAGAAAAAAAAATGCGTTTTCCAATAATTACGCGACAATCATAATTAAAAAAATCATTTACCAGTGCTCGCTCTCGATAAAAAGGAGCGTGAAAAAGAAGTCTCCAATCTCTCTGGCGAGAATCTCTTCCGGCGCATCCAATTAAAGAAACGATTTTTTCAAGTTACGACCATCCTTTGGTCGTAGAAAAAGAATTGGTCTCAGCAGCCTGTAACTAAAAACCATCCGTAACGAAACGTTTGTGACGTGGTCTTTGGCGGTGAAAAAAAAATGCGAATAGATGTGGAACCTTGCAAACGTAAATTCCTCCCCCGGGGGATCGCGCGGTTGAAAAGTGAGATCGGCGGGATGTCCGGGAGCCAAAAACGCAAAAGCCATTGATACATTGAGCACAATGTAACTGAGCGATCTCTCGCTCGTTTGAATTCCGAGATCCGAGCGACCGAAGCCAAATAAAAAGAGAAGGAAATGAAAGAGAAACTTTTTGGCAAGCCGACTTACACGACTGAGTGACGCTGTAACGATCTTACAATTTGGCGTCCTAGAGGCTCTCAAATCCTCCGATAAATCGATCGAGCGTAATGCCAAACATTTTGAAACCTCGACCACAATTATGATTCAACTAGATGTGAATTTTGCGGTATTTTCCGCACCAACGATATTCGGAGTTATGGAATAACCACCAGATTTTCATCCCCTCCCCCCTCCTCCCCCGAATGCAAATAGAACGTGCCAAATTATACATTGCACGAAAAGAAACCAACATTTTCGAAATCACTTTTGGATTTCATGAACTATCACATTGATTGTTGTTTATTCTGCAAAGACTAAGGATAAGGTTCCAAAACCCCCACCCCCCTCCGATCAAGCTGAGTTTTTGCACAAACTTTCCTTTTAATATTTGAAGACAACCCCTAAAGGGATTTTTGGCGACTCGCAATAGTTTTCGAGATATTCAATTTTAACGTTTTTTTTAACGCGCGCTGACTATACATATATATATCTGCTACGTTTCCGTTCATATCTATATACGTTATCGCGCTCTCTGTTTTGTCCAAACAAACACAAATAAACCCAAACCCAAAAACTATGGCGCGTCGCCAAAAATCCCTTTAGAGGTTATCTTAAAATATTAAAAGGAAGGTTTGTGCAAAATTTCAGCTCGATCAGCGGGGAGGGCGGGTTCGGAACCTTACCCAAGACTTAAGGTAGTACGAGCGCGCAATCCTGATTTCTATAGATTTTGTTCAAATTTTAACCAGACATTATTCATAACATTATGCATGTATGAGTGAAATTTCAGAACAGTCGACTATTGAGATTGGGAGATAATGGGTTTTGAAATTGCAACGTTTAACACTGCAGGATCTGCATTGAAATTTAGACAGAATAATTTTCCGTACAAAATATTTGTCCCTTATAATAAGAAGACATATGGCAACACCGCAGAACAGTATTGTTCAATATATCGAGAAAAAAAAATTATCGTGTTCCTAAAGTTAAAAATTTTGTCATAAAAAAATATTTGCATTATAAATATTAATATTTCATATTGTTTATTTTATCTTCATTAACAAATGAAAGTGTTGGTTCATTCATAACAAATTAAAAACTTCGATTAAAAATTACTTCCAAATAAAAATTTGTGTTGCAGTATAATTTTAAATGTGCCGCGCAAACTCACTTCATTGGATACGTGGAACGATGTGGTGTTGCCATATGTCTTATTATAGGGGACAAATATTTTTTACGGAAAATTATTCTGTCTAAATTTCAATGCAGACCCTGCAGTGTTAAAAGTTGCAATTTTAAAACCCATTATCTCCAGTTCTGAAATTTCACTCAAACATGCATAATGATATGAACAATGTCTGGCTAAAATTTAAACCAAATCTATAGAAATGAAGATCGCTCGCTCGTACTGCCTTAAGGCCTTAGGCCACAGTAACGGGTATAAAATCATGTGCGAATTTAATAATTTTTTCGTATGAAAAAGTGATTTACTCGTACAATTAATTACACATCTATTTAGTATGAATATCAAGCTCTTAGAATGTTTTTTTTTTCGATGTACAAAATGAACGATTACTCGAAACTTCTCGAAACAGCTTTTTTCCAATTGACGTGACCAATAACTTCAACAGTTTTCACTCGATTTACTTCAAATTTGAAAGTCATGTTCCTTATTGCATTTCACAGAGGAGTACGTACGGAATTTCTGATTAATCAAAAACTTTTCATTTCATGAGCAATTTATGAGCAGTTATAACGAATTTTTTCACTGAAAATTCATTTCTTAAGTTCTAATACCTACAACTTTTGAATAAAACAAAAAATTTTGAATTCCGTACGTTCTTTTCTAGGTATTCTAATGTAGATTGGCGAGAATTTTTGTTTTTTGTTCTAGGTCAAAAATTGTGGATGCTAAATGTCACGCCGCGGAGCGCCTAAACAAATAACAAACGATAATATTAGTAGTCGGCCATTTTGTACATCGAAAAAATATATATATATTTTCTGACAGCCTGATATTTATTCTAAATAGACGTGTAATTAATTCTATGAGTGAATAATTTTTTCATACGGAAAAAATTGTCAAATTCGCACATGATTTTATACCCGTTCCTGTGGCCTAAGGCCTTAAACTGAACATGTAAAGGGCACATGATTTGGAAGTTTTCTAAATTTCAAACGTAAGAATGAGAAGAAAAAAAATTCTCCTACTTTTGCGTCGTTGTCGAAAAAATCCTAAAGCATTAGATACACTTTTCATATGATATACAATAAACTATTCATATGATATAATATATCACATATTGTATATTGTGTATTGTATTTATTCATTCATTCATTGGGATCTCAATTAAGGAGGTTGGAGCGGTCCAATTGAGTCAAATTACGGTTTATGATTTTTTTGTAATGAACCTAGAAAAAAACGCACACGAGGTATGGATTTAATCTGTAGATGCTTATTTTTCATAAAATATATAATTGAAGAGCAAAATTATGCATTTTTATATTTTTTATTGCGCAAATAAGAAAAGCTTTTGTGGCACTACCAACTTGAAAAAGTATAACATTATCGATGATTGCAAAATGGCGCTAGGAGTAAATAAAACAACCCCAAACTATATTTGGAGAAGGGAGCTGGTGTGCCAACAATGTCTTGTTTGATAAGAGAAAGAGTATTTAGGTATATAAGAGAGATTCTGAGGATTTAAAATTCAAGATGGCCAAAAATGTCTTTGATGGTGGAGGTGAGGGCAATTGATAATGGAATACTGTCAAAGTGGGGAAATAACTTGGAGAAAGTGTTAAAGGATATGGGGATATAGGACGTAGTAACAATGATAGAAAGAAGGGAAGTAGAGAGAATAGATGAAAAAATGAAGATAAATTTAGAATGTCTAATAAAGGAAATTTTGGACAAGGGGGAGGAAAGAATAAGAAAATCGTCATATATTGGCAACTACACATATATCGTGGAAAATGAGGAAAGGTCATAAAAGTACAGGGTGGAGGAGGGTGTGAAGGGTAGGGATAAAGAAATGTCGGTAAGACTAAGATACGGAAATATCTGGCTGGCGGGAAAGGAGGGGGAAAAGGACGGGAGATGTAGAATTTGCAAAAAAAGAAAATGAAACAATGGAGCACCTGCTAATATGTGAAAAAGGATAGAAACTTGTAACGACGAAAGCAAGAAAGGCAGCTAAAGAGTGAATAAAGTGGCGATAAAGGGGAAAATTATAAACATGTTCAGTGGAAAGATAAATATAGGGATATGCCAGTATTTCAGAGAAATAGAGGAAGTACGAGGGTGGGGTGAAAAGTTTCCGGCCTGACCAAGAGATGGTGCCACTAGGTCTAGTTTTGGAGCGGCGTCCTACAGTACCATTCCTACCGAGCTTGTATTTACAGTTTCAGCCCAATCGCTACGTTAGTTTGCGTTTGAGAGCACATTGCGCGCTTCCGTTTGCTTCCGTTGTTTTCGTAAAAATGGACGCTTCCGTTGTTTTCGTAAAAATGGAAAAATTGGAAAAACGTGCTGTCATCAAATACTTCCATTTGAAAGGTTTTACACCAAAACAAATAAAAGAAGAGATGGATTCAACACTAGGAGACTCCTCCCCATCATATTCAACTATTAAGCAGTGGGTTTCTGAATTTAAAATGGGTCGTGTGAGCAACTCTGATGAGCCTCGCTCAGGACGGCCCGTTGAAGTCAGAACTTCAGAGATGATTGAAAAAGTCCATAAAATAGTGTTGGAAGACCGCAGGTTGAAAGTGCATGAGATAGCTGAGACCTGTAGGATGTCAGCTGAACGTGTGCGAAATATTTTGCACAGCCATTTGAACATGGAAAAGCTGTGTGCAAGGTGGGTGCCGCGTTTGCTAACGCTCGACCAAAAACTGCTTCGAAAAACCATTTCTACCGACAATTTGGCGCCGTATAGGCGTAATCCAAACGAATTTTTGCGTCGATTCATAACTGTTGATGAGGCATGGGTCCACCACTACACTCCTGAAAAAGATTTAAGAGCGACGAGGAAGTTATCGAAGCTGTAAATCAGTATTTTGAGGAGCTTGACGAATCTACCTTTAAAACTGGTATAACTAAATTAGAACACCGTTATGAGAAATGTATCAGTGTTGATGGAGATTATGTTGAAAAATAAAGCAAAAAAATTTTTTAAAACATCGTTTTTCTTGGTCAGACCGGAAACTTTTCACCCCACCCTCGTATATAAAAAAATACGCAAGGAGGAAGAGGAAGTTGAAAGCGATGGAGATAAGAAGTAAATAAAGAAAAAGAGCAAAAGTACGAGAGAAAGGCGCGGTAGAACATAGAATTAAGGTAGTTGTAAGAAAAATGTGAATAAACAAGTGGGAAACTTTTTGTAACGAACTTGTAAAGCAAGTTATGCAAATAAAACTCAATTATTATTATATAACATTATCGATGATTATTATGAAAAAAACTGCCTCAGCGAATGTTTGATACAACTCATCGTCAGAATGACATTTTGAGTAATTTTTAATTAGGCCTATTTATATTTATGCCACAAGATGATTCATTATTACCGTTAATTATTATTAAGAGTTGCCGAATTACGGCAACTTCGCGGACATTGAGGTTGGCAGCAATGCCCTTTATTCGCCAGCTAAAATTCCTAATCCTTCATCATACCTTGATGGTTCAATGTTGAATATAGATTTACGATGGGCAAGATGGGGTTTTTTCTCTTCCAAATGCTTACAAAAGTTTAGTTTGCCTTGATGCGTTGTCAGAAATTGTTTATATTGGTGCTAAATAACCAAAAAAAAATTACATCACCCGTAGCGCGAACGTCTTGCCGATCTAACCGTGCGTAGGATTACGTACATTGAACTATTTTTTGTCTCGGGTGTTTTGTGATGGATTTTTTTTAATTCGTTAAAACTCATTATGGTCAAGACAATAACATATATTTTTGTTAAATTTAGTCTCGGATTGTGGCTACCGCTGCAACCTCCTCAATTGCTGAGTTTCAACGTATAGGGGAGCCTGGGGTCAATTGGAACGTTTTTGAGAAAATCGGTTAGTGTGACTTCAGTTTATACCTTGTCTGTTTGATAATGGGCTTAAATTATAGCTAGATTATATCTGGCTATTGATGGCATTATTGATTTTGCTTCTACTATACCCTGAACTTAGTTAGAAGCTATTTAAAAACTCTTGGAAACCGTTTCATTTGACCCTGTGTCGGGGTCAATCGAAACGGTGCCTGGGGTTAGTTGAAACAGGTGTTTTCAGCTGATTAAACTGATGTGTCTACTAAACCCAGGTACTGTTAATGATGTGTATGAGGTGATAAAGTATGTTTGTTGTGAATAAAATACACTTTTAATTAAAATAATCGGTTGTATTGCTTTTCATTCCAGTTTTCGTATCACCGAAGGCATATTGAGGTGCTTCAATATTATTTTACTTATCTAGTTTTAATTTACTAAAGATAATCAGTCAGAGAATAGTTTTTGTTACTAGCGAGGTACTCAATGCGACCGACTTATCTTAGTCTTCGAGGTTCTCCTTTTTTTACTCTCTAGCCTGTTTTCTGCCGTCTTTCTCTTTAGTCTCTTTTCTTGTCTCTTCTTTTTCTGGGGTATCGGTGTATATTGTTGACTTTCTCTTTTTCCTACCCCCATTTAGCGTTTTAATATTCATATTTTTATAGATATTTTTCGGCATCTTCATATGCCTTTTAATAATTTTCGAGTCCGCAGCTTTCGCGGTTCGTAGTTTCGAACGGTTTCTTGGCATCTAAAAAAAAAATAAGATTTGGAAAACTTGCTTGCGTATAAAATGTTTGCTCGGAGTCAATAGAAACACGTTTCAATTGACCCCGAACCGTTTGTTTCACCTGCCCCCATACCCTCGCTTCCAATAATTTATCAAATAACAAAGAACCTAAATGTCGTAGGTAGGTGCTGACTACAATAAACTCACTAGGATATTCACAGTAATGATGATCGTAAACAACGCTGAAGAAGGAACAATAGTTTTGGAGCAGTACGCAAAATAATAGTAGTTAGAAAACGTACTTTTCGTGTCGAAAAAGCGATGCACCCACATAAAATGTTCGACGCTCTCGGAGCGGGGGCGTGAACCAAGCGACAGGTTCCGATATGAAAAGTAGTTCCTTCCCCTCTTGGGCCCGCACCGCTATCAATAACCATCTTCGAGTTATTCAACTTGTTTCATTTGACCCGTGTTTCTATCGACCCCAGCTTCCCCTACCTCTGCGGATTTATACGTATTACCCTTCCCTATCAATTCCCACCAGCACTTCGCTAATCTAATCTAACTTCCGTTGCGTCCATAGCCGTCTTAAAGGGGTATCCCTTTCGGGAAACTTCAAAAAATCGTTTTTCTGCATTTTGTTACAGTGTGAACTTTCAAGAATACTTGAAGACGAACCGGACCCTGAAGTTCCAAAAATTGACGACGTTACATTTATTTTAGTGGAACAGTGTGCATCCGGTTTACCGCGATCCGTCGAGTTTGAACGCGATTATCTCGAAACTACGTAACTTGACACGGCGGGATTGATATCTTGAGTTACTTTCACACTATTGACTTGAATTGGCATAGTTAGCCTTCAAACAGTAGTCATTTACGGTTCACGATCTCATTTTTTAATTGCGTGAACCATTCGTTAATAACAAGGACATCAGCATGCTGTTTTTCAAGAGAAAAATGAGGTTTTCTTTGGCGAAGCTGTCATTTTTCGTATTTTTCGAAATTTCGAAAAGCAGATCGTGAACCCATAGCCAGTTGGATATATTTGAAGAAAAAATGTTTTGTTTTCGTTTCAAATTACATTTGATCCTGGTAGAGATCCCACCGTTTCGGGCCTCGCCGCTGGAGGACTGCAACGCCAACTCCACCACCACGAACACTTTGAAAGAATTTCTACCGAAAAAATGACATTGTAACCACAAACATGTGTACAACAAGCCGGGAAAACATTAATTTATTCCAACCAATATGTTACTAAAAAAAATTCATCATTCCGACCCTTCATAATTGAGCTTTCGAAGAGGGATACCTCGTTAAGGGGCTATAACAGTGTGAACGCCGAAAGTTTCGGTGATTTTCAGGACTTTTTTTGGAAGATTAAATGTTTCCCAAAATTAAGAATATATTTGGCTATATTTGACCTATGTTACATAATTGTTTCATCGAAAAATATTGAGATCCAAGCGACTTATGCGCTGCCTTCGGAGGCGCGAAAAAAAAGATTCCACCACTGCTGACATAATTCCGGCCGATTGAGTAGCTGAAACAGAAAAAGGAAAAAATGTCGTTAAACTGGAAAGTATTTCCTGTACAATGACGTAGGATTTTCGAAAAATATCAAAATCTAACAAAATGGCGTAGTTATGAAAAAAAGTCTGTTTTCTTGCCTATAAAATGGTGGTTTTTTTCAATGCCAAATCGTCAATTTTCATCCAATCAAAAATATCCTACGTCATTGTAGAGTAAATATATTCGAGAGTACTCAGTTCAAATTTCAAGTCAATCGGATAATGGCTCTTTGAATTACAATGTCAGCAAATTTGAAAAATCTCATTTCGAGAAAAACGCGTTTAAAGCTTTAACTATCGATTTTTTCAAGATAAAATTATATTGATATGAATGATATAAATTATAATGATATTCTTCAAAGTATAAACTGTCGAAAAGGCAAAAGAAAATCGCTTTTGAGAAAGTGTCACACTGATATATCCCCTTGAGCTTCACTATACCGCATTTTCCGAGCGTACGAGAAAACTGTGGAAAACCCGTAGCGGTGTACGCGACCCTAAATTCTTCGAATTCTCTGGTGCACAAACTTTTACTCGAGTATCTATACCCAAGGTCTCAGAAGTTTTGGCCTTCCCATGACTGGTTGATGCGCCAGCTAGGGCAAGGTAAGCGGTCACCGCTCCGAGCATTGGCCGTGCGCAGTTAATGCGCTGCTTAAGGCCTTAGGCCACAGGAACGGGTATGAAATCATGTGCGAATTTAACAATTTTTTTGTATGAAAAAGTGATTCACTCATAAAACTAATTACACATCTATTTAATATGAATATCAAGCTGTTGGAATTTTTTTATTCGATGTACAAAATGCTCGACTACTAATATTTTCTTTTGTTATCTTTTTTTAGGCGCTCCGCATCCACAATTTTTGGCCTAGAACAAAAAACAAAAATTCTCGTCAATCTATATTATAATACCGAAAGAAGTACGTACGGAATTTGAAAAAATATTGTTTTATTCAAAAGTTGTAGGTGTTTGAACTTAAGAAATTAATTTTCAGTGAAAAATTTCGTTATAACTGCGCATAAACTGCTCATAAAATGAAAAGTTTTCGATTGATCAGAAATTCCGTACGTACTTCTCTGCGAAATATAATTAGGAACATAACTTTTAAATTTGAAGTAAATCGAGTGAAAATTGTTGAAGTTATTTGTCACGCTAATTGGAAAACGCTGTTTCTAGCAGTTTCGAGTAGTCGGCCATTTTCTACAACGAAAAAAAAAATTCTAACAGCTTGATATTCATACTAAATAGATGTGTAATTAATTTTATGAGGGAATCACTTTTTCATACGGAAAAAAATTGTTAAATTCGCACATGATATTATACGCGTTACTGTGGCCTAAGGCCTTAACGGCGGGGTAAAGTTAATTCGGCGAAAAAAAGACATGTTTTTAAGATTTTTTTTGGCGTAACGAATAGTGTTCGTTTATTGAAAAATTTACATATAATAAAGTAACATTTGAACAACATTCTCCTAAATTTGCATTGCAAAATATTCAAAATTGAGCGAATGAAAATTAAACCCCGGAGGCGCCTCGAAAAAAAGTTGGTTTGCGGTGTGCACCATAACTCGCAACAGAATCATTTGAAACAAAAAAATCAAAATGCATTTATTAAAGGAGATGTTTCTCGAGGTAATGACGGGAGGATTTTTTTTTTCGATTTTTCGTAGCACTTGGGAGCCAAAAACCCGATTTTCGCTAAAAAAAATCGGCTAATTTGTTGTTGAAAAATTAGTAATTATTAAAAAAAACAAAAAAGCTCTCGACAATACCTGGTGAATTATGTGAAGAAGTACTGTGCAAAATTTCAAAGCGATTGGTCCAGTAGATTTTGAGTTATCGTGCACACGGACTTCAAATATGACAAGTCTCAGAAAAACGGTTTGAACAACGCAGAAGAGAAGAGAGCGGCATGGAGCAATAGACGCTCAAATACTCATAACTTCGTCAATTTTACTCCGATCGATTTGAAATTTTAACACAATATTCTTGATATATTATGCATTCATTTAAAAAATGAAAAAAAAATGAAAAATAAAATTTTAATACTTTACCCCGCCCTTAACTCTATGTACCGCCAGAACCGAACTCCCATCCACCAGTGTCGGTTATATTATGTATTATATATTATACTTTATTTATTATGTATAACATATTGTACAGTGGATTTGATATTTTACACAATAGATGTAGTATTGGTGTCCTTTTGATATCATGCCGTGCAGAGCAAAGTGAAGATGAGACAAAGGAAACAGAATTGATGAAGTGCCTCATGGTAAAGGACTTTGGCAGTTCAACCGTGTTGGACACTCATTTCGCAGGTGTAGTCCAGTCACTTTCAGGATGTGTCCCTCGGCCGCATTGATCGCGATGGCAAAACCGATGTTCTCGGGAAACTGCAACCGCTTGAATGTGATTGGGTGATCGGACAGTATCGTGGATATGTGGGCTACAAACACGGTGTCTCCTGCTCGAGATTGGCGAAGCTGTGAACTCTCCAGCCGAGCAGCCCGCGGGTCCAGAGTCTCGGCGGCCGTGTATTGAGAAGTTTAAGAGGTCAGGCTACTTTGAAAATAACGAAAACTCAGTCGTCGCTTGAGGCAACTGAAATTAAAGACGAAGTTCCGTTTTAAAACTTTGAACGCGTTTTTCTCGAAACTGTTTTTTAGAAAGGTGCACACGACTTCTCGACATCTAATGAATGGATTGACTTCAAACTTGGTACGCTTATTCAGTGCGGTAATAGTTTAGTCCTGGCCGACATTTTACTTCTTAACGTTTTTTTTTCATTAGTTAATAAGAATAATGATGTCATGTTTACCTCAAAACATCGAAAAAAAAACATTTTCTTAATAATAGGAACACGATAACAAAAAAGCTCGGTCAAGTCTTAGTCAATATTATTTATTTTAAGGGGCTACATCTACCAAGAGGCCAGAAAAAAAGAGCCAAATTTCGAATTTTTTTTTCTAGGAACAGGTTGGTGAGGAAGGAACGCATTTTTTCAACACAAAGGTACATATATTGAGAGCCTTTAAAGTAATCACAAAAAAATACAGAAAAACAACCAAAACATGGCCGCCGGCAGATGATGAATTTTTTTCGCGGCGTTTGGCGGTGGACACTCTCCAGCTTAAACGGTCCATCCGAAGTCTAAAAACCAAATGGCTTATTGAAAATAATAATAAATACGAATCGTTGACGATCGGCGATTTTTTTAATCATTTTTTTTAACAACGTGCCGACGAATTGAATATCGAGCATACAAAATATATGAAAAAAGTCGTCATTTTTACGCGACTATTAAAAAATGAAGATCGATTTTAAAACAAGTGATATCGCCAATGACCTTTAAATGTTCCTCATCGTATCTTCTGTAAATTGGGAAACAACCTATCAAGTGGTTCTCGAGATATCATCGGCCGCTTGCCCGGCCGACTGTTAGAAGCTGAAGCTCATTCAATTTTAGAAATATTCCAATGAAATTTTCAGGGAATATAGCTAAAAGCTTATAGTATCGAATGAGAATATTTTTGAAAAATGCAATTTTTTGACCCACTAGGTAAATGTATCACGTTGATCGATTCTAGGCTAAAAACATCGAAATTCCTGTTTTACTGTGTTCAGTATTGAAAATGCTTTTATAACTGTTTATGCTTGTTGGGGTAGGCTGGGTATAGGGGTCTAAGATAGCTGATGTCACAGGAAACTAACGCTACCCCCACTCCACTACCACTGTGTTCTAGTAGAGTGGGGGGAGCTGCGACAAGCTGAATGCCTGTGATTGGTTAAATAATGTCCTCTCCCCACCCAATTATAATCTTTGAAAATTAGGACAGCTAATTTAGCTTATTAGGATAGCTAAGGGGGCCTACACAAATTACGTAACGCAAAGTTTCCCAATTTTGCTGCTTTTTGAAGAACATGCAGAAATTTTGCTATTTCTGGCAGTTTTAAAGGGCCAGTCCACTTTGAAATTTTCAAAAAATCGAAAGCAAACAAAACTTGAAAAAATCGACGATGATGAGCAACCAGAAGGGATTTTGTACGACGCAGGAATTGCCGATTGAGTTTAGGAAAGAGTTTTTCATAGTATTAACTTCAAACGCGTTTTTCTCGAAACAACGTTTTCAAAATCTAGCTCCATCGTATCTCTAAAACTAATAGACCCATTCTCTTGAAATTTGAAACACACATTGTATACATGATTCGCAGCAAGATGACCCTCGATGGTTCTAAAATTTTGATTTTTATTGTTTTTTTTGCGAAAAAACGCAGTTTTTTTACTTTTTTCGATTTTCATCTGCCATTTTTTTATAAAACTTTATGTCCGAGGGTCATTTTGTAGCTGATGTCATACTGAATCTAATGGACTTTGATTTTTTTGTCAGACAAGCCGTTGCCGAGTTATGATGGAGCTACCTAACCCACCTATTTTTGAGGCGTTACGTTAAACTATAGTTTTTGTACTTAAAAATGAATAAAAATAAATGAAAATTTTTTTTAACGTATTTTAAGACTTTATTTATCAAGCCCAACAACTTTTATATTCATATCTTTTACAAAATACTCCAAAAAAATCGCGAAAATAGCCTTTTTCGTGCTCCAAATTGGACTGGCCCCTTGAAGTCGTGACGTAACGCAAACCTTGACCCCATTGCGTTACGTAATTTGCGTACGACCCCTAATTAGGATAGGATTAGCTATTAGTATAGCGAAATTAGGATAGAAAATTATATTACAACTTATATTACAAGTATATTACAAAAATGATATAACCATTATAATACAAAGAAACCCAAACAAATCCAAACAAACCTAAATATACCTCAATGTATCAATATTGTTTTAAAGATAATAAAAACTAACTCGTATTATTTACACGTACCTGTTTTTGATTGCCCGAAAAGTCTGATTACATTTTTAATGCCATGAAATAGTTTCACTTTGTGTAATATCTGTATATCTTTTATAGTAAATCTTGATCGATAATCTTGAAATTTGCTCTGTAAACTTGTTTTTAGTTCCTCGATAAAAATTTGAAAAAAATAGTCGTCCCATTATAAGAAATGGAGGTGACCTTAAAATCTCCTAAGCGCCTCCACTTAGATGAACCGGGTAGCCACAACTCGATGACCCTTTTTGCACTATGCAACTTTTGTAGGAAAAGTTTTCTCCTGAATCTGATAGGTTAGAAAATATTTCTACTGCTAATAGTCATTGCCTCACCCGGTATATTATACGTGTGAGTAGATTTTTATCCGGATTTTTAACGGTGGTAAGCTAAAAAATCTTCCCCGTGTATATATCACCTGCGCAAACGATAATACGAGATGTGGAGCCGGAGTATACAAACATGTCGGGAATTTTCTTTCACAAGACGTCAAAGGGCCTATCTCACGGTGCTTGACCCTGAATAGGATCACGAATCAGTGCACCACGTTTTGAAGAACGCGAGCGGGGTCTTGAACGAGCATCGGACACGTGGGACTACAGAAGCATTTTCACAGTTTCCTCGCACATGACGACAATACAGTTTAGCAAAATTTCACGACTGCGAGGGGAATGCTTGCTTGTGAACGAGAAAACAATTTTTTAAAGAAATGTAAAAAGTCCTTTTACAAACAAGCTTTTATTTATTGAACTATTGAATTAAAAAGTAAAAAATAAAATTTAGTGTATGAAGTTAAATAGTAAAGCCACAGAAGAACCCTACCCTTGGTCACGATCAGACGCGCAGGCAGTACATACTTAATAAAACTTACATAAGCATAGAACTTTGAGAATTTTAAATATTGCCTTCATTGCTTGAGGTTCTATTTCAAGTGTAATGACGTTTCACGCCTCAAGCATTTAAAATAAATATTCAAATTTTCAAAAGTTCTATGTGTATGTAAGTTTTATTATGGGGTATGCATAACCTTGAAGTTAAAAAAAACAGATCGATTGGGAATATTTTTTTTTTCGCCTCAGGTTTTGGGATGATAAAGTCGATCTTTCGCACACAGATAGTACATTTTCTTGACATGTGAGCGGTTTTTTTATTGAAAAAATATATAAACAACGTAATAAATAAATGCACGGCTCGGTCGCGTACATGATCCCGGTAACTAGATTCACCTAGAGTAACAAATGGAAAAATACGACACTTTTTCGAAATTTCAAAATTTGCATAAATTGCACTGTTTATAAAAAATCGATTTTCGACAAAAAAATAACGACCCTAAACGTTTGTTATTAACAAATGGAGGAATATATGAAAAAATCATCCCGTCTGTCGATAGAATATGTTATAAAATATGTTCAGTTCAAAGTTGAAGTAAATCGGACGATTAGATTTTGAGATATGACGTCCGCCAAATTGCAAAGTATACTCTCGAGATAAACGGAATAGAAGAAAACATACTAAATCTATTTTTTCCGTATACAATTTTCATAAAAATATTTTGGTCTGCTCAATTCCTCGGTGGTTGTTTATAGTTTCGGGTACGGGCAATACGAATAGCACATTTATTTTTTACGAAAATCTTTTTTTTCCTTATAAACAATTTAATTGTAATAATGAAGACTGTGACGAAAAAGTGCATTTGGTAGAAAAAAGTTTGAAATAAAAGATGTTTCTTTTTTAATTGACAATAAAAAATGTCACTTTAATTTTTTTGCTAGCTCCATTAGCAATGGAGATATGAACAAGAAACAGTTTAATGAGAGAGACGGAACGATGCGTGAAAGGGACGAAACGATAAGTCAGGTGATGCGATTAATTTTTGTCGCTTATATCTCCATTACTTATGGACCTGGTAAAAAAAATTAACATCTTTAATTAAACATTTCTATGCATGAAATGCACTCTTTCGTCCGAATTGTTATTTGCAAATTTAATTGTAAGAAAGTGTCTTGGTGAATGGACTACTTGCTTGAGATAAAATCACAATTATTTTTCGTACCTTCAATCTGCGATTCCTGCACCGTATAACAATCAAACAGCGTGGTTGGACAAAGTCATATCAATGCCCTTAGAAACCATACAATGCCCCGCGCAGCGCTAGAGCCGGAACGCAACAGGACGTTCTGACCAGCTCCACTAAAATCGATAAACTCGATCAATTTTTGGAATTTTTACAAAATCTTCGAACCAAATTTGCACAAAAAGACTCTCCGCACTAAGAAAGTAACATAAATGAAAAATCAATTTTTTTAAATTCCAAGGCTATGCATACCCCTTAAGTATGTACCGCCTACGCCGTTGATCAATGACCAAGGATGAGGTTCTTCTGTAGCTTTTTACTATTTAACTTCATACACTGAATATTATTTTGTAATTTTTCGTTCAATAGTTTATAAATAAAAGCTTGTTTCTAAAAACAATTTTCTACGATTATTTATTTTCTACTTTTTAGCATTAAAATTTGTTTAATTATCTGTCTTTATACCTTCACTTGTGCGCATTCATTTGTTTAATATTAAATTTCATTCGCTTTGGCTACCCACACGTTAAATATTATTTACATTTTATTTATTTTATGGCTCCATTAAGGGAGAATATTAGTGTGACAGGCTGAAAAATGAGGTATTTTTTGGGATTTTTTTTTTGAAAATACGGCTCGATCAAATTATTTGAAATTTTGTGTATTAATTATTGAAGTGATGAAGCATACAAGGAAATTTTATTTTATTTTTCGTACATTTTATTAAGCAGAGGAGCGTTCGTAAAATGGCGTCTCAAAAAAAGACTCCCCGACGGTTGACAGCATAAGTGCCACAGCAAGCATGTGAAATCACAAATTCAAAAAGATTATTAAATTATAATAGTATAGCTATCGCAGCATCGTAGGAAATTTGAAAATTTTGATTACAAAAAAAAGGCGGCCATTTTTTACAAAATTGAATTTTACACAAAAATTTTGCAGTAAATTGTTAATAAAAAAAGTAAACAATAAAAAAAACTCTACGATGCGACGATAGCGACAAGTTTTCTGAAGAGAATCCTTTATGAATGAAGTCGATTGGACAAAATTTAACAGAGTTATGCTGTCAACCAGGTAAAAAAACATGGATTCCAGAAAAACGCGTTTAAACTATAGAAAGGCCTGTATAGAAGGCTCGGAGAGCGTCGACGCTTGGCGCCAATTTCGAATATTTCTAAGCCGAATATTGTTTAAAAATTTGTAGGCATATTCGTAAAGGCCAAAACTATCTGTTTAAGCGGAAAAAAATCGATTTTTTTCACACTGATATTCCCCCCTCCCCTGATATAATGGTATGCCAAATTTCAGCTCAATCGAACGCCAGCAAGTGCTTAAAAAATGGATTACAAATTTTTAACCGGAAAGACATAAGAACAAAGCAAGTTAAATGAAAGCTCGTAATAAAAAAGTTTAAGATTGAATTACCCTGAGAAAAAACTAAGAAAGCGTATAATGCAAAAAAGATGCTAAAATTACGTCACTAGCAAAATTCCCTGTCCCCTTATAGTCTTTCGGTAAAAGATTGATGGTATTCAGATATATGCACCGAGAGCGCAGTGGATGGAGAGCTTTAGTAAAAATATTGGCAAAGATAACAAAAATCGAAGGGATCGGGGCTCGGGGCCTGCGAGAACTTTGGGCCGAAGTTATTCTTAGATACTCCGAGATATTGAAATGTACTGACAGACCCCTCCCATCTCAGCTTTTCCATATCCATAAATGCAATAATTCCACCATTATATACCATGAAGAAAATTCAGGATTGCTCGAGATTTAATTCTCTATCGATTAATCGTTCATGGAAGAGCAAATTTTTGTCGGGTATGAGGAAACGCGATCTTTTCTCCATTCAATCGACAATACCGATGTGTTTTAGGAGCCGTACGTAGGTGTAATCTTCGAAAAATCGATTGTTTACGTCTTTTTTAAATACATCTCAAAATCATGCTGTCAAAATGTTAAAGGCTTGGGCTACTGTGAACATTGCAAAACTCTCGTTCGTCTCTTGAGACAAGTCAAATTGAGGCGGAAGGTTCGACATATGGTGCAGGAATCGTAGATTAAGGGTAAACTTATGATTACAACGATAGAGCTGCTAGTAAAACTTTAAATGCGTTTTTGTCTCTAAACTGTGTTTTTCAAAACGGTGTACACGATTTTTCGACATCTAATGAACGGATTGACTTGAAATTTGGTACAGTCATTCAGTGTAATAGTAGTTTAGTTTTGACCAACGTATTTCTTGTCAACATTTTGTGTTTGTTAGCTAACAATAATGATGTCGTTTTTCCTCGAAAAATTGATCAAAAAAATATATATATATAATGATATTATGATAGAATCATAATCATAAGAGAATCATAATATATATAAATTATGATTCAAACGCGATAAAAAAATACTCGGTCAAGTCTTAGCCAATATTGTCGCTTTTTAAGAAGAAAAACAATTGTTTTTTCAGTTCAAACGGGTCGCCAAAATCAAGTACACCGTTAAGCCCCGCATGTTCATGAGTCCTGCACGAGATTGTTTACAACTTCTTCAATTATTAATATTTTTAAATGAAATTTGGTACACAACTTTGTTAATGTACATACAGGTAAATGTCCAAACAACTTTTCAATTGTCTTACTTATCCCTTCAAAATTAATTTGTTTAATAACCCTGACTTTCGATTCGTCACAGTAGCTTAAAAGGCGGGAAGCCTGAATTAGAAGGTCCCAAAAAGCGTTTTTTCTGGAATTTTTTCAGAAGGGAAGAAATCCAGTAGGCCCAGTAAACATTGAGGTATCTTTTCATATATATTTGAAATGCATAAAAAAATTTCAACATGAAACACTCAATGACTGCAGATTTATTAGCCTATTCCATGTGCGACTTGCCACTGCAGTCCCCAATCGGCGGGAAAGATGCAGCTCGTAATTCGTGACTGATCCGAATAAACCAATAAAATTTTCAATTGTCATATATTTATCTTCTGAGTGAATTAAGAAAAAAGTGAAAATATCGTGAAATTATAACTTTTCTCAGGTTTGAAAAAAAATGTGTTAAAAAAAACACTTAAACGTACTATAAAAATATTTTAAAAGTACTTTTTCAACGACTTTTTTAATTCACTTTGAAAAAACCTTCATACTGAAGAAAATAAACTTTGCTTTGATTCAATAAGTCGTTTAGTTTTTTATGCTATCACGCCCGCCAATTTGGAAAAATCGTGAGAATGAAAACTGGAGAAAACGCGCTTCAAAGTTTTCAATAGGAGGAAATATCAATATCAAATATGAATCGCTTCTCTGCTTTTGGCCTTGTATCTTCAATAATATTTACAAGTGGCCTCTGTAACTTTGGCAATATATTCTTGGATAGCTTATCTACAGATTTAAGCAATAAGAAGAAAACGATTTTTCGGACCTTCTAATCAGGCTCCCACCTTAAGTTGATTTGATGTATATTGAAGAAATTATATGCCTCCGAAGTGTAGTCAGCACGCAACCAAAACAGAATCTTGGTGTTTCTGACTGCCTCTTAATGATGAATGATGATGAACTCGCCACATATCAACGTACTACCAGTCCTCTACCTCGAAATGTTTTGGTCACCAGCAAACCCATGTACGAGGACGTTCTCATAATGGATTATTGAGAAGGTGTCTTCGCTGATTACATCAAAACAAGAGCTATAATCAATTGATTGGGAAAATAGTTTCAAAAATGCTTGCCAGTGGAACGAACACGGTGCAAGCTGCTGCACATATTCTCACTTGCATCTTCATTGGGTGCGGGGCACTATCGCAAATAGGCCATGGGGGTACAAAGTGGACCCACTATACGCTTCTGGAGAAGAAGTTATTTTATCCAAGTGTAAACTTTACTCAAAACTTCAATCACGTTTATCTCAAAACGGTATTTGTCAAACCGATGACCCCGATTTGTCAAAAACGTTTGTCGCAATATCGTGTCAATGTTTTGGATTTTTTTTAGATACATAAATGTTTCCGTTGAACGAAGTATTTCTTTATTTTCCTGATTGGTTTTGTTGATTAGTTATAACGAACGAGCAATTGTAGCCTAAATTGAAATTTCGGTAAACGAGACGGTCGGCGACAAGAAAAACCACGATACTAAACGAATTTTCTTTGTTTTTTTTTGTTTCAATCCAATAGTAGATGAACTTTCTCGCCGCAGTCGTCGTCACCGCAAACCGCGATTTTAAAAACGTACCAGGGACGAATGCCTGCTTTACTAATACCTACTACTAGATATTTGTCCGTTAAAATATTTATGTACATTTTGAAAAGTAAATACTATAAGATAAAATGACATTAAAAAAAATATCCCATGTGGTTTTTTCAATGTCATAAATCACTCTTTTGAGACTCATCATAAGCCTCTTAATGAATTTCGATAATGTTTAGAGAATCGAGAATCCTGTCTAGGAAATCGAAAGCCATTTCATCTAAGGGCTTCCCAAGCCCTCATGACAATTTTTTGTACCTGACAATGGTGATATGTCAGGTACACAATAATTTTTGTTACTCGTTTGGGTTTGTTTAGCGCCAAAATTAGGCTAAGAATGATATATATATATATATGTGTGTGTGTGTCATTGGCGCCAAACAAACCCAAACAAATACAAAAATGCTTTTAAATCGAGTATATATATATATATATACTCTTCTTCCAAGCCCTAAGAAATGGCTTTCGATTCTTTAAATAGTAGAGTATTACCGGAAATTCATTACGGGGGTTTCATTCATTCCTTATGATGAGCCTCAAGGAAGTGATTTATGACATTGAAAGAACAATAAGATTGGATATTTTTTTAAAATGTTATTTCATCTTATACTATTTACTTTAAAAAGTGCACATACATGTTTTAACGGACAAATATCCAGTAGTAGGTATTAGTGGAGCAGGCATTCTTCCCTGGCACGTTTTTTAAATTACGTTTTTAAATACAATATTATATATATATATATATATATATATAATTTTCTTATTGTTTCTTTGCGGCGCCCCGTCGGGCTTTTACAACCTCGATGGAAATTCGTAGTTCGTCTAGGTGAAAACTGCCGCAGGTTTGTTTACCGACCGAAGGTGTGATACACCGTCTTGTAGTGTGGTCTAGAAACCATACACGGTGAGGAAACGGTACGCCTCGCTCACTCTAACGCATGATACATACAGCTGTCTCTCGCTTGCACCTTAAGACGTAATGACACCTTATCGCAGTCAGTATAGTAGAACAATTATAGATTCCCAAAAATCTCTGAAACGGCTCTTCAGATCCCGTCGAAACTTTGCCAAACGACGTCAAATAGATAGACGAATAGCTGTCTGCCATTCAATTTTCTGAATTTGAGAAAAAAAACTAAATTGGTTTATGATAAGCCAATCTACATTTTTTTCTCAAATTCAGAAAATTTGAGGGGCTGACAGCTATTCGTTTATCTATTTGACGTCGTTTGGCAAAGTTTCGACGGGATCTGAAAAGCCGTGTCAGAGATTTTTGGGAATCTATAATTGTTCTACCATACCAACCGCGATGCGGTGTCATTCCCTCTTAAGGCCATGTGTCATGTAAACGGTTGATTTTTCTGAACGAAGAAAAGAAACACCTTCCACTCTGTTGAACGACGATTAACGTCTTTCTCTTCGTTTGCCCGCAATATAATCCGTCTAGGAAAAAACTTGACAGCGGGATTTTTACCGATTGGACGTAGGAGCCCCTTTTTTGAATGGTTTTGAATCAGTAGGAGTTGTATCAGGCGAAGTAGAAGGTGAAATAAAAGAAAAGCTCTGCATTAGTGAGATTTGGAGACCAGGCTACCTTGTTTATCCTTAAAAAACTAAGCCATCTATGCGAAAACTGTTTAAAGATTTGTGAGGTTATGTTGGCCTTGTACCACACCCTTATTGCCATGCGTCCCACGTCCGGTTGGTAAAAATGCTACAGCCAAGTTTTCGCCTAGACAGATGACATTTCAGTTTTGTTTCTTTTCTGTTTTCCGAAATATCAACTATCCCGGAGAATACTGGGAACCTACAAATCAGCTAGATCTTTCGCACTCAGTCGATGCGACACTCCGCCTTAAGGGGTTATACCTAGTTGTAAAAGTCGAAAAATTATTTTTTTCAAAACTAATTTATTTTGACAGTATTTTATGTTCCTTGAATATTTAAAGAAAAATGTGCCTTGAAAAATCGTACATGATCGGATTAAAATTGATGTTATATTAACGCCCGTCAGAACGCTCAAAACTATTCACGCTTTTTCCTTAAAACTACGTTTCCAAAGTCGGCGAGCAGAAAATCTCAAAAACTACTTCATCGACCTTTCTAAAAGTTTCAGGGCTTTTTTCAGATGTAAAAAATAATATTTGATCGAAATATTTTTTTTCCGATGTATACTTTTGATTTGATGAACGAAAAATGGCCGTTTTCGCAAAAATCAAGACTTTCGCTTTGAACACGCGCCATTTTTTAAATTTTGTCATTTAGAAATTCCTGCGCTTAATCATAGGATAAACTAATATACTAACGAAATCTGTTCGATTTTTTCATATTATAATAGATAACCTGGTTTAGAGGGGCATTGCTCACCGCAAAATATTTTTACACAAAAAAATCATAATGTTCTTCAGATGATTCTTTTTCAGATACCTAATTTTTGTAAATTTATTATAACGATTATCTTTGAAAAATCATAAAAATTAGCTGTTTTTATCTGTTACCAGTAGGCATAACCCGTTGAGGCCTTACGTCCGAGTAGAAAAAGAATGTTGGCCGATTTTTCTTTCGACGGCGAGATATCTTTAGGTGAGAAAAAAATTGCCTGAATTTCATGATTTTTTTTTTTAATAAAAATGTCTTTACCATTTTTTAGACTTAAGATAAGTTTTATTACTACTTTTGGCTGTTAGATGGTATTTTTTATATTAATCTTTCAAAATGGCACGGTCTTCTAAATTGCGTTTTCAAAGCTGGCGTGACGCATAGCTAAAAAACTAATCGATCGATTATGATGAAATTTGTTATAAATCTTTCTAACCCTATTATCTAAAACATGACCCTAAATATTTTGAAAATAAAAAAAGTATTTTTATCGCAAAATGTAGTCATTTTTTCGTAAAATTCAATCTTTTTATTTCAAAGCGTACCATTTTATCGATTTTCAATATTTCTCACTTTTTCTTGGTTCAAATTCTACGAATGAGTGTTAATGAAAAAAAAATCGGATAAGGTCCCGTTAGCTATAGGTATGATAAGAGCGCAGTAAAAAAAAGTAATTTTCAAAAATCGATAACTCGAAATCTATAGTGCGTCGCCGAAAATCCTTTTAGGGGATCTCTTAAGATATTAAAAGGAAGGTCTGGGCAAAATTTCGCCCGATCGGAGGTAAGACCTTTTTGGAACTTCAGAAAATCTGCGTTAGTTTTTTTTATATTCATCCCGATACCATCCGCCGCAACCCGATTAGAAGACCGTGCCATACCTCCGCCATTTTGAAAGATTTAAAAAAATACTACTTAACAGCCAAAAGTAGTAACCAAACATACCCTAAGTCTCAAAAATCGTAAAGAAATCTTTCGTTTGAAAAAAATCATGAAAATCAGCAATTTTTTTCGCCTAAGGGTATCTCCCTCCTTCAATGTTGTATAAACATCACGAAAATAATATACACGGGCGATTATACGCAAAAAATTGTTTTTTAAACTTATTTTTAAATCTCACCATCCGAAGCGCCTCCGAGCGCTCTGAAACGCACGAACCAGCCGGTGAAAGCGGCAATTTGGAGTCATCTGGTCCAGTCGTTGTACAACAAATATACAACAACCCAACAACTGACGATTTACTATCTAAATCTCTCGATGGGTACACGCAGAATTCAAATGAGAGCGTCAATTCCGTCGTGTGTACGATAGTTCCAGTGGCGGATTAAGGGGGGGCGGAGGGGGCGGTCCGCCCCGCACCTCTGGTCCTGGGGGCCTCCAAATCTCGAGACGTCATTTTTAGTCAAATTCCAACCACGGCCGAAATATGTTCAGTAAGGTTCAGTTTGGGGTTGGAAGCCCCGTACGTATGCAAAATATAAACATAGGTAGGTAGGTACTAATTCACCTGTTATCAGGTCATGATAGAAATTGTCAATATAGTATAAAACTCTACCTACTTATAGCCAGCGCCATAAAAATGGTGCGCCCCGTTCGCTCTATGGTGGCTTTGGTGCCAAACATAAATACTAGATACGAACAATAGAGAAATATCGTAAAAAAAAATTACATATATACGTACTAAAGAAATTACATCCATACGTACTAAAGAATAACAACAGGGGAAATCTACCAATCTGAAGCTTACTGTCATAAAATTACATTATAACCTGTAACTTGTTAGAAACCACAATAAAAATAGTAGTCGCCAATGTTGCCAACTTGTTTTGTTATATCCACCATAAGTTCTTCAAACCACCAGAAAACCTCTAATACCGCCTGTTGTGACCGCTTACTGTCTAGTAAGTAAGCAACTACATCTGATGCACTTACATAAAAAAAATTATTAAGTATTTCAAAACATACTTTTTCAAGCAAATTGAACTCGATGCAATTACTATACCCTGTGGTCTATATTTATTTAAATCTATAAACAGCCAAAACGCTATTCAGGGAATCCCCACGGCGCTGGTAGGTATTTACAAGATAGTAGTGTTGCCTACACCATAAAAGTTGACACACTTTGTGTCAAAGGGCCTTGTCATAGCAAAATATAATGTATTATAAATTTGCTTACACGTTAGTGGTTGAATATCTTGCTCACCACTAACAAAAACCACCAGCCACTAAAAATAAATTTTATCCACTATAATGGATGTCTAAACCACCAGTTTACGTGGAAAATCCACTAAGTTGTCAACACTGTTAGCCGCTGCGGGCCTTTCCTGACCCACGGTCTTACATACAGGTCTGGAAACGAAGCCACATTTCAATGATGCCGTGAGGCACCGTTCCGAAATCCACTTTTCATTCCGCTTGCCGCCACTGTGTCGCTCCTATCGGAGGATATCCCCCCACCCACGGTCTTCTGTGATCTCACCGTTTATATCGGGCAGCTAAAGTTATTTAGTGTATAAATTATTATATAAAAATGTAGCCAGCGTGTTATATCCGTAAAGCACCGTATAAATGAGACGATTTTTAGAGTCGTAAGTTTTCGTTGAAAGTATAACTCGGCTTGAAATTTTACCAGTACACTGGTATGTATTTTTACTTGATTATAGACGAGAATCAGTGAATTTTTAAATATTCGGGTTCGTGAAAAGAATACCTTAAAGATTGGCTACGCTAAATCAACAAACACCGCGTAAGAACTGCGGAGTGCTTGTCGTCGGATCGAAAAAGATGCTCTAAAGTACCTTACTTTAGCCAGGAAAGAAACTGAGGAGGATGATTTGAACCTAGAAGAGATGCTTTATGGTCCTGACATAGCCGACTAAATGTAGAAAAATGAGTAAGACCCGATTTTAAAAATGTCATGTAGGAAAACCGTTTTGAAAATTTAAACGCATTTTTCTCAAAATCACATTTTTTGACAATGAGAGGACGCATAATTCGGACAGTTTTGATCAGATTGACTTGAAATTTTAACTGTACCTTATATATATATTCTCTCAAGATCTACACACGATTCATCAACAATTCTAGTTTTCATAAGCAAATCATGGGCGATTTTTTTGCGAAAAAGAAAATTCTACATAGTGCTAATATACCATATTTTTTAATGATCGTGTGTACTCCCTTAAAAATTCTGCGTCCCGAAGAGGGTCTACAGAAACCCTCTGTGTAGCTAAGACTAATCCGGAAATTGCATTTCTTTAAATCACAACATGTTTTTTTGTATACGTCAACATATTTAGAGTTAATCCTCCAAACCTCATTTTGATTGCTTTTTAGTATTCTCATAAAAAAAATGCCCAATGTCTCATGTTTCGGTGAGCCACATAGTTGTAAGACTTTCAGGCTGCAATCTAGGGTAAACACCCATTTTCAAGATGATTTTTTGAAAATGAATTTTAGAGAAACTGTTAAATCTACGGTGTTAGTATTTTACAATTATATTATTTATACATAGTTGAAGTAACATCTTACATTTTCGTCAAAGCATTTTCTCCGAAATTGTAGATATTTGATATTGCGCAGGTGATGTCGCGATTTTTTTTCCACGAGCGTTGTGATTGCAGCCGTTAGAAAGGGTGAAATGAAACTAGTAAAGCATTTGGTTTCTCTTCAACCGGTGTTTCTACCAGGGTAAGAAAAAGAACTTACAAATTATCGAAATGATATCGAAGCAAGATTATTCGGACTAATCTTACAGAACTTCGACAGTTGGCTGATCAAATTGATGGTATTGAAAATGAAAGCACTTTTATATGCGAAAGATGCCACCAATAAATGTCACATTATTATCCCAGCGCTGTTTCATCTTACCCCGCATACGGGGTAAGATGGGAAAGATAAAGATTTAATTAAAAATATACATTGTATGGTACAAATCAGAAAGACTGATTTTTAGCTTCCAAAATTAAAAGATTAATAAATGTTGATTACGTTAAAAAATAATCAAAGTTTACTGAGTCATATATGTATGGCTTTATTTGAGCCTCAGCGTTATCATCTTGCCCCGACTTCCCCTCCTCTGATTTTTACAACAAGATGTTCACTTTTCGCGGCCCGGAAAGATAGTAATTATAAACCAACCAAAAAGATGGAGGGCCGAACAATAACGACATTCGTAAAGAATAACATTTTCCAAAAATCGTTTGTTTCGGATAACAAGGACGGCCGCAATCACAACGCCCGATGATGAAAAAATGTCGCGACATGAACTGCGCAACATCAAATATTTCGAATAAAATGCTTTGAAAAATTGAAGATGTTACGTCAAACATGTACAACATGTATAACTTTGAAATACTAACACTTTAGTTTTAACGGTTGCTCAAAATTTAATTCCTACAAAATCACCTCGCAAATGGGTGTTCGCACTACAATACGGCCTTAAGAGGAAGCAAACACAAGCAGTAAAAAAACTATTTAAAAAATCACTGTTTTAGTTTTTGAGTTTCACTCAAGGGCCTACGTTTTGAAGTACTCGGCCATCAGTGCGATAAAACATATTTGTAAAAAGTTTATGCCTTTGAACAATAGTTAAATTTATCGATGAATGTATTGGACGTGGTGTTGAGATGCAGCACTAATGACGGTTTTGCCACATCGCAAAGAGGATTGGTACATTTTTCTAACCCAAGCACAATAGCTTGTGATTTTTCAAATATTGTCCAAGCTTCTTCAGGGTTGTCACGCATTATTGACTGAGAAATTCCCTGAGATTTCCAGATTTTCCATAAATTCCAGATTTTGCAATGACCCAGATTAGGGTCAAAGAAAGAACAATTTACTTTCATCAAATATATATTTTTTTAAGTTAAAGGCCACAAGGTAAGTCTCTTTTCAACCATACTAGTATTTGTAAACGTTACAAATTAAACGGGAAAAATTATATACGTAGAAATAGAAATGAATCATTTTTTTTAAAATGTTTTCAACCGACTTGAAAAAACAAAGGAAATTCTCAATTCGATCTTTCTATTGAAAAATTGTGTTTAACTGGATAACATTATTTTTTTAAGATCAAATGTATGGAAATGTTAAAAATTGAAATAATTTTCTTTTAAAAGGGAGATTTGAAAAATAATTTAAACATTGTAGTGTAAAGAAAATACATTAAAAGCAAACACAGAGCGTGTTCTTTATTGTAAACAGACATTTTTATGCCGGGGACAATAAATAAAAAATAAATATAAACACTTATCTATAATGATAATGTGGTTGTGTATCGACAGATCGAATGCAAATATCGAGCTTTGCAATAAATTATTTTTCAGTTTTTTTTTTAAATGTATATAATGAAGAATATAATAAATATTTAAAATATACAAAAACAATAATTTTTATACTGTTCAGTTTTTTTTAAAGACGTAACGATACTTTTTTTAGCCGATACGATACCGATAATAGTATCAACGTATCGGCGATACCAACACCGATACCGATACAATTTACAAGAAAACTTGATATAATAAAAATTGTTCTTTTTGTACACTAACCAATGGCCTGAACATTAAAAAGGAACTTAAGTAAGAAAGTCAAAATATGAAACATTATTTACCTACTTTCCAGAAGCGAAAGGAGTGTCAAAATCAAATAAATATAATTATACTCTTTTATTTATCATTAATTTAAGGGGCTATCTCAGTGTGACACTTTCAAAAAATCAATTTTGTTGTCTTTTTCGACGGTTTATACTTTCAAGAATATCCTGTAAAAATTTCAAGGCCGTATCTCTAATACTCCCCGAATGGCAGCCTTCTAAAGAGCAAGCGCTCGTAGGCATAAAATGCGATAGTTAAATCTTTAAACGCGTTTTTTTCGAAATGAGATTTTTCAGTTTTGCTGGAATTGTAACTGAAAGAGCAATTATCCGATTGACTTGAAATTTAAACGGAGTATTCTTGAATATATTTACTTTACAAGGACGTAGGATATTTTTGATTGGATGAAAATTGACGGATTGGTCATTGAAAAAAACGACCATTTTATAGGCAAGAAAACAGACTTTTTTCATAACTACGCCATTTTGTTAAATTTTGATATTTTTCGAAAATCGTACGTCATTGTACAGGAAATACCTTTCAGTTTAACGACATTTTTTCCTTTTTCGGTTTTAGCTACTCAATCGGCCGGAATCATGTCAGCAATGGAGGAACTTTTTTGGCGCCTCCGAAGGCACCGCATAAGTCGCTTGGATCTCAATATTTTTCTATGAAAAAAAATATATAATATAGGTCAAATATAGCCAAATATATTCTTAATTTTCCGAAACATTTAAATGAGTACTTTTCTTCCAAAAAATATCGAAAATCACCTAAATTTTCAGCGTCCACACTGGGATAGCCCCTTAAAGTTGAGTGCTTGAAGTAATCTAAACTTGAAATTGTACTAATTAAACTTGAAGTTGAACTGAACTCTAAAGACAGGTTTCTGCAGGGTTTCAACGTAAGTAACTTTTAGCTGTGACGTAGATAGTCAATGATCGAACTTGACCTTAGGGAGGTTTTTGTTAAGAAAGCTCTTTAAGGTTATTTGCTGAGAATCGGTTGCGCGAATCATTTTGAATAAGACCCGCAGGTGAACAAAAAGTCGCTCTACAGCAACCGAGGTCAATTGATAGGATCGATACCTTTCGCCAATCTTGCAGCGTGAAAGCCATTGCAACAAAGAGCGCGATATTTAAATCGGCGTACAACGTATCGGCGATACCGATATATCAGTCATCCCTACAGTTACATCCCCAGTTTTTTGTCAAGTCGGTTTCATTTTTCGTAATTCTTGCAAAAAGTAAATTCTGCGAAAATTCCAGAGAATTTCCAAAAAATTCCCTGACTTTTCCGTCATTGAGTAATTATGCAGTATGAGGACTTTTCCGAAAAACAATGAGAACATTTTTTTCGCCATGATGTTGCTTATTCCATTATAGTTACGGGGGAGACTGACATATCCCATTAATTCCATACGTTATGGGGTTTTGAAGTTTCCAGAAACATGTAATATTTCGACGCCTCGCTAATCAGCTACGTGTTTCCTTATAAATAGTGTATTATGAAGGTAACGATGTATATGTTTTGATTTCGTGACCACAGCTGTCCTGTTTCCGGAAACAGGTAATATTTCGACGCCTCTTGTTTGTTGTCGCTAAGCAGCTACGTGTTTCCTAAAGGACAACCCAAACAAACTCCCCAATATAGGCGTCGAAATATTTAAAAGTTTTCTATTTTATGACGTGTTTCCGCGAACTTCAAAACCCCATAACTTATGAAATTAATGGGAAATGTCAGCCTCCCCCGACGGAATATCACTCAATATAATGGAATAAACAAGTTGATGGTGAAAAAAAAATCCCGTCGTTTTTCGGAAAAGTCCTCATACTGCATAATTACCCCTGATTGTTCCAGAAGGAAAGAAATTCCCAGAGTTTTCCCTGTTTTCCATATGCGTAACAACCCTTTTCTTGCTATGTTCGCCCAGGCTTCTCCCCGGATCTCGTCCCGTCAACTTTAATTGCACGCTTGTCACTTCACTGTTTTCAGTACCTGAGAGACTGCGCAGTGTTGCGCACGAGGACACTGGGAAACTGCGGAAAACCTCTACCGGTTGCGGCGACTATATTTCGCTGGGCTTCAGTTGTATTGCCATCGTAAACTCGGTAAAACCGTGGGAACGATTATATTGGGAAAATGTATTCTAGCTTCATAACTTCCGGAATAATGACGATAATGAGAATATCTTTAAATCTACCCAAATGGAAAAGTCTTATAATCAAACGCATCGAGAGTTGCGAGTGACTTGAGTTCGACTAATCGTTTCTCAATCGCAGAGTTTCCAAAGAAAAAAACGAAAGAAAACAGTAATTGAGACAAACCATCGACAAAGGGTTTGAACATTATGTGCATTATTATTATTATGTAAAAGCCATAGAGTTCGTTACACATCTGAATAATTCGTCGACACTAATAAAGTTTTGGCTGCTATACCTCTCCATGCGTAATTACAATAAGAGGCGGAAAGAAGGCGCGGAGCAAGGATGAAGCTTCGAGATAAAAGGATCTCGGAGCTCAGTAATTTTCTCGTGACATTTGCGAAAAAAGCCATTTTTTTTGTAAATGCTTATCAATAATTCTTAACAAAAAAATCACCAGCCGTATTTCCGACCATATTTCTTTGCCTCGAATCGACAATAAGGAATCCTCCAATCAATGGCGTAAAAAAATCATCAATAGTCAAATTCCAACAAGCAACGATCGTGACCTTTGTTCGTTACTTCTTCGTTTTTAATAAGGCGCACGAAAGCACAATCATTTATACTGTTACAGTGAATAAACGGTCTGAAAAAAAAAATGATTTACTCTGTAAACAAGAATCGAGTGAGGTCCGTCGAAGGCCGAATATCTAAAATTTACTTAAAACCTTCTCTCTCCTCTCCATATCACTTGTTTCTCTCTCTCTCTCTCTTTCTCGCTCTCGTTCTCTCTGTCTCTCATTCGTAAATAAATTTTTCGTCAATCCCACGTCTTGATCCTAAGCTCGGGTTTAAGGATGGACCAATTCGGTGAGCATTTCTCGTATGAGAGCCAATTGAAGTCATCGACGCAGTCCCAATTGTTGATTTTCGTATCGAGGCCGGCCAGATTGAAATGGCTCGTTTGACCCTCGTAAGTCCAGTTGTACGGTGCGACGCGTATTTTCGTGGAGTCCTCGATGATAGCGCGACTGGTAACGTGAAGATAGAAGGTACAATCGTTCGATGAGTGAAGTCTTAGCTGTTGGCATGCGAAAGCGAAAGTGCAGGAGGAGCAGTCGTGAATAAATACGGACGAGGCGACCGGTCCAACGAGTACGGTGCAATTCTTAAGATTTACTATGTGAAGAGTGCTCGGTGTGCCGTAAATTTTCACCGTACATCGGTTAAGATCGATTATCATAACGTCGTTCTTGTTTACGTTCTCGGCGTCGAGGCACAAACGCTCGTCGCTCTTACCCGCGACGACGCACGAGCTCTCGCCGTGATTTTTGGAAAATTCGTAGGTCTGTTTGCCGCCGTTTATGGGACCGTTGTTGACCTCGACGATTTTGAGGTCCTTGAGGCCGTCAACGACGTCGTTGGTTTTGTCGTTTTGCGGCTTCTTCGCGACCCGACGATTCTTAAAACCAAACTTCTTCTTCGGCAACAACTTCAACTCCAATTCAGCCGCTTCACCCTCCAAAATTTGAAGGCTCTCCTGAGCTCTCCTTATGTCGTAAACCTTCAAAAACATCTTCGACTGCGACAGATAATTCTTCAGCGTCTCGATCTCCTTGTTGGCCTTGTCGAACAACGAGGGTAACGCCGATATTATCGTTCCCGGCGCACTGTCCAGCAGATCCTTGATCTTCTTGCACGACGCGTAAAACGCTTCTTTGAAGTAACTCGTTTGCTCGCACTCGACTACCAATTGTTGACGCTCCTCGCGACGTCTCTCGATCACATTCTTACGCTCGCGATCGCGCTTGCTTATGCGATCGGACAGACTGCCCTCTATCAGCGATTCCATTCTCGTTGCAAATCGCCCAATGCGACGCCTACTATTTGCCGATTTGACCCAAGCCCGGTATCTGCAATTGCAAGTTCGCGTTAAGTGGGATACATTTGCAACGGTCGGAAAATTGATATCTTTTTATTACGATAGAACTATATGCGAAGAATATTTTCCCAAAGTTTCAAGGCGAAATTGTAAAACTTCAAACGTTACAACCTGGTAACGCTGTGCCTCACCGCATGGATTCGAAACGCACGCGAATTTAACAGTTTCTTCTCGTATGAAAAAATGATTCACTCATAAAATTAATTACATATCTATTTAGTATGAGTATCAAGCTGTTAGAAAATATCTATTTTTTTTCGATGTACAAAATGGCCGACTACTAATATTTTCTTTTGTTATCTTTTTTTAGGCGCGCCGCAGCGTGACATTTAGCATCTATAATTTTTTACCTAGGATAAAAAACAAAAATTCTCGTCAAACATTAGAATACCTAGAGAAGTACGTACAGGATTTAAAAAATATTGTTTTATTGAAAAGTTGTAGGATTTGAATTAAGTTGTAGGTCTTTGAATGAATTTTTAGTAAAAAATTTCGTATAAAACTGCTCATAAAATGAAAATTTTTCGACTAATCAGAAATTCTGTACGCACTTCTCTGCGAAATGCAATTAGGAACATAACTTTTAAACTAAAGTACATCGAGCGCAAAATTGTCGATATTTGAAGATATTTGTCACGCTAATTGGGAAAAAGCTGTTTCGAGAAAAACGCGTTTAAAGTTTTAGGTACTCTGTGGCCGTGCCAGAGGTGGGCTTACGTTATACGCTCAAAGTCGGTGAAAAAAAATGTTCTTGCTATAAATCAAATAGTAACTTATTCTTATGATGATAAAGCACCGTTTTAGCGAGAAAAAAATCGATTTTTTGAAAATTCTACTGTGGCCTCACCCCTTAACCGACGTTCCGCATTATCCGAGTCACCTAACTCATTGGAGTCCGGATAATACGGAGAATCTCGGATAAAACGGAAAAATCTACTATGCCTATGCATGGAGTAGCCTTATATTGCTACTGTTTTTCGTATTATCCGAGATTTCACTTATCCGAGGTACCCTCTCCCCATATTACCTCGGATAAGCGAGGTTCTACTGTAATGAAAATGCGGGAGTATAGCCAGCTGAAAAAGCATTTGAAAGAAGAAACCAGAGCGATATTAAATGCAAATCCATCCAGACGGAGACTGGACATGAAGGGGGCCGTGAAGGAGGCAGGAGTGAGAGTAACATGACAAAGGATAAGAGACGAAAATTTTGAGGGGTGAGAAAAATAATCGGAAGGGCTGTACGTATAAAAACCGACCTGGAAATGCAGCAAGACTGGAACAAAATTGAGAACTCGACGTAACATAGGGAGTACAAAAATCAAAAGCAACATAAAGGAACGAAAGAGTACTGGAAAGAGAAGGGCATAGAGGGAAGATCTAAAGAAACATGGGCCAAGTTAAGATGCGAAAATATAAGAAAAGGAGGTAAAAAAGGGATTCGCAGATGCCCTATGCAGGTGTTGTAGGAAGGAAGAAGAAAGTTTGGAACACATTATTGAATACGCAAAATTAAAAGGCAAAATCAATAAGGAAGTGGTTGATGGTTTGGAAAAGTGGCGAAGAGGCTACGAGGGGGAGGCGCTAAAAGGAAAAAAATTAACGTAAGAAAACTTTTTAAAAACAGACTTTTATTTAAACGGCACTGTACTAAAAAGTAAAAAATTATGTTCGGTCAAATTGAAAATCAAAACAGTGTAACTACAAAAACATCTGTTCCTTGGTCACTTATCATGGGTGAAAGTAGTTAAAAGGTCCAGAAACGTAGATATTTTAAAAATATGAAATATAAATTTTAGAAGCTTAAGTTCTTTTTCATATTTTTTAAAGTAGAATTAGTACTTATGACGTTTGACGCCTTAACCTTTTAAAATTTATATTTCATATTTAAGAAAATATCTACGTTTATGTACCTTTTAAGTACTTGCACCTATGATGAGTGACCAAGGAACGGACTTATTTGTAGTTATACTGTTTCGATTCTCAATTTTACTGAACATTACTTTTTACTTTTTAGTTCAGTATTTTTCAAATAAAAGGTTGTTTAAAAAAAGTTTTTTACGTTTATTTTATTTTATACTTTTTAGTATTAGAATTTGTTTATTTATTTGCTGTAAGTTATAAAGGTTTCGCGAGAAACTTTATAATAGTGTAATTATAAATAATGCTCAAGTCAACAAAGTTAAGGAGAGATATACACCTAGATGGTCGAGATCGAGGATTTAGAAGCTATGAACATTCCGTCGACCGTAGAAGACCTACACTATGGGCTTGGATCAATGATTCCATGTAAGTTGACAAATTTCATGATTTATTCATTATCAAATTTTCAAACGCTTTTTTTTCTCAAAACCACGTTTTTCAAATCGGTACCCAAAATTTTTCGAAAACCAACGAATCCATTGCCTTAAGGTTTTGTGTGGTTATTCTATACACCACTATCTAGTACTCGTCATAGGATTTTTTTTTCCGTTACTTAGTTTTTGTTTTATAGGCAAAACAATAACTAATGTTTGGCCCAAAAATCACTATTTATGTTCTAACGTCCGCCATTTTGTCATAAATCGATATTTTCATAATTGGCTATGACGAGTACTCGATTATAGTATCTAATTTAATAATTTTTTTGGTTTTTTTTTTTCAGATGATTTTTAACGAAACGCCAGTGAGTACCGTATACACAGATTTTTTTACAACGCTCCAAGGGTCATACAATATCCTTGTATATTTTTGATATTTTTAAATAAAGAAAATTAAACATTTTTGAATGTATATACTTTTAGATAATTAAAACCGCAATCCAAAATTTCAAATAGTTTTCCTTGAAAAAATTCACAAAAATGACCTTTTTTCCGGCTCCTAGGTGTATATCTCCCCTTAATGAGCCCAAACTCGATTGTCCTACTATTTGCCATTAGGAAATTTCAGCTTCCACCTCCCACCACCATTATCAGACTCTCGTTACCATGTGTAATAAAAAGTGCTCATGATAACAAAACAAATGAGCACAAACTCGACTGTCCTAATATATGCTATTCAGGCGTTGGATTGCCCACTTTCTACTTCCATTATCGGACCAGCTATAGGGACCATATTATTGCATTGTCACCGAAATGAATAGGTATGCCAAATTTCAGCACAATCAGATGCCAGCAAGTGCTTGAAAAATGGATTACAAATTGTGAACCACAAAGACAGACACACGAACGAAGCAAATTAAATAAAAGCTTGTAAAAATTAAGAAAGAAGTGAAAGGAAACCGAATTGAAGAATTGTGCGAGTATGTGAGTCTCTGAATGCATGGTGAGAAAGAAAGTATGAGTCAGAAAAAGGCCGAGACAAACGTTAACAAAAAAAAAGAAGAAATCGTGTAAAAGGGTATCAATGTACAGCGGAGGGAACTCTGTAAAAACTCGCAAGGTACTTCAAAATAATGAACCATTCACAGCCTACATCAGTCAAAAAAATTTGAATTATGTAAAAAAAATAATTTACGTTGCATTCCAACGAAGCAAACTTTGTCATTTGTCGAAATGAGTTGCGAATGATTGTTTCAGCAGAAAAACTTAGCAGGGTAGAGCAAAATTGGATGAAAGAATCCTTACTGTTATTATATCCTTTTCATCCTACTAGGAAAAATCCTAGAGTAGAACAACCAACTAGCCCCTCGAATCCCTGCACCGGCGCCATTAATGAAGAAGACTCATAGAGGCAGCGCTTCTTCCTTCTTCCAAGCTTCACTGTCCAATTTTCTTAGGGTATCGGCACCCGACAATGTTTCCCCAACCGTGTAATAGCCGTTGAGCACCGATGGAAAATTTTGGTACATGTAGTATCTAAAATCTGCGGTCAAAAAATTGCGCGTTTTAGAGCAATGGAAAATAGCTAAACAGAGACAAAGTCCGATGTTTCGTCGCTGCCGCATAAAGTCCCCGATCGAATTCACTTATTTTCGACCGACGATACGAATTTTCACGTTTGATATCGCGAAACACGGTAGAAGCGATACTTTCGCGAAGAGAGAAAAATTATCGAGAGCCAAAAGTGAGGTTATGACATCAGCGGGAAGCTCGTTGTTTTTTTAGGGTACGTCAAAGCTTCGGATATTTGGGAATCAGAAGACATTCGCTCCGGATGACTTTTGACTCGTTGGACAGTCTCATAACCTCAAAATTGAGGTCGCACGCGAGGATGAGTGAAAATAGTTGAAAGAAAAGAATAATTTCGTGGATTGACTCACCTTGCGATGTGTTCATGCGCCGCCAAATAGTATAGGAACCGAGGAACGCCGCAATCTCGAACCAGATTACATACTTTGCTGCTTTTTTGACGTTGCTGAAGAACAGATTCTTCGGCTTTTTAACTAACATACTAGAAGACGTCAAACGCTGAATAGTATTTCCTTAAATGGTAATCTCTGAATACGCGGCGAGATACGGGGAGACATGAAAGTCGCGAGACATTGAGCCGCGCCTGGTAACTCAAGAGGGGGAAGTGGCGTCGGCAGAGGGGGGGGGGAGACACGGCGAATGAGACCGCTCGGCCGTTATGGGGTTGCAAACGCAACCGGCTCGGAATTATGCGTACAATTCCTGCAGTTGCACAAACACAAGTCACTCGCACACTCGAAACAATCGATTTGATAAAAAGTCCGCGACGAGACGCGGGTAAATCGAAATTACAAAAAGTTACGCAGACCCTTACACGGAGAAAAATACGGCCTCAAATTCTAACACTGGTTGCCAGAATTCTAATATTCAGTGCTAGACAAGTATAGCAGTTTACTGCAAGTTCGGAATTCTAAGACTTGTTATGGAAGTGTAAAAATGATTCTCACACCGTATAGTAAAAATGATGCGTGCATATTACAATTGAAACTATTCTCGCATAGGCGCGAGTCCTATACGCTGAATCCTATATGCTATATTTTCATATGGATTTTACTATACGTATAGCATGAATCTTCGTGTATAGATTTCACTATACGCATAGCATAAATCTTCGGCGTATAGCGAAAAAATATTACGAAGTTATTAGTAAAATGTGACTCTTTAATTATATCGTACTTTTTGTAGAATAGTAGAAACTAATTGTTCCAATCACGTGGGCATAATATTTTTTGAATACTACAAAAAATCACAATATGCCGAAAAAAATGTATTATTTCTATCAGTTTACGTGCCATATCGTAGGTTAAAATTTAAATTTCTTCATTATTACCATACCATAATTACAATTTTTATCTTCCATTCAATACTTTTTGATATTTAATGATATTTTTTTTAGAAGCATAGTATTAATTCTAAACTTCAAGACCCCTGTTTTCTCCGTGTAGTTTATGCTATTTTAATGGGTTACGTAGACCTAGGTGGGTCAAAAAATTGCATTTTCCAAAAATATTTTGATCTATAGCATCACCTTTTGGTTATATTCCCTAAACATTTCATTTAAATGTACATAAAATTGAATGAGCTACAGCGTCTAACGGCCGGGCTAGCGGTGGCAGCATCGTACCTCAAATTTTTAACGCGATTTTCTCGAAACATTCAGAGATACGATGAGTAAACAGTTAAACGTCGTTGAGGATCTCAATTTTTCAAGAGCTACGTAAAAATCACGGCTTTTTAAATAGATTTTGTATCCTAGAGTTCCAATCCGTCGCCGCGTTGTTAAACATTAATATTTCAAAAATCGACGATTGTCAATGACTCATATTTATTGTTAACTTGAATAACCCGTATTAACTTGAATTTTCTCGAAATGTCGTTTTTCAAAACGGTGTACACTCTCACAGAAAGAGTTTTCAAGCTATCCGTCTCAAATTTTGACACAACATTTTTCACGCCATTCTTTATCGTGCTATGAAAGCTTTTTTTTGATATTCATATTTTTTTAACGAAAAACTGTCGAAAATGAGCTAAATTCGATACTTTTTTAAAACCACGGCCATTTTGTCAATTTTTATTTTAAAAAAACCTACATAGCAGGATAGCGGCTTTCATACTGATTAATAATCTTTTCACATAATATTTACGACCACAACCGTGCACAACGTGAGGACTCCTTTTTTTTTTAAACATTTTCAACTGTAAAAAAATGTAAAAAAATTAAATTAAACATTTGAATATTTATTTTCTGTTTTTCATGGGTGCTTTGATGTGACATAAAAAAATCAGACTGATTAGCGTATTTCAACCATCGAAAAAGAAATCGTGAAAATCAGCTATTTTTCGAGCCCTTAAGGCCTTAGGCCACAGTAACGGGTTTAAAATCATGTGCGAATTTAACAATTTTTATTCGTATAAAAAAGTGATTCACTCAAAAAATTAATTACACAATATTTAGTATGAATATCAAGCTGTTAGAAAATATATATATATTTTTTTTTCCGATGTACAAAATGGCCGACTACTCGAAACTTCTCGAAACAGCTTTTTTCCAATTGGCGTGAAGTTCAAAAATTTTCACTCAATTTACTTTAAATTTAAAAGTTATGTTCCTAATTGTATTTCGCAGAGAAGTACGTACGGAATTTCTGATTAATCGAAAAATTTTCATTTTATGAGCAGTTATAACGAAATATTTCACTGAAAATTCATTTTTTAAGTTCAAATACCTACAACTTTTGAATGAAACAATATTTTTTTAATTCCCTACGTACTACTTCTCTAGGTATTCTAATGTAGATGGACGAGAATTTTTGTTTTTTGTTCTCGGTAAAAAATTGTGGATGCTAAACGTCACGCCGGGGAGCGCCTAAAAAAAGATGACAAAAGAAAATATTAGTAGTCGGCCATTTTATACATCGAAAAAAATTAATATATTTTCTAACAGCTTGATATTCATACTAAATAGATATGTAATTAATTTTATGAGTGGATCACTTTTTGATACGAAAAAAAAATTGTAAAATTCGCACATAATTTTATACCCGTTACTGTGGCCTAAGGCCTTAAGCGGGAGTGTCCACGGCCAAATGTGGCGAAAAAAGTTTCATCGGCGGCCATGTTTTTGTTGTTTTTCTGTATTTCTTAGTGATTTTTTTAAAGACTCTCAATATATGTTCCTTTGTGTTAAAAGAAATGCATTCCTTTTTCACTAACCGTATTCCAGAAAGAAAAAAAATCGCAATTTGGCCATTTTTTGTCGGACTTTTAGGTAGATGTAGCCCCTTAAGAGACCATAGTTGGTGAAAAAAACCGTTATTTTTCGCGTATACCTTTAGGTTAGTCTCAAAGATATCCAGTTAGTTCGAAAAAGAAAGGAGATCTGCAAAAAAAATGTTAAACCGATACGACTTTATATTCATATGAACAAAAAAATGCGTTACCGAAACTTTGAACGCGTTTGTCTCAAAAAATCATTTTTTTAAAGCGTGCTCTCACGATTAGAGTTCGATACTTTTTTAAATTCTTATCCGATTAACTTGGCAGTTTTACACGACATTTTTGGAGTATCAAAGATTGCTGCGAAAAATCAATTGTTCCGTTAAAAAATCTCGTCGTAATAAACATTTATATATATATATTCAAAATCGACAAAGTGCAAGAGGCTGTCATTTTTCCAAAAAACAATACTTTTTTCAAAACCCTTGCTAGTTTTTTGTTGTTTTATGTCTAAATTAAGAAATGCCTTATATAGTGCTTCGAGTTAAGGGGTTAGGCTACTGTGAAAATGAGGAACACTTGTTCGTCGCTTGAGGCAGCTCAAATTGAAGAGGAAGGTCCAACATATGGTAAAGAAATCGCAGATTGAAGGTAAACTTATTACGATAGAACTGCAAGTAAAACCTTAAGGGGCTATACCAGTGTGACACTTTTAAGAAATCGATTTTTCTTTGCTTTTTCGACAGTTTATACTTTCAAGTTTATACTCCCCGAATGGCAGCCTTCTAAAAAGCAACCGCTCGTAGGTATAAAATGCGATAGTTAAATCTTTAAACGCGTTGTTCTCGAGACGAGATTTTTCAGATTTGCTGACATTGTAACTCAAAGAGCAATTATCCGATTGACTTGAACTTTGAACTGAGTATTCTTGAATATATTTACTCTACAAAGACGTAGGATATTTTTGATCTGATGAAAATTGACGATTTGGCATTGAAAAAAACGACCATTTTATAGGCAAGAAAACAGACGTTTTTTTTTCATATCTACGCCATTTTGTTAGATTTAGATATTTTTCGAAAATCCTACGTCATTGTACAGGAAATACCTTCCAGTTTAACGAGATTTTTGCCTTTTTCGGTTTCAGCTACTCAATCGGCCGGAATCATGTCAGCAGTGGAGGAACTTTTTTTTTGCGCTTCCGAAGGCAGCGCATAAGTCGCTTGGATCTCAATATTTTTCTATGAAAACATTATGTAATATAGGACAAATATAGCCGAATATATCCTTAATTTTCCGAAACATTTAATGGAGTACTTTTCTTCCAAAAAATTGCCGTTAATCACCCAAATTTTCAGCGTTCATACTGTTATAGCCCCTTAAACGCGTTTTCCTCGGAATAGGATATTCGACTGTTAGACGAAAATCATCTTAAATGGTCAATTATTTTATATTATGCTCACAATATTTTTTTATCTTCGTGAATGTCAGTATTTGCGATATAAATCGGTAAATAAAATTTAAATATTCAACCAGACCGCCAAAACGCTCCCGTTGACAGATATTTAGTCACGTGACGCCTGTGACGTCACATGCCAGTAAAAAAAGGTAAAGGACCTACATCGCCGCTGAGTTGTCGCACAGCAAAACTTCCTCTCCATTCTTATTTAAAAGTTGATAATATGGTAACTATCACTAAAAATAACTATGAATGAACAGAAAAAGCACGGGAATACACGGAAATAAACTTAAAAAACGCTCATTACTCGTCACAGGACTCGTAATGATGATCTGTTTATTGGCATGTGACGTCACTAGCGATCCAACCAATCCTGGAGCGTTTTCGATCACGTGACCAAACATTCAAATTTATGGAATTAAACATTTTTTTTAACCGAAAATAATGCATATTTTTTTCGATAAAATGATAGAAAATACTTTTTAAACTCTATATTCTTTAAGGATGATAAGAGAATGAACCATATTTTTAATATAGTCAAATACCCTATTTCGAAACGGTGTACACGATTTCTCGACGCCTAATGAACGGATCGACGTGAAATTAGGTACACTTATTCAGTGTAATAGTAGTTCAGTCTTGACCGATGCTTTTCTTCTTAACATCCGATTTTCATTAGTTATTAACAATAATGCCATGTTTTCTCGCAAAATCGTAAAGGAATTGAAAAATGTCATGTTAAGAATTAAAACGCGACAACAAAAAAAAGTCGGTCAAGGTTTAGCCAATATTATCTATTTTCAGGAACAATATCGTTCTTTTTTTGTTTCTGATCAAGCTAGTGGCCAAAATCATGCACACCGTTGAGCTTCTCACGTTCAAAGGTCCTTCACGAGATCGTTTATCACTTCTTTAATTATTAACATTTTTCAATTAAATTTGGTACATAATTTTTTTAATGCACGTACTAATGAATGGCCAAACTATTCCTCAATAATCTTACTTATTCCTTCAAAATAAATGTTTTGAATAACCTTAGTTGTCGGGTCGTCACAGTAGTCCAACCCCTTAAGGTAGAACGAGCGCGCGCGCTTGATTTCTATAGATTTTGTTCGAATTTTAACCAGACATTGTTCATATCATTATGCATGTTTGAATGAAATTCCAGAACAATCGACTATTTAGATTGGGAGATTATGGGTTTTTAAATTGTAACTTTTAACACTGCAGGGTCTGCATTGACCGAAGCTCAGGTCACATAATTCGCCATTCTATTGTGTTTATAAATTTTGAAAATAATTATGTTTATATAGCAAACTAGTTAGGGGAAGGGTAAAAAAAAGTTTGGGTTACCTTTACTATTCAGTTTTGTAAAAACGCTCAGTAAAGACAGAATAATTCTTCGTAAAAAATGTTTGTCCTCTATTATAAGAAGACATAGGGCAACACCGCAGAACAGTTCAATATTTTAATGTTCAATATTTCTTCTGCTCAAAACTTTCATCGTAAAAAAAATATTTTCGTTATAAATAGTAATATTTTATATTGTTAATGTTATCTTCATTAACAAATATACGTGTTGGTTAATTCATAACTAATTAAAAGCTTTGTTGGATTAAAAATCACTTCCAGATAAAAATTTGTTTCAGTATTATTTTAAATATGCCGCGCAAACTTACGTCATTGGATACGTGGAACGATGCGGTGTTGCCATATGTCTTCGTATTATAGGGGACAAATATTTTTTACGAAAAATTATTCTGTCTGAATTTGAATGCAGACCCTGCAGTGTTAAAACTTGCAATTTTAAAACCCATTATCTCCCTATCTGAATACCCGACTGTTTTGAAATTGCACTCAAACATGCATTAAGATAAGAGCAATGCCTGATGAAAATTTGAATAAAATCTATAGAAATCGAGAGCGCGCGCTCGTTCTACCTTAAGGGGCCAGTCCACTTTGAAAATTTCAAAAAATCGAAAGCAAGCAAGACTTGAAGACATCGACGATGATGAGCAATCAGAAGGGATTTTGTACGGTGCAGGAATTGCCGAATGAGTTTAGGTAAGTTTTTCATAGTATAAACTTCAAACGCGTTTTTCTCGAAACGTTTTCAAAATCTAGCTCCATCGTATCTCTAAAACTAATAAACCGATTCTCTTGAAATTTGAACTACATATTGTAAACATGATTCGCAACAAGATGACCCTCGATGGTTTTAAAATGTTGATTTTTTACTCTTTTTTTAGCGAAAAACAGCGAAAAACGCGTTTTTAAAATACTTTTTTCGTTTTTCATCTGCCATTTATTTATTTTTTGATAAATCTTTATATCCGAGGGTCATTTTGTAGCTGGTGTCATACCGAATCTAATGGACTTTGATTTTTTTGTTTCAGACAAGCCGTTGTCGAGTTGTGATTGAGCTACCTATTTTTGAGGCGTTACGTTAAACTATAGTTTTTGTACTTAAAAATGAATAAAAATGAATAATTTGTTTTTAATGTATTTTAAGACTATTTATCAAGCCAAACAACTTTTATATTCATATCTTTTATAAAATCCTTTAAAAAATCGCGAAAATAGCCTTTTTCGTGGCTCCCAAGTGGACTGACCCCTTAATTACAAAAAAATATAACCACGGAGGGTTTCTGCAAAAAATAGGCTCCGTAAAGACTGCTAATGCGTCGCAATTTCCTATTCAAAGTAATATTTTTTTCAAGTGTTCCGTTTTTTCCACCACATGAACGGGGTCGCGCCCAAAACACCGCTGTGGGATGTGTGAAATAGTGGAGTGGGGGCATAATCCGAATTTCTTCATTGAACCCAAACAAACCCAAACATATCCTTCACATATTAATAATTTCTTCATTGAACCCAAACGAACAAACCCAAACAAACCCAAACTTATTCGTCACATATTAATAGTTTTCCTCCTTTTTATGATGGAATAAATTTCAACGGCATGACTGTACACTTGACATGGAATAAATTTCAACGGCATGACTGTACACTTTAAACTGTATATAATATCGCAGGATATTTTGTCACGAGGATATTTTGTCCTGCGGATATTTTGTCGAGGATATTTTGTCTTCGAGTCAAAACGCGTGTTACCATTTTGAATAGCTAATAACAAGTTTTCAACAAAATTCCTTGACTGTTTAAAAATCAAATGCAAAGTCTCCATATCACTTTTCGGCCTGACATAATCGTGGTATCTCTCGAGTAAAAAAAACCGTTTGCAATATAATTGCTGAAGTAACGAAGTGGTGCCGCGTCCAGTATCATCATGATGGAATCACCCAAAGAAAGAGATTCAAGTGGCGTTTGAAAAAAATTCTGCCTCGGTTTGATAGGTTTTCATAAAAGTAAACAAAACAAAAACACGATAAAAAACGACGTTACTCCGTCGATTTTCTCGAATCGTAGGGGTAAATAACGAACACAATGATTGTAATCCAAATTATATTCCTTATGTATTGATTGTATATACCTAATATAAACTGTAAAGCTTTTACTGATAAAATCTATGTATATTACTCTGGCTTAAATTTTAGTGAATTTATTCAATTAAAAAACAAAAATCTCTGGCGTCCTATCTATGTTATTATGCGTCATCTGCGCAAACTCGTATCTTTGAGTTTTCGTTGAATACTCGAGTTCCACGGACGCGAATACTAATTTATTCGTATATTCCTCTAAGGTCTCGCAACGACAACCTGAGTATTGCTCCGTTAGTTTTATTGCAAAAGAGAGGAGCCGGAAGGGAGAATGCTGAACGATATGTAAATGATAAAAAGAGACCGTCGTAGCGATAGAAGATCCGGATGATCTCATCATTATCTTTAGCTGCTTTTTCCTCCGGTATCGTATTTATAATTTCATCGCCACAATATTCGATAAACATATATCGAATGTGAGATCTTCAAATATGCCAAAACATAACGAACAAACTAGAACGTTTGCAATTCTGGGAGGAAGATCATTGTTTTTGTTTCTCTTGTATATATATATATTTATCGTCCGCAGCTTTTGGTTTTGTATGATTTCTAGTGTAGTTTATTGAAAACTCATCTGTACATATACACCTGAATTGTTTATCTTTTTTTGTATCACTCCACTTCTGTGTCTCGAAAAGTCCGGCTATCGCTAGCTATTTCACATAAGAAAACATCTCTTCCTTTTCCGTGATTCATTCGACACGTGTTTATTTTCTCGTCCCATTAACTGCCACCGTTTGTCGTGGTATGAACATTTCATAACCGGAAATGATCCTTTTCTTCCGTTCTGTAGCGTGAAATACACGATTCTTGACGTTCAAAGGCAAAAGCTGCGCGTGAGTCTGACGGGAGCACAAATTTTGCCAAAAGATTGACAAGCGTGTACGCTTTTTTCGCGTAAATTTTCCCTCTCGAGGGGTTTTACGAGAATTCTGCGTTCGTAGAAAATGGGGGCAAAAAATATAGACTATTTTTTCCGGGGTGTCCGTGGGTATGATTTTTTTTCAAGTTATTCTCGTTGTTAAGGGACGTTGTAAGAAATTTGTAAAACAGCTAGTAATCGCGATGTTTCGAGTTCAACGCCCTTTTTCGTTTTGTTAATTTAACGCGTGCAGTTTTCGGATGTCCGAATATCGATAGAAAATATGGCAGTTAATTAAAAAGAGGTAACGTTCGTAACTTCTTTTCTTCCTTCTCTTTCGTTTCTTTCGCAACGTTACGTATGCTTACCAGTGATATAAAATAGTTGAATTATACAATTTCAAATAAAACCTAGATTCTCTGAGTTAGCAATTGTAGTTATTGTTTTTCTTCGTTTAGACAACTCACAAGCAAAAATTCATACGACTCTTCAGTTAATTTTTATCCCGATCGTTTTCCAACCGGACTTTTTGTTATCTAAAAAATATATCTCCTCGTGTCTCTGTTTTCAAAAAAAAATTATCTTAAAAAAAGAATAACTATTTTCAATTTTAGAATTGCGATGTCCCTTTTTCTCGTTATTTAGCGCCCCACCCGATCGACGTTGATCAGATCGTGTGCAAGGAAAGTTCAGGCTTAAATTCCTCCTTAGTACTCAACAATAATCGATTGGCACAAACAAAAAAATTCAATGCTTTGGTGTTGTTTTTTCTCCCTCCTGTCTTCGATAACAATAATTTGCATGGTCTTGTGTATTTTCCCTCTGAGTTTCTCTCGTCCCGAAATACCGTTTATTCGGGAAATATTAATAACCGGTCTACACTTACGCTTAGAGTTTCGAATGCTACGAATGAATTTTCGTTATTTTCTATTCCGTCGTATCCTATCGCAATTACCATTATTATGCTCTTTCCGCTCCCATCGAATTGCAGATAAGTCTCTTGTCAGTTTCTTGAGCTCATCTTCCAGCCTCGCGAAACTCTCGTTCTTAAAATTGCATTGATTTTAAACGTATTCACGGGAGACCGTTTCAATCTAACTTCACCAGTCGGAGAGACCGAGAGAGCGAAAGAGCTAGAGAGAGATGGAGGGAGAAACCCGACGAACAGATAAGACGAAAGCAGACAGAAAGAGAAAGAAAGTGTGTCTGCGTATTGTGTGTGAGGAAGTGAAAATGCCAGAGATTCCACGGTTATTGACGATCGAGCGAAAAAATAGGCTTTTCCCGTTTGTTCTGGTTACGCGAAATTCCAGGGAGTACCCGTAGAAAAAAAAAACAACATCGCAGCGTGTCTCAATTTGGGCGACTAATCGCGTACCGCGTTTCTTCGTTTTGCTCTTTGTTTGCCTCGCTCCTTTCTTTTGGGGGCATGTTTTTTTTGTTTCGTTTCATTTCTCGATACTATATTTGTGTTTGCGTTTTCTCTCTAGATCACGGGCATGAGAGACTCATAACGCAAGATGGTCAACAGGACAGTCTTTTGAACACCATTGGGTCATGGGAGTACTGATGAACTGTAGTTCGCTACGACACCATTTCGTGCCAGCCACTACCGTTTGAAGAGTTGCTCTCGGGGGACGCTGAAAGAAAAGAAAACCGGAAAAATACGCAAAAATGACATGACAATCGAGCGCTCGGCAATTTTCGATAAAATTCTGTTTTTTTTCCTCCTTCGCTTCTCTTTACACCTCTTTACATATTCGCAATAGGACGTAATTGCTAAATTACTTAACTAACGTGCCTTTCATCATTCTCTTAACTTTTTAATCCGATCAGAATTAAATTGATTATTCATGTGCTGTATATATCTTATTTATATATTTATGCATATAACTATGTATAGTTTCTTTTTTTCGTTCTTTCTTTGTTTCATTTTTTTTTTAATAATGCTGATCTTTCGAGGGAAAATCTACGAACTAACCAGTCTTAGCATTGTCGGCTCTTTCGGGCGAGGAAGATCTCGGTCCCCATATCCGTACACTACAGTCGTCCGATACCGATGCCATCATCTGATGATAAACGGGATTCCACGAGACGCAATTGACCGTTCTGCTGTGACCCGTTAACGTTGCTATCGGCAATTCACGCTTTATGTGCCAAACGTAGACTTTGTTATCTGCGACAAAATAAGATAACACATTTATTAGGACGTTGAATAAGTTTTCGCTGTTTTCCAACAGATGGCGGTACTAAAACTGCGTGCGTCTATCAATACGGCGTTTAAATCTTCAAATACGGCGTTTAAATCTTTAAATGCGGCGTTTAAATCTTTCAGTACGGCGAAAGGGTACTGAAAGATTTCCCTTTCAATACAGCATAAACGATCCCATAACGACGCATAACATCCCATAACGCATCCCATAAAGTCCCAGCCGTAATTTCAACTTTTTTCCAGACTGGGACAGCATATGTCCCGTCAGGTGTGAAAGGGTTTAGGCGTTTTCTCACTTTAGGCGCTAAAAAAGGCTCTATTCATTATTTTTTTGATAGGTTCATATTATAGATATTGATATAAAAGTTGTTACACTAAATAAATACACTTTCGAAATACATTTAAAACATTTTTTTAATGTATTTATGTAACCCAAACAAACTTTAAGCACGTTTTTCCCGAAACAACGTTTTTCGACGGCTTGTTGATAAAATCGTCGAAACTACTAAACCGATACTATCAAGGATTAACATTTTTTTATATTTACTATTTTGAAAATAGTGAATAAACGGTGAAAAAACACGTTTTTGTTTTGTTATTTTTGCATATATCGAAAATCGTATGATATGTGCTATAGCCATTAACATAGTGAATCTAGAACCGTTTGATTTTTTGTTTCGGATGATCCATCTTCCAGATTTCATCGATAGCGCAGACCTACAATTTTTTAGGACATTTTTTAACTACCATTTTCGTCTATAGTGAGTAAAATAAATTTAAATCTTTTAAAAATATATCGCGAAAGTGTATTTAATAAGTCTAACAACTTTTATATCAATTTCTATAATATGAACCTATCAAAAAATTCATGAAAATAGCCTTTTTTAGCGTCCAAAGTGAGAAAACCACGTAAGATGTTAACGCATTTTTTAAAGAAGTAACAAGTGAAATTTCGTGCCAAGAAGAGTATTTGCGGGGAGTTTGACTGCACTGATTCATTCAAAAAAAATCTGCATCTGACGCACACCGAATTCTTTTTGAGCCTTATGGCGACCATGCTTTGCCGGAAACAGCATGCAGAGATTGATTGAGACGCTTCAAAAATAATGATTTTGATGTGTTGAATTGGAAGCAGTACTTCATGAAGATTCATGTCAGATACTAGCTGAACTTGCAGAATCATTGAGAGTTGATCACGCAACAGTTTCGAAACGTTTGAAAGCATAAGGAATGATTTTTTAAAATTAAAGCATTAATTTTCACGAAAGAGGGAGAACTTATTCAACATCCCAATATGATCACGCACGGATATGTGGTAAGTGCTATGAATAACACAATTAAAAAAATATATAAATAATTCTTGGCGCCGGCCAAATTTGTATGATTTTTTGTCAAGTGACTACTGGCGAGAGGGTTCCCAAATTGAAGAATTATTTTCTTTTTTTACCTTATTTGCGGTAATAAATTAATTCAGCGATATGTCGAGGGTAGCAAAGCGAAAACGAGCTTGTTCGAACTACCCTAATACATTCTGTTATACATGCGGAGAAAATGTTATTACAAAATTTAAAACAACGGTTACAGATTTCGTGAAAAGTGCTTTTTTCTTATTTCGGGATAGAAATAAAGGATCAAGATAAATTTGCAGAAAATCTTGACTCGATTAGTGCAGAGTGAGAACGCTTTCACCAAGACATCAAAATCATCGAAGATAGGGGTTAGAGAAGATGGGACACACACATGATGGCTGATTGCGTTTGGAGTTTGATGCGGAACGACTGATTAGGCAAGTCTTACTCAATAAAATCGCGAAAAAGAAGCTTACTCAATATGAAAATATTGAATAAACCTTAAACTTTACAATAAAATCAGATTCTATAAAAAAATTGTATATTTCCGTGTTCTTACGTACAATATCGATATTAAGAGGAGATATACACCTAGATGGTCAAAAAAATCCATTTAGAAGCTATGAACATTCCGTCGACCGTAGAAGACCTGTACTACGGGCCTGGTATCGATGATTCCATGACGTTGACAAATTTCAAAATTCCCAAATTTTCAAACGCGTTTTTCTCTAAACCACGTTTTTCTAATCGGTACCCAAAATTTCTCGAAAACCAATGAACCGATTGCCTTGAGGTTTTTTGTGATTATTCTATACACCATTATCTAGTACTTGTCATGGGATTTTTTTTCCGTTACTTAGTTTTTGTTTTATAGGCAAAATAATAACTAATTTTTGGCCCAAAAATCACTATTTATGTTCAAACGTCCGCCATTTTGTCATAAATCGATATTTTCAAAATCGGCTATGACAATTACTAGATTATAATATCTAATTTAATAATATTTTTGGTTTTTTTTCAGATGATTTTTCAAGAAACGCCAGTGGGTACCGCATATGCAGATTTTTTATGACGCTCCAAGGATCATACAATATCCTTGTATAATTTTGATATTTTTAAATAAAGAAAACTAAACATATTTTTGAATGTATATACTTTTAGATAATTAAAACCCCAATCCAAAATTTTAAATAGTTTTCCTTGAAAAAAATCACAAAAATGACCTTTTTCCGGCTCCTAGGTGTATATCTCCCCTTAAGTGTTAAAACAGGATTAGTATAGAGATCAGATTTGGTGGAGTAAAGAGAAGAAAAAAATAGATACGAATCGTATGCTACGACGTAACCCACATTTGTGCCGTCGTTGTTATTGATTTTTACGTTTGTAAAAACGCGGTGAATTAAACACGCCGTGTAGAATAAAATGTACGGCTCGGAAAAGTTCGCGAAGATTGCGAAAAATATACCTTCGCTCCCGGACGCAATGAAATCTTGATTGACACCGCCGAAACAACTGTGAATTGTAAAGTGTCCCTGGGTCACGCCTTGGAAACGCCTCACGAGACATCTGTCCTGCAAATCCCAGAGATGAACACCCTGATTGGCGACGTTGAGAAGCGCGAGGCGATCGGCTTTGTTGACGCTGAACGACATCACCGGATGGTCCTCTTGCAATCTGTACGGCGGAAAAAATCATTCCCGTAAGCATCTCATACGTGCGTTCCTTTTTTTTTTCGAGACATTGTTTTATATTACGAAAAAAAAACGCCAAAGTCAAAAACCACGAAACTAATTTCCCTCAAAACGTTTGTGTTCGCTCAGTATGGAAGTCTTGCCGAAACGCTACCGTGGAAATAAAATTGAATGTACTGTTATTTCGTTTTTTTCTAGGCCTGTACGCAAGACTTCGGGTGAATTCACTAACTCACTGAAAAATGAAGACTCGCTGGGTGACAGATGAGAATGATCACGAGTTCGGGTGCTTGGTTACAGATGTCCCACCCAATTAAACTGCAATCTCAATTTCAAATGACCTTTTTTCATTCCGGTCGTTTTTCACAATTTGTATAGTTATGATGCACATTTTATAATCAAGGAAGTAGCCACCGCGTTCGAAGGAAACATTTGTGTGCTTCCGATAACGAAAGAAAGAAATATTGCGTTTACGAAAACTGTCCAAACTTTAGAAAGGACAAGAAACCAAAATAAATTACGCTTCATCGATTCATGTGAATCTTTAACCACAAGTCGCGATAAATTGACATTATTTTTTAACAAGCAAACTGAAAATTTTACGCTCACGATTTGATGGCACACCGATGCATGACCTTATTTCACAGGCTACATCTACCTAAGTGGGTCAAAAAATTGCATTTTCTAAAACATATTTTCATTCGCTAGTATCACCTTTTAGCTATATTCCCTGAAAATGTTATTGAAATATTTCTAAAATTATATGAGCTACAACTTCTAACAGTCGATCGGGCGAGCGGCAGTAGCACCATACTTAAAACTCCAAACGCGTTTTTCCAAAAACACTGTTGTGTTAAAAAAAAAATGCGTTTCTTTTTCATCAACTGTTTCCCTTAATCTTTTTGGTTAAGTTTCCCATAATCTTTTTGGTTTTTTTTTTTCAGATGATTTTTTAAGAAACGCCGGTGGGTACCGTATACGCAGATTTTTTTACGACGCTTCAAGGATCATACAATATCCTTGTATATTTTTTATATGTTTAAATAAAGAAAATTAAACATATTTTTGAATCTATATACTTTTAGATAATTAAAACCCCAATCCGAAGTTTCAAATATTTTTCCCGGCTCCTAGGTGTATATCTCCCCTTAAGCTGATTGAGTTGAAACTTGGTAGAAATATTGATAACATTGGTACCTTCTACGTGGTGAAAATTGTTTTTGAAAAATTGGAATAAAAACTACTTTTTTAATTCACATTGTAAGGAAATGTTGCATGAAATGTTGATTTTTTTTTGTAAATGCGTGCCATTTTCTCAAATTTGCATTTTCTTCATTTTAATTACCGTCACATAGAAACTATACATGTTCTGACTGAAAAAATGTTTGAACTTTCTTACAAATCAAAGTTCGTATACTTAAATATACTATTAAAGTATACCTAAAGTTTGATAATTGTAGAATAATTACTTCGTAGTTTAAAAATCCCTCAATGTTGCTTATTTTGTTCCTGTCTAAATGTATATCCCGCCTTAATAACACTTTTAATTTGCAGTAGTTTTGCATGCGTTCTTACGAGAACCGGGTTCTACTCTCAGATATGATGGAAAAAGCGTAACGAAAAAAAGATATAGAATACTTTAAGGGGAGAGTTATCGTTTGGCAAGGAAAAACTTTACTCATTTTCCTGATTTTTTTTTTTAAAGGAAAGTTTTCTTCACCTATTTCGAGACTTAGGGCATGTTTTATTACGACTTGGGGCTGTTCTTTAAAAACGATTCTTTAAAAATAGCGCAGCTATGGCACGGTCTTATAAGCTGCATTAATAAATAAATAAATCCTCGCTCTTTTTCGTGAAAATTAATGCTCTATTTTAAAAAATCAAAGAATTAGAAATAAAACGATTTTTTCAATCCACATTTTACAGAAATAATGCGAGAAATGTTGATTTTTTTAATCCGTGCCATTATCTTAAATTTGAATTTTCTTTATTTTAATTACTGTCAAGTGGAAACTAAATATGTTTCAACTGTATTAAAGATTTTTTTTGCAATTCATCGTCGACGGGGAACTAGACTACACGCCGATTCGCAACTTCCGCGGCAACCTTGCTGTAACACTGCCACAGCTCCGCCATTTTGATTATAAATGAATTTCAAAAAATTGTTTCGTATACTTAAATATATAATCGTATACTATCAAAGTATACATAAAGTTCGATAAATGTAGAATAATTGTATCTTAGTTTAAAAAATCTCTCAAAATTGCTTATTTTTCCCGTCTAAATCAGCTAATTGTTAAATATTCTAATTCGTGAAAGAAATGCCTTAAACCCGTGAGAATGGCATTAGGCGGTAAAGCATACTCACATTGTGAAATCACACAATTCGTCGAAACTGTAACCACGTATGCGGTGATGGGAGTCGGCAGCGAGAACGGTTTTTCCGTCGCTACGACACCACAGACACTTGACCCTCACGCCTTCCCAGGAGTCAAGAACATTGCCGTCCATATCCTTCATCCGCAAACAAACAATAAAAGGCCATATTGAAATCACATGAGTTTTTGGCGCGTTTTTCGAGAGTATGAACGAAATAATGAAGAAAAACTCTCACGCATTGGTAAAATTGTCCGCGCAGGCCTCCCGTTACGAATTTATTGGAGTCACGATGCCATGCACATGCAGTGAGAGAATCCTCGGTGCCTTGCGTCAGTTTAACTCGGAGCTCGCATTCGGGTGTGTCGACGCTCCATAGCCAGAGTTCTGGACAATCCTCCGGTCCGCATGCGATCAAATGACTACTGTCCGGACTCCAAGCTATCAACGCGACACCGTACGTATGACCTTCGAGAGTTTTTCTGTGCGTTACTCTCAACGTTTCCTGAAAAAAAACGCATATATGTACATACCAAGAAAACAAGCGCAATCTCGAACGGGAAACCTTCGAAATGGGGAAAAGACTTTGTGCAAGCATCAAGGGAATTAGAAATTGAGGAAATAATACCTATGATAAAAGAGGGGAAGGGAATAAAAATAATATAGAACTTAATGGACAAGGGATTGAAAAACTTAAAACGAAAGGACACAGAGAAAAAAAGATTCAAAAATCGATAGATAATAGTTTATACAAAGCGAGTGAATACAGAGTGTGACGAGAATTAAAAATAATAAAAAAGGAAAGATATGGAGCTGGCGAACAGAAGTGGACTCGTCTAGGAATTACTTTTTTACAAGAGAGGTCAAAAACCAAAATAACCAAATAGAGATGAGTAAAATATTTGAGCTTTAAAATATGAAGGCTCTATCAAAATGTAAGCCTGGACCTGGCTTTATTTTAATAAAACACTAACTACCATGTGGTTTTTTTTTTTTTTTTTTTTTTCATTTTTATTTTGGTTAAGTCGGATTTTTATTGAGAATGGTGGACAACTCCGCTTCTGAATGAAAATCTTATGAACATATCCGGCTATGAAATAAAACATATTCTTGGAATTGAATATAAAGGCCATAGCCGGGTAAGTTATATATCTATATAACTAAAATATATCAGTAAAAAAAAGTAAAAAAATAAATAAAACAAGGAACATTATTTTTTTCAAACCTTAATCTTTCGCAAGATGTTCTATAATTTTATTTCGTAACACGTTTGATCGTAACAAGTACCAAAAAAACGAATCGATCCACTGAAGCGTTTCCGGAATTTTTATTTATTTTTTATTTAAAAAAATTTGATTTTTCCAAAACAATTACGTTGACGGGGATGAAATTTTCAGAATTTTTTTTTTTTTTTTTTTATACCTCAGGATATACTCCTAATTATATACTCAGGATATACTCCTAATTTTTCCCTACTTACCCGGCTATAGCCTTTGTTTTTTATTTTCATTTTAATAATCCTACACAAACTCTTTCATGCCAGCTCCTCAGATATAAATGATGTTCAACGGTGTAACAGCTTTGTAGAAAGCCGAAAAGGCAATGCTAATAAAACTTCTTACTACTATATGTATATACCGATAGATACTGCGGGGACCCAGCGAACTCTCGTGTTAAACTGCCTTAGCCTGGGCCAACACTTCCAAAGTTCCCTGTGCCCAACACGTTTTCCAAAGTTCCCTGTGCCCTCGTGGAAATACGATACAGTGGTGCTTTTGGAAAGCGTGCCTGTGACCAAAACTTTCTGGGACTTAAAGGGAACCTTCTGGGACCAGTGGAGTGACAAGTGTGGACTAGCAGCGAAGGGGACAGAAACTGTAGAAGCCCGAAAGATCATACGAAAAAAACATTGGGAACAAAACACCTATGGTTAATATTTAGAACAGCGGCTTTTTCGAAAAATTGATATTTTTTGGTGTTTCAAGTACACACAGTACAAACGATACAAATATTCAAAACATGATGGGAATGACGAATTCACTCATGTTTGTTTGGGTTGTTTGTGGTCAATAAAGCTAATAGGGCCACTTTGCCAAGAGGATTTTCCTTTATACAGGGTGAACCGACAATTTAAAGACGAAAACTGAAAGAAAATGAGTTGTTGATAAAATCTCGATCCCTATAATTTAGTTAAAAAAATCACCGGTGTCGTTAAAACTGATTTCTCAGGTTAATATCGGATTTTCACAACACACGGAGTTTTTCTAGTTTGTGGTACTTGCACGTCGCGCAACTTAGTTACGATACGGCTGAGCTCAGTAGGTGTTCCAAAGGCGAAAACAATAGTTTTTATAAACTTTGAGGGTAAGTATTACTTTTATTACTTAAAATAGAATCAATCTTTGATTTTTAGCCAAAATTTAAAACAAATTCGTTATAATAGGCTAGAATTAGGCATGTTTATTCGCTGGTGATGTATTTTAACCTCTTTCCAGTGAATGGGCTCTGTTCTGATCATTCTCAAAGCAGAGTAAATAATTTAGCTTATCTGATGACAATTGCAAAATTAACTACTCTTAAAAGATGACAATGTACATTTCATTAAATATTGTCATGAAATCATGTTATTCGTTTTGTGAATTTTGACACAATTTAGTTTTCTGTTTCTCTGTCAAAACAAACTTTGGTAGTTTTTTTTGAGAATATCACGTTAAGATGTAAAAAAGCCTTCTGTATTTTCTGCGAAATCGTAATAACAAATATAATACTCATATGTATAACAATATTATTATTTTTGTACAACACAGTGGTCTCCAAATCTAGCATTTAATAAAAAAAAATAAAAAAATTGTTATCCTTTACATCCACAAACACGCCCATTTACTGGCGGTCGAGGGCCCATTACCTGGTTATTTCGTCCATCCCCAGACGGTTTACACACTTTGCTACTTATTTTTCAATTCCTCCAATATTATTTGCTGCAATTGATTCGAATCTTTTTTCTACTATCAGCATAGTATATTTTGTTAGATAATTAAGCACCGAAAAGAGGGTTGTCAGAATGGTTTTTTTTTTAAATAAAAACTATACCTCATCAAGGTTAAAATATGCTTGAGCAAATACGCATACACGTGATTTAACTATAACGTATATTATGAAGTCAACGTGTTCGTTTCTCTTCGGTTTTACTTTCTTTTCATGTTCCCTCGGGATTAGATTTAACTTTCATAATATTCGCCGTTCATAAGTACATAAGTTTCTATTGTTGTTTCTTACTTTCTTATTTTTGTACGTATTCAACTACGTAAGATAAATGATAATATAAAAGGCAACATGCTGTACAATGGAATAAACTACTACTACTATATTTCGTTAGCTATAGCAGTTAAACAATTATTTTTCATATTTTCATTTTACAGTACATCTGAATCCTACAATGTCGTTATTCGTCCACTCACTGGTCAGTTCACCCTATATAATGTATATATTATATAGATGGATTTAGTTAGCCATTCTTGCCTCTCGGGCTCGAGAATATCAAAATACAGCGGTTACATACTTTTCTCTTATTCTACGCTTAAGGAGAGAAAAACATCAAGATGGTCGAGGTCGAGAATTTAGAAGCTCTGAACATTCCATCGACCGTAGAAGACCTACACTATGGGCCTGGTATCGCGTTTTTCTCAAAACTACGTTTTTCAAATCGGTACCCAAAATGTCTCGAAAACCAATGAACCGATTGCCTTGAGGTTTTTTGTGGTTATTCTATACACCATTATCTAGTACTTGTCATAGGATTTTTTTTCCGTTACTTAGTTTTTGTTTTATAGGCAAAATAATAACTAATTTTTAGCCCAAAAATCACTATTTATGTTCAAACGTCCGCCATTTTGTCATAAATCGATATTTTCAAAATCGGCGATGACAAGTACTGGATTATGGTATCTAATTTAATAAACTTTTTGGGTTTTTTTTTCAGATGATTTTTGAAGAAACGCCAGTGGGTACCGTATACGCAGATTTTTTTACGACGCTCCAAGGATCATACAATATCCTTGTATATTTTTGATATTTTTAAATAAAGAAAATTAAACATATTTTTGAATGTATATACTTTTAGATAATTAAAACCCCAATCCGAAATTTTAAATAGTTTTCCTTGAAAAAAATGACCTTTTTCCGGCTCCTAGGTGTATATCTCCCCTTAAGTCTAGATTTAATCTTGTCTAGTTATAATTTGGTTTCCATTACTCTCTTTTTCTCTATTACTACATTTCCATTACAACTTATCGTCTTGTACCCTTTTTAGTTCTTGTTTTCTCTGGTTCGCACCTTTTCCTCGAAATTTCTCACGTATTCACAGAGTACGGCCCTAATTTCTCTATTTAGCAGTTCGTTCCATCCTATCTGCTTATTTGCTTCTATAAAGAGTTTATCCACTTTCGTCCTCACATCTCTACTTATAATTTTTTAAATGCCTTATATGATCCAATTTCTCTTTTCCTTTCCCGCGCAGTCTGCACGACTCTTCTTTAATCCCTTTGTTTCCCTCCCTCCCCACGTTGCCACACCTCATTCTGACCCACTGTTTTTTGTCTTCTCCTTTTATTTTTGCATATTTACATTGCTTACACGATATTTATACTCTATACAGTATTTCAAGGTTTATATTCTGCACCAGTCTCCCTGCATCTTTTGATCATTCAAGGCCTTATGTACACTTCTGATGGTCGGAAAAATGGAAAAAATGTTGATTGCATATTCTTTAAGTACAATATCTCAAGAATATCTTCACCAAATTTCATAAACATCGGAACATCAGATTCGCAGTTATAGGTATTTCAACCGCACGACCGCGCAAGTCGCGTGTTACGCTTGCCGAGTAGCAAGCGCAAACAGCCACAAGAGAAGGAAGAATGGCTCGTAGGCAGTATCAAATCAATGTTTTAGAAGCTACATAGGATGCAGAAGGATTACTGTGTGGCCCTGGAATCGACGACTCCATGTTAGTATGAATAAATTAACTTCAAACGTAAAAGAAACATACTTGAATCTAAAATGCGATTATCTCAAAATCGTATTTTTTGAGAAACACCTTTGCGGTGGACACGATTACTAAAAAAACTATTAATCCGATCCATACCAAATTTATACCACTTATTTATTGTGATAATAGCTAGGGCCTGGACGAAGAGTTTTGAATTGTTATGAAAAACATTTTTTTTGTAACAAAAAAACCCCAAGTTTAGCACTTCAAAGAATGATTTTTTTGTTAAAATTATCGTAATTTTTTTTAAATCAAAATATTTACGAATCCTCCGTCCAGGCCCAAGCCAATGCAATATACTAATGAAGTCTTTTCAAATTTGTATTTCGGATGAACCGTTCTCGAGTTATCGTCTCCACTGCAATTGATGCTCAAAAGAAGGCGCTCCTGGAAGACAGCTGGAGTTCCGCTATTTTGAAATATTTTTGAATAAAAAAAATTCTACAAGTACATAAAAATATCTACTAATCGATGTTGTTCAGTTTTTCAATACACATTTATGGTCCCGTCGAAAAAAAATCCAGAAAACCACGTCCCTTCGCCCGTTACAAGTGCATATAAGGCCTTAATATTTTCCATGCAGTTTTTCGCTTTGCTTCTCCTTGACTAAAATCTCCACCGATTCCTATTCTCAGCATCGACATCCCATCTCCCACTTTTCTAAACGCATTTTCCATTTCTCTGGCCGACTTGGAAGGGTTTCCATTTTCCCAGTTCCTTATTTCTTCACTGAGACAAATTCTTGGTGGTCTCTCGCTATCCATTTTTGATATGTTCAATATGTAGCCACTCGCTCTCTTTCTCGCTTCTACCTCGATTTTCGGCCTCCCCGTCTCCATTCTCAATATGCCAGTGTATATATATATATATATATATATCAAGAAAATATCTAAATATATTATATACATGATGTATATAGTCATGTGTGTGTGTTATTTTCTAGATAATCGATAGAATTGTTTCTCATTAACATTGTCATAATTCTTCATAATTCAATGCCAAATTCTCTTTCGTCTCTGGATTGTCCGAATGATCTATCGGCAATACCATAGCGTTAAAATGAAAACACACAATTTGAAAGAAAATTACGCACAGAGTGGTGTACAAGATACGGAAACAATTCCACCGCCAATTACACAAATGATAGTCATGCAATTTCGTTGTTTATTAAGATTTGTCAAACTTTTACTTACAGGATCAACGTCCCAAATTATGACGGTCATGTCTTTTGAGCCGGTGGCGAGTTTTAGACCGTCGGGTGAGAATTTACAGTACCAGATTTCGTCGCAGTGATCATTGAGCACTTGAGTCGTGTAGCAAGGGAATTGTTCTTTGCTGCAGGCGTGATCAACGAGCAAGGAAACATTCTCCAGAGTCGATTGCTTGGTTCCCGGAGAAAAAAGGACGAAGCGTTGCTCAGTTTAAATGACAAAATACGTAAAGTTACGACAAAAAAAACTAAGAAAGCTACGTGCGATGAATCAGTAGACCAATTCGACTCGAAGGAAACAAATATTTATATTTATTATGGAACTAATCATTCTCGAAATTATATTAATGTTTAAATTGGAATTATTGTCGCGCGCGTAAAAATAATTGAGCCTATACTCATGATAATTCATCGTACGTAAATTACTCGGAATATTTTAACGGGCGACATCTATCGCGGTGGGTCGAAGAATTGCATTTTCCAAAAAAATAGTAAATTTAGTAATATATTAGTAAAAATTTAGAAATCCAATTCATTTAAATATTCCTAAAATTGAATGAAGCGGTAGCAGCACCATACTTCAAACTTTAAACGCATTTTTTCTCGAAATTCTAATTTCAAAGTCGGTCACCATGATATTTCGAAAACCACTTGATTAATTATTTCTAAATTCACAGGAGATACGATCAGAAACATTTCAAGGTCATTGACGATCTCACTTTTTTTTTAAATCGATCTTAATTTTTTAATAGTTACGTAAAAATTACGACTTTTTTCATCAATTTTGTATGCTCGAATTTATCGTCACGCTTAAAAAAATGATTTTCAAATCAATGGTCGTCAAGTACTCGTATTCATTGTTAACTCGAATAACCCGTTTGGTTTTTAGATTTCGGATGGTTACAACAAATTTCATTATCTGGCGTCGGCCATGTTTTTCCGTATTTTTTGGTGATTTTTTTAGGCTCTGAATATATGTTTAAAAAATTTCATTTTCAGCAACTGTTTCCCGGGAAAAAATTCGGAATTTGGCCATTTTTTTCGCCCTCGAGGTAGATGTAGCACTTTGATGAAATTCAATTGTTCTATTGGCGAGAAACCTTTTCATTTGTTTTCTCATGATTGTCTTCAAAGATTTAATACATGTAGAAATAAGCATATGAAAGACAAAAGGATAAGTGTTTGTTTTTTCGATACCTGTGTGTGCGTAATGTGATACGTGCACTGTTGATTTTGCATCTCAACTGCCTGACAAAGAAGCGAATGAAGGCGTCGTGGTGGTAGCATTATCGAAGGTGGCAAATACTTCTGTAAACGATCCATGAGCGCGGCTCTCGACGCCGAACCCTTGCCGTCCCAACCGGCACGTGTCTGTTAACAAGCGTCTATTTGCTAGTGATGAAAATTTCACGATCTCATCGACTTTGAAGAATTCACGTATGAACAAAATTAGCCGAATAATTCTAAAATTTGCGAATCATTTCCGTATTTATTTCCTTACAACGGAAACTCCGTGCACGTTTAAAGCAACCAGAGAACATCTCGACGCTGCTTACGAAAAGTAGCACGATTCAAAGTTCTTACGAAAACTAGCATGATTATACTTTCGCTACGGAAACTAGCATGATTTTGCTTTCGCCACGGAAACTAGCATGTTTCCATATTCAGCGCGAAAACCAGCATGTTTCGGCTGTCACCGCGACAACTAGCTTCTTTGATTTTCACTTTAAAAACTAGTGTAAAAGGAGAAAGTTTAAGACCTTAAGGATCTCATCGCTCGTACAATCTTATCAAAAAGAGTTTTGATGAAAATTTCAAGTCCTTCGTGCTCAGGTAAAAATCTGGAAAAATTAACCATTAGTATTTTTGTTTTAAATATGACACTTTTTTGCGTAATGACATTTAAATTTTATACTCATTGTTTTTATTAACTTTTTGATACTAATTATCAATTAAAATCGATAGCAGTAATTTTTATAAAAATAATAATACCGAAATTGTAAATGTAATGAAATGTTTATTGTGATTTTCTATTAAAAAAATTAAGTTATTGAAAATAACATTCAAGAAATTTACTTTAACCTTAGAGATGGTTGTCGTCGAATATGTTTGAAAAATCTTGCTGATGTTCGATTGGATTTAAACCTCTGTCAAGCATAGCCTGTAAATTTTTTTTTCTTGCTCCCCTATCCGAAAGTACGCACTTTCCGGCCGCATTTCAGGCTGGGAAGAGCATTTTTCGTGGCCGGCTGACGACCGCTCGCTCTGACAGGATTTTCGCGGCCGGCGATATTTACGTATGCACGTTATTCTTTTATCTTGTGCTCGCTCCTGTCAAAGTCGTGTCGTGGTCTCGCGAAGAATTTCGTTCAAGTGTCGAAAAAAAAAAATGGAAGAATCCTTATCAGAAGGTTCTTGGTTCGTTGATTTGATGTTTATGTTAGTAATGTTGGTTTTATTTCATCTTGATGTTTTCAATGCCCGCCCCGACCAGCAAAACCTCGGCTTCGCCTCGGTCTTGCAAAAGTCGGGCGGGCATCCCCCCCCCCCCCCCCTTTCGCTCGCCTCCCTGCGAGAACGACAGCTTCATTGCATTTCACGAGATGGCCGGCTGACAGCCAACAGATGACAGCTGACAGCACGAATGACAGCTGACAGCACGAATGACAGCATTAATTGCACGGAATTACATACATTAATTAGGCCCGTACTTTCGGCTACGGGATCAAGAAAAATAGTATACAACCCACGGCCCAAATGTTGGATGCCCTGGCATGTGCGATATGAAGGCCTCGGCTTCGCCTCGGCCTTTATATCGCACATGCCAGGAAATCCAACTTTCGGGCCTAGGGTCGTAATATACTATTTTCTTGGTGCAAGAGGCAATTTTTTATCTGACGTCTGTTTAATTGGAACATTCAAACATCATCCTTGTTTTCGTTTTTTTTTAAAGATTTTCATTTCTCGTCCTTCTTGGTCAAAATCATATTTAACGTGGATTGTATCGACGTAAGGTTGGATGGATATTTCCCGAACACTTGCAATTTTAATTGAGGTCCAATTTAATTTTTTTGAGAGGTCTAAAAAATCGTAAATTTTCGATTGCGGTCCAAGGAATTGGAGTAAAAAAATAGAGGCAAGGTGTAAAAAGCATGGAAGAAAACTCGGAAGCAATTCCAGCGTTAGTGAAACATGATAATTTTCGCGGCGAATATCGGAATCTACTTCTTTTCGTGGTGAAAGCCGAAACGTGCTAGTTTGCGCGTTAAGGGGGTTGGAGCGATTCAGTTGAGTCATATGACGGTTTATTCATTTTTTTTTCCAATGAACCTCAAAAAAATGCATACGAGGTACAGATTTATTCTATATATGCTAATTTTTTTAAATATATAATTAAAGGGCAAAATTATGCATTTTAACATTTTTATTACGTAAAGTAGAAAAACTTTTGTGTTACTACCAACTCGAAAAAGCATAACATTATGGATGATTATTATGAAAAAACTACGACGACGAATGTTTTATACAATTCACAATGAAATTTTGAGTAATTCATAATTATGCCTATTCATATTTACGTCACGAGATTATTGGCCCATGGTTTACGATGGGCAAAATGAGGATTTGTTTTTTCTAAATGTTCACAAAGGTTCAGTTTGCGTTAATCCGTTGTTAGAAATGGTTTATCTTGGTGCTAAATAACAATAAAAATTACATAACCTTTAGTGCGAAAGTCTTGCCCATCTAACCGCACGTTAAATTACATACATTAAACTATTTTTTATCTCTGGTGTTTGATGGTGAAAAACGTTCAAAAAATTCGTAAAGACTCAGTATAGTAGAAACAATAACATGTATTTTTATTAAATTTAAGCTTGGATTGTGGCTAACGCTCCAACCTCCTTAAATATCGAACGGTGCCAGTTTTTGCGGTGATATCAAACGAGCTTGTTTTCGTGAGAATTCTGAAACATGCTCCTTTTCGTAAGCAGCATCGATCTATAGTCTTACTCACAATGCTGACATTTTCTTCTCCGTATATGCTGCTTTTGCATCGTTCCACCGAGTCTCGCATACGCTACTGGCGGAAAGTATGAACACACTTTTCGTAATTCTTCGACCCGGTGACGCCATAAAAACAAAATTCTTCAAATATTTCGTTTCAAACGCTAGCTCGAACCATTCTTCCACTTTCGTCCCTAGATATTTTTTATTCTGAACTCTATAATTATCACGTTTTCGAGAAAAAAAAAACAGAAAACCAAAATTTCATGCAAATCGGGAATGCATCTCGGTCGGAATACAAAAAAAATAAGCAAAAAAGGATAATGGACCTTATTCTTCTATCGTCTGAATGATACCTCGAACGTCGTCCCAACCGGAAATTCGTAGAGTCCATATTTTCCGTCGGTAGCACATTTCCACGGAATGAGTCACAGGGCGCGTATCGTGCGTAATATTTTTTTTTTTCGTTACGGTACCTGAAGTTCGTCGCGTCCGCTGCACATCATGAAAGCCGACAATTGATGAACCCGACCCGTATTGTGCCCGAGGGGCGTTAATTCGTTTCGGAGTACCTGAAGAGCCTCGAGCACGAGACCCTCCTCGAGATACTCCAGGTATTTTTGCTCCAAAAGCAAAAATTTCATTTCCTGAAAGCAGATGAAGACAAGCGTGCAAAACTTTATCTCCCTTCTTTGTTGTACTATGGAAGAATGTGTATGGTTGTTACGCATTATTGAATGCAGAAACTCCGAACTTCCGTGACCTCTAGAGGTTTCCCACACGGGTTTTGCAAATATTCAAGAGAGATTGGGGTCAAATAAAAAAAGTAATTTTTTTTACATAAAATATATGAAAATGTTAAATATCAATATCAAAATTTAAAAAAAAGAAATAAATAAAAAATAAATATAAACACTTATCTATAATAATAATTGTGTGGTTGTGTATCGACAAATCGAATGAATAGAGCTTCAGAGTGAATTAGTTTTTGTTGAAATTTTCAATGTTTGGCACTGATCACTTTTTGTTGTTGTATATAATGAAGAATAATGTAATTATAAAAAACATACAACACAAATTATTTTGATACTTTTCAGTTTTTTAAAGTCGTTTTCATTTTTCGTAATTCTTGCAGAAAGTAAATTCTGGAAAACTTCCAGAGAACTTAAAAAATTCCCTGACTTTCCCCTGATTGAATCAAGAGGCAAGAAATTCCCCGAGTTTTGCCGGTTTTCCCTGTTTTCCATATACTTAACAGCCATGTTGTGAAGTAGGATAATTTTGTCGTGGATAATGTTTGAAGAAGGTGGCGTACCACGAGGCTCTGATTAGCACCGTTCAGGAAGGACTTAAGCTCGTTGAGATCGTGATCAGCCTTGTTCCAATCGCCGTCCATAACGTGCTGTCGGAACTTCGCAGCCGCCGGATGATCCAAACGACAGCCCGATTCCAGCATCAGCTGATCAGCTGTTCGGCTGTGAAATTTTTATTCGTGTTTGATCGTGCGATCTTTTTACGTTATAGAAGATCGTTGTTATCGAACTCGCTAAGGAAATTTCTTTCTTTTTCAACAACGCGAACGTACGGTGAGGAGGCGGAAAATGAAGCGAATGACTCATGGGAGCGGAGTTGAGAAGAAAATATACATTCGTAAGAGATTAATCAAGACGTCGATAGCGGACAAAGCAAAAAGTGCCGCAAACACAATTTCATTGCTTATTCGATTCCTGCGTTTCTATAGGCCCGACAACAAAAACTTTTTTCTTGCATTCTTTATTCTATTACAACGACAAGACCTTGAAAAAACGAAAATCACTTTCTCATTGTATTATTGAATTCTTTTTCAAAATGAATCTTATCGCCGCTCAGTGACCTACTGTAAGTCGTGAATGAACTTTGTGACAATTAGTAATAGAATGGGAAAAACAATTCCTGGTTTTGAAAAAAAAATAAAAATAACGGAATATAATACAAGATGCTGCAAAAAATGTAATTCGGCGCAATGTATTGAGATGCGAATGTTTGGATAATTATGAGTATCGGATAATAACAAAGAAAAAACACATACTCGAGTCCAACTGTCTTCAAGTGCTGTCCGATGAGTCTAACGATGTCCTGATTGGTCTTGTCCATAATCTTAGGATGTCCAGGAGTCTGATTGCCCTCGCCGTTGACACCATTGACGTCGCCGTCGCATCTCAAGAGTGAATTCCCATTAGAATGATTGCCCCCGCCTTCGGAAGTGGCGCCGTTCTGTTGTTGTCCTGCGGAGACCGGCGCTCCGTTGGACGCTTGCTGCATCACTCTGTAAAATCGAACGGAACGGAAAAATAAAAAAAAACCATATCTACATTCCTCTTGATTCTCGAGCCATTAATTTCATTATCTCTTGTTCCGCCGAACGCACGTTTTCCACGGCCTTACTCAATTTCTCAGCTCTTAAGTCGTTATTTGCATATAATTGCGACAAAGGAAATATTCATGCGAAATAAACTTTTCAGCAAGAACACCGAGGGGCGTTTGATCATTTTTCAACTCGCAAAGTAAACAAAAGTAGCCGCCTGCTTTTGCGTAATAAATCGCGATACGTTCTCGTTTATTCTCGCACTGCGTACATGAAAATGGTTCAAGGCCATTGACTCGCCGAAGTCTCGTAAAAATAAAACTCTCAAGTATAAATACCGATATCGGCACCGATATCAACCGAACATTTGTGTATTTATAACGAATATCATAAACGCGTCTCTAAATTTCCAAGCGCCCGACGTATTATTTATGCTCTTGATCTCTAACTCCGCGGGGTTTCATTTTTGGCTCCTGCACAGCAATGACGAAGCGTTTTGATTCGAGACGTCGCGGCAACGCGAAAAATTCTTCAAAAGCAAGTTAACCTTCTGCACGAAAGCTTCGAGTGGTACTATCGACATTGGGGCATGCAGAAATGTTATCACAAGGACAATTGTACTTCCGAAAATTGTGCAAATTTACCAACAAAAATGGTATGTAACTACGAGGTTCAAGTTTGCAATGTCGGAACGCAACGAGAATTAATATTTCTGAATTTCTTTTGGCATATTTTGCCTACAAAAATCCTTCACACATTTCTTAAGATACTCGCTCAGCGATTGACAATATAAATCCAGAAAAAAAAGGCGTTCCATAATGATAAAAAATAATAATAATCATCAAAATATGGAAAATAAAATGTAAATAAGAACTTTGGTTGCGTTCCAACGTCTCTGAAGGATTGAGGTTGCGCCGATCGATTGAGTTATCTCACTGCAGCCTCGATAGCTTCGTTTAAAAAATGACTCATCCCTTTAAGAATTTCCATTTTATCCGCCGCAATAAGGTTCCAAATTTTGTTTTACGCAGCAACATATTCCCAAGATCCAGTGTTGTATCCGCAGAAAAGTTTGCAAAAGCCATTCAATATTTGACAATCGCAAATGCTTTTAGCCCAGCCGCGTACTAAATAAAATCGCAATTTTCAAGGAGCAAACACCGAATTGTATTAATGTTTGCAAAAATGGCAAAAAACTCAAAAGGAAATGCAAAATTTTTTTATTAGTAAAAATTGCTCAGCGTTGCATTTTTCCGACGATGTTTTCTTTCAAGCCTGCAAAACTTTTCGCATGCAGGTTGCATCATTATTTTCATGACTGGGAGCCTCGACCCCCTTAAGATGAAGAAAAAAAGGTCGGGGAGGGGAGAAAAAAAGCAACAAAAACATCGGGTTACCGATAATTCTCCATCCCTGCTGCGTCGGTGTGGTACTCGTCCGCTGGTCTTAGGGTAGTCGGGAGTGAACTACGGGACCTTTTGCGCGGTGGCGGAGCGAGTCCACCGTCGTCCGACTCGCCGCTCGAGGCCAGGCTTATGCGCGTACCGCCCCGTTTTTCACACGATTATTGTCTTTCTTCTTTGCTTCTTCCCCCACTGGCCGCGACGTGATTGTATCGCGTTGGTGGGGCACCCTTTTAATAACGCACACGGGAGCCACGGTAGAACGTGTTTAACGTTAAGAAACGACGAAAAAAGAAGAAGAAAAAAAAACGAAATTTGGGTGAAGGAGAGAGAGGACAAGCTGGGAAATGAAAAAGAAAAGAAAGAACGAAAAGTAACGTGAAAATCCTTCACGATGCTAGGCCGCGGATGAGTTTTCCGCGCCCCCTGCGCCTCGACTCCGCCACTTTTTGTCGAAACGTTTATACACTCCCGAGTGTGTTGCCCGTGATACTCGCTCTCTATTTCTTTCTCTTTCTTTTTCTGCCCCTCGCAGCGCTTGTGCTACGCTACCTCGCTCGCACTCTCCCTCTCTCACGCGACGCTCTCGTTTGTATTAATTTTGTTTTTTGTTTCCCCTCTCACTCCCTCGCTCGAGCTCACGGTCGCGCTCTCTTTCTCTCTCTCTCTCTCTCTCGCTCGCTCGCTCTTTCTATATCTGTCGCGTAGAAAGCTTTTAGCGTCAAACCTCTTCACACGGAGCACAAATATTCTTTCCCAATGGACAATTCTGCTCTTCGATACTTCGGAGGAAGCGAGAGAGAGAGAGAGAGAAACGGAGAAAGAGCGAGCGAGAAAGAGTGTCTTTAAACGGGCAAAAAAACGACAGGATTCTTGCTTTTCTGCCAAGAGACGTACACGACGAACAATGACTGCCACACAGCTGATACTTGTTTGGATCTTGCCGTTTACGTCACACAGCACAGTCCTTTCTGGTAAGGAGACTCGTCAACTGGACACCCCGGAGACTCGTGGCGCTGTCAACGCTTTGCTTCCTTTTGTTTTCTTTCGGGAGAGAGGAAATTAAAACTGGCGTCCTCTGGCGCTGAATTTGACGAGCTAGCCTGTCAATGGCACGTTGGGCGGGATGTTACCTTCATTATCTTCACTTTACGGGCTAACATCCACCTAGGTGGGTCAAAAAATTCCAAAAAAATATTTTCATTCGATAGTATCACCTTTTAGCTATATTCCCTCGAAGGTTTCATTGAAATATTCCTAAAACTGAATGAGCTACAGTTCCTAACGGTCAACTGGGCGAGGGGAGCAACACCATATTTTAAGCTTTGAGGGGTAAGGCCACAGTAGAATTTGAAAAAAAAGTTTTTTTTTTCGCTACAACGGTGGTTTATCATCATAAGAATAAGTTACTATTCGATTTATAGCAAGACATTTTTTTCACCACCTTTGAGCGTATAACGCAAGCCCACCTCTGGCACGGCCATAGAGTACCTAAAACTTTGAACGCGTTTTTCTCGAAACAACTTTTTTCCAATTGGCGTGACAAATAACTTCAACAATTTTCACTCGATTTACGTCAAATTTAAAAGTTCTGTTCTTAATTGCATTTCGCAGAGAAGTACGTACGAAATTTCTGATTAATCGAAAACTCTTCATTTTATGAGCAGTTTTATACGAAAATTTTCACTGAAAATTCATTCAAATACCTACAACTTTTGAATGGAACAATAGTTTTAAAATTCCGCACGTACTTCTCTAGGTATTCTAATGTAGATTGACGAGAATTTTTTATTTTTGTTCTAGGTAAAACATTGTGGATGCTAAAAGTCACGCCGCGGAGTGCCTAAAAAACATAACAAAAGAAAAAATTAATAATCGGCCGTTTTGTACATCGAAAAAAAAAATTCTAACAGCTTTACATCGATACTAAATAGATGTGTAATTAATTTTATGAGTGAATCATTTTTTCATACGAAAGAAAATGTTAAATTCGCACATGATTTCACACCCGTTACTGTGGCCTAACCCCTTAAATGCGTTTTTCTCGAAGCACCGTTTTCGAAGTCGGTGGATTTGGTCTCTCGAGAACCACTTAATGGATTGTTTTCGAATTTGCAGGAGCTACAATGAGAACGATCCGAAGGTCGTTGACGACCTCACTTTTAAAGAATCGATCTTTATTTTTTTTAAGGTACGTAAAAATGACGACTTTTTTCCATAGATTTTGTATGCTCGAGTCTCAATTCGTTTTCACGTTGTTAAAAGAAATGATTTAAAAAATCGACGATCGTCAACGACTCGTATGTATTGTTAACTTGAATAACCCGTTTGATTTTCAGATTTCGGATGAACCGTTTAAGCTCGAGAGTGTCCACCGTGAAATGTTGGAAAAAATGTCATCATCTGCCGATGGCCATGTTGATGTTGTTTTTCTGATTTTTTTGGTTATTTTTTTTCAAAGGCTGTCAATATAAGTACCTTTGTATTTTAAAAAATGCGTTTTTTTTCACCAACCTTTTCCCAAAAAAAAGAATCGGAATTTGGGGGTTTTGTAGCCTCTAGGTAGATGTAGCGCCCCTTAAGGCAATGGGCTACACTCCCAGTCAATAAAAATCCTGCAACAAACCGCCATAAAGTATTATACTTCATGGCGGTTTGATATAAATATTATACCGACCGACGGAAACATTCGAATCGTCCGCAAAATTGGACAAGGAGCGGACGCGGTAAAGGCCGTTCAGCACGACCGCAAGAATTACCCTTTCTTGGTCATGCAGCTGTTGGCTACTTTTATTCCCCTTTCTTTTTTTTCACATTATTTCACAATAATGTCATTTTGGCTCGAAAAAACGAAAGAAAAAAGTTCAACTTTGAGCCATTTACGTCCGACTCCTTCACGATCTTGTTCATAACTTCATTAATTATTCATATCTTTACATGAAATTTGTACACAACTTTATTAATGTACATACAAATAAACGTCCAAACGATTTTTCAACAATCTTATTCTTTCCAAACTATTTTATTTAAATAACCCTGATTTTCGGGCCATTACAGTAGCCCAACCCCTTAAGGACAATGTACGTGAATATTAATTCGTATCAATAGAATATTGCCCGTTGCATTTGGTTCTACGAAAATGTTGCGAAATAATAAATCCGACGAGGATACAGAATGCACGTCGCATCGGAGATGCACGCAAGATTGCAGCGACCCTAGCGGCCACTGCAGCAAATAATACTGAAGTTTCCAAGCCTGCACGTAACCTATATTTCATATTATCCCCGGCGACAAACTGTATACGTGTTTTTTGAATTCTAAGCTGTCAACAATGTTGTTGTAATGGACTTGAGGACGCTGTTGCAAAGAGGTATCGCGAATAAAGAAGGTGAGACCAATAAAAATCGATTTTAAAAACTAAACTTCACTTATATATCAACACTGATACATAAAAATTTGTCGCATTGTTACAGACGATGTGGAGCCACCCGAAAGTGAGAAGTACGAAGAGGAACACTTTCAGTCCATTTATAAACAATGGAAAGGCACAAAAGCTCAAGACAATGACATAACGTACAAAATTATACCGAAATTCTACTTCAAGGTAAGACAAATATTGAATTATGCTGACCTTAAAATATTTTTAAAATGCGGATCTAACCTCAAAATATTTCGAAGACTCCGTAAAGCGTATCTAACCTAACCGTTTACAAATCGAATATATCTTATAAATACATTAAAAATGAGAATGATAACTTTTAGTTTTCAGACATTGCGTTATTTCCCTTGACCTACTTTATAACTGGAAAAATAGCTTCTTTTCCCTATGAACGTTTGTGTTGAAGTGCAAATGGTTAGAACACAACACAAGTCCTTTGGTATATTTTCATTACCATATTTTTATTATTATGCAAAAGAAATTAAAGCATTTTGCAATTATTAATTTAATTGCATTCCAATGGCGCAAACTTGATGCTTTGCACTCCAGATGTGACTCTTACTTACCACTTTCTATCCGAGCAAAAAAAGATCTTGAGTGCAAAGGATTGAAATACTATGCATGTGGAGCAGTTTTGCATGCCTTCTTATGAGGCGTTGTCTAAAGTCTAAAAATTGATTAAAAAATGGTAGGAAATGTTTAACATTTTTTGTTTGGCCCATTTAGGTACGATAAAAACTTATTGAAGAATTTCAAAATCATCGAGTACACAATTGTAATAATTGTGACAAATTTTTGTTCTGATCGCTTTCTTTTTTCTGTAATTCCATACATATTTACCAATCATATGACAGTACTATAAACAGTTGAGTAACTGAAAAATTGTTACAGTTGCTAGACACGGCATGTCCACTCAAAAGTTTTGTCCTAAGAGAACATTCCAGTGTGACTGGCTCGAAAATTTGATATTTTTTTACCCATGTTGTACATAAAAATATTTTTGAATGTTTTAGTTTTATTTTTTATATAATTTTTCGGTTACTGTAAAATGATGGTTAAAAAAAAATAATGTCCGGCGGTCGAAAGTCCGACTCCAATAAAACTTGTCTGAAAGAAAGAAACCAAAAAGATTATTGATCAGTATAAAAAACTGTAGAGGCTTACAGAGGTTTTTTTTAATGAAAATTAACACAACCATTGCAAAATTAAGTATGAAATTGGGTATTTTTTCGACATTTTTTGTTTAAAAAAAAGTGAAATGTTCAAATAAAAAAAAGCTTCTGTTCAAAGTTAAGGAATGGCGTGAAGAATGATGTTGCAAAATTTGAGACGGATAGTTTGAAAACTTGCTTCAAAATCTTCCATCGTTTTGAAAAAACGTTTCAAGAAAAACATGCACCATTCATGCCACGTCTCATGCCACTGGTCGAATCCCTCTTTCTAAAAACACTCTAGCGACTGGAATAATTGAATTTTGCAACCAAAATTTAACAGCATGTTTATAAAAGTCCATATTTTTGGATAATGCAAACAAAAAAACGATGTTCGAAAAATGTTACACTGGAAGAATCGCTTAATCAAATAAAATGATGACAAACACAGGTGAAACGATCGTTAAACGATAAACACTTTCAACAGGAAACGCGAGGCTTAATCTAGAAATTTGTCACTCACAACTGATCTGACTTTACGTCTAGAATATATTTATTGAGAGGCTATTGTAGTGACTCAAAAATCAGGATTAATTTTTAAAAAAATGAAGGAATAAGTAACATGATTGAAAAATCGTTTAGACATTTATTTATATGTGCATATTATTAACAAAGTCGTGTGCCAAATTTCATATAAAAATATAAAAAATTGAAGAAATTATAAAGGATCTAGTGAAGGACCCTTGAATGTGAGGGGCTCAACTGTGTTTTTGATTATAGCCACCCAGTTAATATGAAATTAAAAGAATGAATTAGCACTTGAAATAGATAATTCTTGCGAAGACTTGAGTATGCTTTTTTTGTTATCACGTTTCAATCATTGAAAAATATAATTTAGAATTTTTTTATCGTGTCTTCAAGGAAAAATTACAGTCTTGTTAATAGCTAATGAAAAAAAAATGTTGATACGTAAAACGTCGGTCAAGACTAAACTACTATTACACTGAATACCAGTGTACCAAATTTCAAGTATATCCGTTCATTAGATGTCCAGAAAAACCGTTTTGAAAAAAATAGTTTTGGGAAAAACCGTTTTGAGAAAAACCGTTTTGAAAAAAATAGTTTCGAGAAAGACGCGTTTTGAAAAAAATAGTTTCGAGAAAGACGCGTTTAAAGTTTTACCAGCAGTTCTATCATTGTAATCATCCGTTTACCTTCAATCTGAATCTCTCAAGCAACGAACGAGTGTTTATTATGTTCACGGTAGCCTAACCCCTTAAAGAACTTCACACTCCTGCTACTTTTCCTCAATATTCTGTTGTATGTCTTATATATCCTGAACTAGAATTTAAAATCTCAATAGTAATCTAGAATTGTGAATTAAATCTCTAGCGTTACATACGACGAAGTGTAGTAAATTGTACTGTAATATTTCCAAAGCGATTGTGTATAAACTATGAAGCGGAGTTTGCAGTTTATCGGAGACAGTCGTAATCGTAAGCTCTTCCTGCCCAGCACGTCCACATTTTTACATTGCCCTACGACATTGCAGCTCCCAAAAGAGGATGAGATTCTACCGCAGAAATTGCGCGAGGAAACGCGCGCCTTATTTCTGCAAAGACGCTCTCGTCAATTATTGGATAACAACGAGCTGAAAGCGCTGTGGTCGTTGTTGGACAAGCACCACACTCCGCCATTAATGGGCGATGAGCAGCTCATAAATTACGAAGATTTCAAACGAGCGGGAAAGCTCGCCGGACCAAAATGCAGTACTTATTTCACAGCTATCGTGTTCGCCAAACTGCAGCAGGGAGATCCTCACGGGCGTATCAGTATAATGGCGCTTTTCAATTACGTTATGAGAAAAGTTTGGCTACATCAGACGAGAATAGGCCTTTCCTTGTACGATGTAACCGGACAAGGATTTCTAAGAGAATCCGTGAGTAGTCCAACTAAATTTACAAATTCCTTTTTTTTAAACCTACATCTACCCAGAGGCCGCAAAAAAATGCCAAATACCGATTTTTTTTTCTGAAAAACGGTTGGTGAAAAAGAAACGCATTTTTTAAACACAAAGGTGCATATATTAAGAGCCTTTAAAAAAATCACTAAAAAATACATAAAAACAACAAAAACGTGGCCGTCAGCAGATGATGAAATTTTCGCGAGGTTTGGCGGTGGACGCTTCTCAGCTTAAACGGTCCAACTGAGATAAAAAAACCAAACGGGTTATTTAATTTGACAATAAATACGAATCGTTGACGATCGTCGATTTCTAAAATAACTTTTTTTAACAACATGGCGACAGTTTGAAACTCGAGCGTACAAAAACTATTTTTTTTCAAATCCTCATTTTTACATAACTATGAAAAAATGAAGATCGATTTAAAAAAGTGAGCTTGTCAACGACCTTTAAATGTTTCTCATCGCATGTTCTGTAAATTTGGAAACGATCCATCAAGTGTTTATCGAGATATCGTGTCCACCGACTTTGAAAACAGGGTTTCAAGAAAAACGCGGTTAAGGCGGGATATACATTTACAACGATTGAAAAATCGATTTCTTTTTTCTCTTTAAACGATAGAACTATCATGTAGAATATTTTCCTAAAATTCCAAAGCGAAATTCGATAAACTTCAAACGTTACAGCCCGTCAACGCTGTGCCACACCGCTCGGATTCGGAGTGAGCGTGAACTTCAAACGCGTTTTTCTCAAAACTGCATTATCGAAATTGGCGTGCAGGATTACTCAAAAATTATTAAGTCGATTGAGTTGAAACTTTGTAGAAGTATTGATAATATTAGTACCTTCCACTTGACGAAAATTGTTTTTGAAAAATTGGCAAAATAATTACTTTTTTAATCCACATTTTGCAGAAATGTTGCGTGAAATGTTGATTTTTTTTTGTAAACGCGTGCCATTTTCTCGAATTTGCATTTTCTTCATTTTAATTACCGTCACATAGAAACTGTATAACGGTAACTAACTGAAAAAAATTTTGAACTTTTTTGCAAATCAAAGTACGGGAAGTTAAACTGCACGCCGATTCGCAACTTCCTCAGCGACCTTGCTGTAACACTCTGCCACAGGTTCGCCATTTTGATGATGAATTAATTAAAAAAAATTGTTTCGTATACTCAAATATACTATTAAAGTATACCTGAAGTTTGATAATTGTAGAATCATTATTTCTTAGTTAAAAAAATCCCTCACTAGTGCTTATTTTGTTCCTGTCTTAATGTATATCCCGCCGAGAAGTAAAAAGTTTTTTTTTCATTCAAACGCGGACAGACTGAAAAATCGAATAGGATATGCGAGAAAAAACTAATATAAATTTTTCGCTGTTAAAAATGTGATGGAACAAGGCAAGAAAAATGATTTTAGCATTTCTCACTAATTATGTGGGGTTTGCGGTACGCATGTGTAGGATCCTAGGGTTAACCCTTAACAGTCATCGGGGGTTGAATCAACCCCAGCCGTTTTTCGACCTGCGATACCTTCCAGAAATTTTGAGATTTTCGACATTTTTCTTTATATTAAAAATTACACGACTTGAAAATAATCGGCATGGTCTTACACACAAGGGTTGAAAATGCATTGAAGTATTTTTTTTTTTTTTTTTTTTCAATTTTTCAATTATTTATCACTCCCCAAAGTGGGGTTGATTACACCCCTAATGACTATTACGTCACAATCTGGAGGCGTGACTGACAAGGGTTAATGAAATTTTCAGGGAATATATAGGTGATACTATCGAAATTTTTTTTTTTTGTTGAAAATGCCATTTTTTAACCATCTAGGTAGATGTAGCCCGTTAAGACTCAAGTATTGAAAACGAACCGGGGTTGTATAAATTCCCGTTTAACCGAAACAGTTTTCCAGCCGCTAAATATTCCTATGTCCTTTCCAGGACTTGGAAAATTATATTCTGGAATTGATACCATCGTTGCCCCAGCTGGAAGGATTGGAAAAGTCCTTTCACTCGTTTTACGTTTGTACCGCGGTTAGAAAATTTTTGTTCTTCCTGGACCCACTGAGGACCGGGCGAGTACGAATCCAGGATATCCTGGCGTGCAGCTTCCTCGACGATCTGCTCGAACTTCGAGACGAGGATTTGCCGAAGGATCTTCAAGAGGCTAACTGGTTCTCGGCACCTTCGGCGCTCAAAGTTTACGGCCAATATCTGAATTTGGATCGTGATCACAACGGTATGCTAAACAAGGAGGAATTGTCCGGCTACGGGACTGGCACTCTAACGGGAGTCTTCCTCGAGAGAGTCTTTCAAGAGTGCCTCACTTACGAGGGCGAGATGGACTACAAGACTTATTTGGACTTTGTTCTCGCTCTGGAAAATCGTCACGAACCACAGAGTCTCCATTATCTTTTTCGTATATTGGACATCAACAATCGTGGATATTTGGACACTTTTTGCCTGAATTATTTTTTTCGGGTACGCACCTTGTATTTTATTACCACGTTTTTATTAACTCGCTTTCTTGTCTGTCTGTCGGTTCGTTACAAATTTTCCAATCGTTTTTAAACAAACTTCCGGATCAGCTAGAGACTTGAAACTTTGAGCATAGCTCAGATCTTGTTGACAGACAAATGAACAGACAGGCGAGTCTGTCACAGAGAGAGAAAGAGAGAACAAAATTGTGAAAAACGATAAATAAAGAAAAAAATATAGTTTAGTGAAAGAGAACATTTAAAAAATGATAATAATATTAATAGTGAATATTGCATTAGTGACAATTTCTACGATGGTCAAGGAGATAGCCCCTCGAAGCAAGCGACGTCTAGAGAAGGAGAAGCAAACTTTCACACACACAAGACTCAAGAGCAGAAAATAAATTTGTTTAAATTTAAAAAAAATGTTTAAACCACGTTTTTAAAACGGACTAAAAAGTATAAAATAATTTCTCTTAGCCCCACACAGCTTTATCACTCAATACAGATGCCTAACCCCATACAAATTGTACTGAAAGTTTGTGATTGGGAATTTTTAATAGCTATGAAAATACGTGTGAGATTTACAACGAAAAACGTGGGGCGCATACAATAGATAGGGTGTAGGAAGTAGCTGTCGTTAAAAAAAAACTCACACAACAGTCCATATCATTTGCAGTGCAATAAAATTGTTAGCGACTTAAGGGAAAGGTAGGAGTTTCAGCGTGAAAAAAAACACTTTTGCGAATTTTTTTCGTCTATATGGATAGAGTAAATTTATTGAAACCTTTTGTACATTGTTAAGTGTCATTTCAAGAACATTCCGTGAAATTCGTACGCGAAAATATCCACAAACAAGCCGGTGACGAAGCTTTTTCAAGAATGCCTCTGGAAAAACACGATTTGCGGTGTTCACTGTATCTCAGCGAGAAATTATGTGAAATCAAGTACCATTAAGATTTAGTCAAAGTATCATCAAATCCTCCTCCAACGGTCTATGATATTTTTTTTTCATTTCTAAATTTTCGGTGGTCATGTAAAGTGAAAAGTCCAATTTTTCACGAAAAATTTCGCCATTTCGGGGGTGGAAAACCCCCTCAATGTAAAAAAAAATCGCAAACTAACCGTTGGGGGGAGGTATTTTATATGTAGAAAGTGTGTACCAAGTTTGAAATAAATCGGTCATGTAGTTTTCAATTGGCAGTGAACACGGACTTTGAAAAAGTGGTTTCGAGAAAAAACGCGGCACCGGCTTGTTTGTAAATATTTCCGCGTACAAATTTCACGGAATATTCTTGAAATGACACTTAACAATGTACAAAAGGTTTCAATAAATTTACTCTATCGATATAGATGAAAAAAATTCGCAAAAAAGTGTTTTTTTTTTCACGCTGAAACCCCTACTCAGCCCTTAAGGAGTAAGGCCACTGTAACGGCCAAAAAAAAAAGGTTTTTTCACTAATTTTTTGCTCCCGAAATTGAAGGTATTTGAAAAAAAACTTTTAATGGTGTTATCGGGCATACATTAAACTTTATTATAAAATTTTTGTACAGTAAAAAAAAACAAAATGGCGGTTCCACAGCTATCTTCCCGGGACATGTTTTGCTTCCAGGGCTCCGCGGCACGCAGCACCACTGGTGCACTTTTGAATCTAGAACAAGAAAAAAAACCATTAATCTAGACGGCTATAGCTAGAGAATGTCGATCGGATTTTAAAAAGTATCAATTTTTGTGGATTTGGAGTGCGTTTGAAAAAAAAAATTGATTTTTGACGAAAAAAACGGCAAGTTTTTTGTTAATAAAAAATCAATAAATAAAGTTCTTGAAAATTCCGATCGACATTCTCAAGATAATGTAAATGTTCACATCTGGTTAAAATTTCAAGTAAAAAAAATGAAAATTGTTCGAGTTATGCTGCGTGCCATTTTGAAAAACCATGTTTCGAGAAAAACGCGTTTAAAGTTTTGCGAATAGTTTTTTATTGGAAAAAATTAAAAAAAGAAGTTTCGGAGAAACTTAAACTATTTTTTATTTTAAACTTAAACTATTTTTTAAGCCAATAAAAAAAAATCGATTTTTCAAAAAATTTACAGTGGCCTTACCCCTTAAGTGAAATACTCATGCATCAATTATCTATTGCATGCGCCCCACGTTTTTCATTTCAAATCTCAGAAGTATTTTCATAGCTATTGAAAATTCACAATCACAAATTTTCAGTACAATCTGTAGTGGGTTATAAATCTGTATGAGGCTGGGAGAAATTATTTTATACTTTTTAATCCATTTTAAAAAGGTGGTTAAAAATTTATTTAAATCTTTCACATTGCGGTACACGCTGATCATTCTTTCTTATAGAGAAAGAATTGGTGTTTTTCTTATAGACTTTATTGAAGAAGATCGATTTGTTGTTGATGGATTTATCCATATCACCGACAAAACGTGTGGTTACTCTTTACGATTTTTCGTATCAGGACTAAAAGTTTAGGCCAAAAAAGCGCATGGGAATGTTTGAGTTATCATTTCAATAATGGAGAAACAACCTGTGTTATGCTTGTTTCTTATTCTTTACGATGTTTTTTACTCAGTAGGCCAGGGGTTCCCAAACTTTTTTTATAACGCCCTATTTCTGTGAAAAATTCGTTGACTGCGTCGTCCGGTCACATCTCTATCGATATTAGGGTAAAAAAGCCCCCCCCCCCCCCCCCCCCCCCCGATGTATATCGCGACGCCCCCACTTGAACCACGCCACCCATTGAAAATCAATGACCTTCTCCATAGTTGTTTTTTAACGCGATTTTCCAACTCTTACAACTTCGTACGTCATTTTTCGGAAAATCGCAATAAGAACTTTTTAGAGGGACTCCAGAGGACCTAAATTTACCTCCAATTCGCCTCTAAAAATATTTCTCTGCTTTCTCCCCGTTATCCAGTCTTTTGAAATTAGTTCAGTTATTGTAAATGCGCCGTTGTTTGAGCGCTACGGAGTGTAGAATAAAATATCTAAAGGGAAAAAGTTCAGCTGCAGAAAAAATCGAGCAGATTTGAATTTGGAATATTTAATGTTGTTTATGACTGCGGATGCATTTTTCGCCTATACTCCGTACAGTGGTAGTTTTAAAAAAATCACCCTACGATTGTAGTGTTGAAATGACTCGATTTTCTTAACGATGATGATGAGAACATGAATTGTGATGTTATACTAATGAAATCCACGCTTTGCAGGCAATTCAAAAAGAAATGACGATACACGGACAGGAGCCCGTTACCTTCGAAGACGTAAAGGATGAAATTTTTGACATGGTGAAACCGTCGGATCCATGCAAAATAACGCTGCAGGATCTTCTTTCCTGGTGAGAAAAGCCATTTATAAGTACATTTCGGTATACGAAATTCGCTAACCATTAAATTTTATACGAACTTAAACGATGCCTTGATAATTCAACAGTGGCCAGGGGGATACAATGGTCAGTATTCTAATCGAGTTCCACGGATTCTGGGCTTATGAAAATCGTGAAGCAATGGCTGCCGATACCGGGGACGAATCCTCACATGTTTGAACAGACTGAAAATAAATAAAAAATAATTATTACTATTGGTATTATTGGTATTATCCGTTTGTAAGAGCTCATTATTATTTCTAGTGTGACCAGTTGATAAGTCTAATCTTCGCGATGTGTTCATAATCGTCGGCAAGTAGGTCTGATGGAAAAATGGTAATTTGACCGGAAATAGCATCACTCGAAATTCAGGAAGTTTAAATAACCCCTAAAGTATATATTTCGTGATAACGAATATTTGAATTAATTGTTTAAGGGGTTAGGCTACTGTGGCGATACGGAAACCAGGGTTACTTAAAAAAATCTAATTTGAAGGAATAAGCTAGATAATTGGGAAACTGTTGGGACGGCTACTTATATGTACATTAATAAAGTTGTGTACCAAATTACATTAAAATATATTAAAAATTAAAGAAGTTAAAACGAGTTTTTTTTTTTCTTAAAATAGATAATATTGAGGCTAAGCCTTGACCGTGCATTTCTTTTATCGTTTGAATCATCAATAAATTAAAATTTGAATGTTTTTTTTCGATTTCTCGAGGAAAACTGATATTGTTAATAACCAAAGCTGAGCAGAAAAACGTTAATCCGTTAATCGTTAATTAACGAAGTTAACATATTCCTTAACGATTTAACTTTGAAGTTTAATTTTAAAAACTATTAACGGTTTTATTAACTTCCGTTGATTTAAGGAGGTTGGAGCGTTGGCCACAATCCAAGGTTAAATTAAATAAAAAATACATGTTATTGTTTAGACTATACTGAGTCTTTACGAATTTTTTAAACTTTTTCCACCACCAAACACCAGAGATAAAAAATAGTTTAATGTATGTCATTTAACGTGCGGTTAGATGGGGAAGACTTTCACACTAAAGGTTATATATATATTTTTTGTTATTTAGCACCAAGATAAACCATTTCTAACAACGAATTAACGCAAACTGAACCTTTGTGAACATTTAGAAAAAAAGAATCCTCATCTTGCCCATCGTAAACCATGGGCCAATAAGCTCGTGACGTAGATATAAACAGGTAAAATTATGAATTACTCAAAATTTTATTGCGAATTGTATAAAACATTCGTTGTCGTAGTTTTTTTTTCATAATAATCCTCGATAATGTTATACTTTTTCAAGTTGGTAGTAACACAAAAGTTTCTCTACGTAATAAAAACATTAAAAGGCATAATTTTGCCCTTTAATGATATATTTAAAAAAAATAGCATATACAAAATGAATCTGTACCTCGTATGCATTTTTTTGAGGTTCATTGAAAAAAAAATAATAATAAACCGTCATTTGACTCAACTGAAGCGCTCCAAACTCCTTAAGTCCGTTGCTTCGTCTTCGTGATGGGCGCCACAGTCATGTGGCAGACGGTGAACAAATGAAGTACGCGGCGCAAGTGGGAGTGAGATGAGGTCCTATGCATAACATGCGTGCAAGCAGGAACTCTACACTGCGTTCAACGAGAGAACGACACACTTTCAAACCTAAGTTCGTCCGGTGCTGCCAGATCCTGCCTCCTCTTTACCTTCTCTAAGTTTTTTTATTTATCTTCCTTACCGAGCCTATCCTAGTAGACTCTATTATATTCTATATCTACTCACTGTAGTACTATGACCCGTGCTGTTATAAAAAAGTATTAATGTATGACTATGGAATCCTTATTTCACTCGTTAATTTTACGAAAAAGTGTTAGGTAAAACACAATAATAAGAATTACCTACAATTTCATATAGATTGTTAACTTTAACTTGCGTTAAACTTTCGAGAAACTAACGCTTTAACAATTAACGAAGTCAACTTTTTGAATAGCGTAAGAACGATTAACGAAGTTAATTTTGGGATTGACTTAGTCCACCTTTGTTGATAACTAATGAAAAAAAAAGAAGAAAAACGTCGGTCAAGACTAAACTATTATTACACTGAATAAGTGTACCAAATTTGCAGTCAATCCGTTCAATGTGGAGAAAGCGTGTACACCGTTTTGAAAAACAGTTTAAAAAAACGCGTTTAAGGCCGTATTCTAGTGTGAACACCCATTTTCAAGGAGATTTTGTGGGAATTAAATTTAGGAAAACGGTTAAATCTACAGTGTTAGTATTTGACAGTAATATTTATCCATGTTTGAAGTAACGTCTTGCATTTTTTTAAAGCGTTTTGTTCGAAATTGTACATATTTGATGTTGCGCAGGTCATGGCGAAAAATTATTTCTTCGTCGGGCGTTGTGATGGCCGTCCTTCAGATACGTTTGGGCGAGGAAAACATTTCTTAATTTCATGATTTTTTTTTTAAGAAAGATTTCTTCACCATTTTTTAGACTCCAGGTTTGTTTTATTACTACTTTTGGCTGTTGCGTGGTATTTTTTTATTTTCATTAATCTTAAAAAAAATGACGGAAATATAGCACGGTCTTCTGAACGGGTTGCGGCGGATGTCAGACGGCGTGGCACGAAGCATCGGCGGGATTCATCTGAAAAAAATCGATGAAGATTTTTCTCTCATTGGTCGTGTTCGTTGGGTCTCATCATCCCAGGTAGCAAAATGTTATCCATATGGCATCCGAAAGATATGCGAAACGGATACGGATAACTTTTTGGTTGTCCAAAAAGACGCCGTTTTGTATTACAAAACGTATCACTTATGTCCGCTTGGCAGATAACTTATTCGTGTCCGATAGTTAACTATACGACAACTTTTAATGGTTACCAAAATGTCAACAAAAGGTTAACTCTTATCAGTTGTCGGTAAGTTAGCGTAAAGTCACCAAATCGATATATCCGAAAGATGTCCTCTTAAAGGCACAAAAATGCCAAGATACCACTGCCATCTAAAAGTCGTCTAATAGGCATCCGAATAAGGTTGACAAAATGACATCCAAATGGCATCGAAGAGTACTATCGAAAGGTTATCTATTTATTGGCCATATATGGATATATATATATACATATATATATATATATCCTATCCATTTCTTCATAAAAATTAACTTGTTAATAGTCTAGAATATTTAATATAGCTCAATATTGCCGATTTTCAATTATTATATGATAAGCAAAGATGATAAAATGTTTTGTTACTTTCTATATGAACTTGCGTATATATATATATACTCGTTCGGATTGCAAAAAAAACTTTCATCAACTATGCTTACCATATAATAATCAAAATGGATATTATTAAGCTATATTAAATATTCTAGACTGTTAATAAGTTAATTTTTATAATAAAGAAATTAAAAAGATATTGTCATGTCGGTTGAGAAGTGGGCTTGGTCATTATAAATAAAACATCAACTAATAATTATAAGTGAAATATAATTAAATGTTATAAACATAAGTTTAATGTTGAAATATTTAAAAAAAATTATGATACAATCGTCATTGGACTTCGCTGTTGCGATTACGCCTTTTGGTGGTTGCGATGTTTACCGCTTTTATGCGGTCCCCCCACGGCGAAGCCAGTCGGCGATGCGAGCTTCGATCTCCTTTAACTTTGCGTCAGCAAAAACGCTTCCTACGACATCTGGAAAAGAAAAGAACCAACTATTATCAATAAGATATTATTCAACGTTTGACGACTTCTATACAGCGAACTACAGTAGAACCTCGATTATCCGAACTAGTCTCGGTCCCAATTAGCTCGGATAATCAAAAGTTCAAATAATCGAAACGTGGGTTTTTTGGGATTAGATCATAAACAGCATTGTTGTTTATGATCTCGTCCCAAAAAACCCACGTTTCGATTATCCGAACTTTTGATTATCCGAACTAATTGGGACCGAGACTAGTTCGGATAATCGAGGTTCTACTGTACTTCACAAAATATTGAAATAATATCCTATCTATTCATACATGCGCACACATTATACGTACCAATAATAATGCGAGGAAAATGAAATTTCGATATTTTCGGCTTGTCCTCCGTCCCAAGAACCCATACGACTCTCTGCGTCAATTCGTCATCGATGAGAACGTCCAACGAATGCTTGACGATCTTTTGGACTGTTTTTCCTCCAATTTCTTGGATTTTTTGTCTCTAGAACATACAATTTTATAATTAAATTAGTAAACAGCCGCTCATCACGACATTCAGCTGAAAAATGAAAGATCAATTGCATGAAGATCTAAATAAGAAGAAAAAAATTACAATTATATTTTGTATTTTCATTTTAAATTTTTTTTACTTCTGGAATACCTCATCAGTTATGTAGGGTGTGAAATCAATCCCACCCTAGTGATCGGATATTCTATCTCCGGATTATATTGTTAATGTATGTGCAAGTAAACCGGCCATGACTGAGAGGCGATGTTTTTAAACAACCGAAACGCCTTCCAAGGATACATGTTTCGGGCAGTCGTAGCAAAGACGAGTTTCGGTTCACAGTACGCCCAAGCTGAATTAATTATTGTATCGTTCGTAAATTCTAATAAAGCTACCGGCTTTCGTTTAAATGCTTCTGGTTCACTGATCCCAAAATAAGAAGATATAATCGACATCCATATAATATCCTACAGTTATTGAACAATGCAAGCTCTTGGTGGTGATCGGCGAGGTTCGGCAGGATTTGGCACAACAGCATTAGGATTTAAATCTACACGATATACCGAATTCAGGTCACTTTCTAATGCAATAGAAACTCTCCGCCTTTGCTGTCTTTGTGACAGTTCAAGAAACGGCTTCAGCGGCGGACCCATCATTTTTATATGGATAAACTATCTTTTAAACGTTTATAATATATTTGATTACATGAAAATATAAAGTAGAAAAAAGTATACTTACTTAAATTTTCAAGTCCTCCGCCAAAGACGTCTGCTCCAAACGATCCCTTGAATATCCTGAAAAGGACACATACGCTTTTAGAATCGAATGGAAATTAATTAAATATGTATATGTACTAAACACATATCTGGGAAGCAGCTATTTTTTAACGATTCTGCAATGCAAATCGACAATCCTGAATTAGGATCGGACGAGGTTTTTTACTGCACAGTAAAATTGGTGACACAGCGCACTTCGTAGGTTAGGTTTGACGAGTGCTTTGATACGTGCCTCAACGAATTTGCATAGAAATATAAAAAATGCATAGGAAAGCAAACTATAAAAGAGTAGAATATTGTACTTACTCGAACTTTTAAGTCGATACTCGAAGTATATCCTACTTCAAACAATCCCTTGGCTAACCTAAAAAGTAGACGTACGCTTTTAGAATTAAAACACTGTACATTAAATATATGCATAGGGAAAAAGAATAATAGAACGAAAGACACTCGCGTATATATATTTCAACAGCTATATTTACTCGATTAAGTATCGTTACACGGAATTTTTGCCGGCGAAATGAAACGGTATGACACACTTATATTCGGACTATGACAAAAGTGATCCGTTCGATGTCATCTTTAGGACAACATTTGGATGACTTTTTACTGTTTCCGCCAATACCAAATATCTTAAAAGGCAGCATTTTACCGATATCTGAAAGATGTCATGGAAAAGACGTCTTATGTAATTCGTCTTTATGATATCCTTCGGACAACATTCAACTAGATACAATAGATAACCATAAAGCGATAACTTTTTGATAACTTAGAAAAGTCACCAATTGGATAATAATTTGGGATACCTTTTAGACATCCGTTTTCATCGCCGAAAGATATCATAAAAAAGATAACTTTACGGCAGCATTATACGGGATGTCATTTGAAAGATGTCGAATAGTTATCTTACGGTCATATCTTAAAGACAACCTGAGAACGGCAACTTATCGACGTCAATTGGACATTTATGCTGCCTGGGATTTTGATACGAACAAGTGCGCATGTGCATAATGTTGCGCAACGTGCAACTGCGCAAGGAAACGTGCGCATCATCAAATGCGCATCATTATGCGTATGCGCAATCAAAATGATGAGACCCAACGAACACGACCATTAACATTCACACGCCGAATAGGAACCAAGAAAAAGTGACAAATGTTGAAAATCGATTAAATGGTACCCTTTGAAACAAGAAGATCGAATTTTCCGAAAAAAAATGGCTACACTTTGCTGTAAAACATCCGTTATGAAAATTTTTAACATTTAGGGTTATGTTTCAAACAATAAGGTTAGAACGATTTATACCAAATTTTATCAGAACCGGTCGATTAGTTTTTTTAGCTATACGCCATGCCAGTTTTGGAAATGCAGTTCAGAAGACCGTGCCATACCTGCGCCATTTTTAAAGATTGATAAATAAAAAATACCATGTAACAGCCAAAAGTAGTAATAAAACGTACCCGTCTTAAAAATAGTAAAGAAAACTTTCCTCTTAAAAAAAAATTATGAAAATCAGCGAATTTTTTCCTCGCCTAAAGGTTTCTAACCCCTTAATTCTATTCTGGACGGATGTGGTTGTCGTTCGGCTCCCTAATTTATAAATTTAGGAGTATGCACGAAATGGCTGCGTTTGAAAAAGCCTCCTCTGATTTTTACAATCGAATTTTTACTTCTCGTGGCCCGGAAAAATAGCACCTGTTATGTGAAGAAATAAAAAAGATGGTGGACCGAACGATGGCCCAATATGTACGCTACATGCATGCAAAGTTGCAAGTCTATCAGCCCCAGAGTTTCTCGGTTTCTACGGATTTCACTTGAAATTTTCAAAGACCGTAAATTATCAGAATATGACGAAGGATATTTTTTTTACCACACTAGAAAACGGCCTTAAAGTTTTATTAGCAGTTGACCTTACATCTGCGATACCTGCACTTTATGTTGAACCATCCTCTTCTATTTGAGTTGATAGCAAGAATGCAAATTATTTATGGCAACTTAACCGCGGGTCAAGTTACCATGACATTTATACATTGCCGGTAGAGTTGTAATCTTGAATCCAACTCTAGCAGACGATAACCTCGAAATTATCGTGCAACAATGTGTGCCATTGTTTACCAAATTATTTCGTGATTCGGTATTATGGCATCAAACGAAAACGCAAAGAAACCCAAGGATAATAAAGACCGTGCATACCTTGGTAATACGCAACAGAACAATCCACTGAGCAATCCATGCATAAAGGTATGAAAAGAAAAGACGTCACGTTCGGTTTTTAAGATCCCTAAAATTTAAGTCTCGAAAATCTTTCAGGAACAAGAACTGTCGTTGAAATGTGTGACGGAAAATTATGACGATAAGGATTCCTGCAAGCCATACTTCGTCAATTACAAAACATGCAGAGCGTTTTGGGTAATGATCCAATTTAAAAACTTATTCTGAACTGTGCAAAGTTATACTTCCGAATTTTATCGTAGTAATTGAGGTGCCAATTTCCCAACATACATTTTTTTTAAACGGTCTGAATAATATTTGCAGTGCAATATTATATGGCATAGCAATTCAAAATCCGTTATACAATGCAAATTGCAATTATTACGATCAATTCGGTACTTATAAAAAAAATTCGCAAAGCGCAGCGTTTTACCGATAAATTTTAAGGCCAGTAATTTTGAAATAAGACGTTGACACTTTCGATAAAAGTTCAACTTCATTCTTATAACATTATTTTCGGAAACAAAGATATTAAAATGTAGGCATAGTTTCTTATGAAAAATTGTGAATTTTATGACAATTAATATAGATTTCCCCGCAACTGCACGCTATACGAACAAACCAAAATGATTTCGTTGGGATGCAACGAAAATATTTCTTTTCCGGTTGCCAAAGTGTGGTTTGGCATATTTAGGCTACGAAGACCATTGAAACATTTTTGAAGATCCTTATTAGGGTCCCATAACCCAAACCTGAAAAACCAGTTAGTTGGTAATACAAATAAAGAAATGAAAACAAAGCATTTTTGTTGCATTTGAACTATGCTAACTTCAAAATCATAAAGTAAAGCCAATTCTACTCAGAGTCAGGACACTTGTAAAGCAGTTTGTGCCAAACCAAATGACAAACACCTTACGACTGGTCTCCTTTCCACCACCACACGCAATTCAAAGATGTAGATGCCCGGGCACTATTTTTGTCAAGATCCTAGGGTACTTCAGTAATGAAAAATAACTGAGCAAATGCTGTAATTATAACCAAATTACCTCAAAAGCAAAAATCAATATAACAAGAGAATAAACAAAACATTGGGCTGAAGGACCAGCGTGTCTTATAAACATTGAGAAAGCAATGTATGCAATTAAGCAAATTATATGTGAAAAGACAAAACAATATAAATGAGGCATTTTACGCCATTTCACCTAACCTGTGACTTCAACCACTTTTTATTTTCCAAACTTCTTTTTTGTAAAATTGTACTGCATGAATGAATATCCACACCAATTTTAAGATTTTTATCTCTTCTCTTTCAGGAGTTATAATTTCCCAAAAAATGTCGATTTCGGAAGTTTAAAAAACGTTTAAACGCTGTTAACTGCTGAACTAATTGAGATATCGACAAATGTCAATATATAATTTTTTTAAATTGTGAAGCAAACATTCTTAACAAAATTTGAAAAAATTATCAACTGTCAATGTCAACGTTTTTTTTTGCTTATAAAGTGAAAACTATTTCTTTTAAAAGGATTGCCTTTTTTAATTTTTTTCAAAAAATATTCTAAAATAGACTGACTCATTCTATGATTTTTAAGACTTGTCTCGTGTTGGGCCCATTTCTCCTTTTTTTTCTAATTAATCATATTTTTTTGGAAAGATCATTATCATTTTCATCTCCAATAATGCTATTAATGATTTTGTGTTTTCCATTTCGGCTTCGACAGGCCCGAAATGGTTTATTTAGTACTTAGTTAGTATCGAGTTGTATTTGCACAACTTTTTTGCAAAGCTTTTTACAAAACATTCATATTTCACATACATACTTTTCACTTATTATCTACACCCTACATTCCTAAATTCCGCATTATTTCCACTTTCTCCCTTTGTTCATTTATTCGTCCACGCCGTTGATCTCTCCTCCCCCATACTCCTCACTTATATTTATGCACACTTCCTCTATTTCCCTAATGTACTCGGACATCCCTATTCGTATTTTACCTCCCAGCACATTTATGATTTCCCCCTTTACTGCCAAATCATCCATTCCTTCCATCCACTCCTCTGCTTTCTTCTTCGGTTTCTCTGATACCAAATCCCTACCTTTTTTTACATATCAATAGGTGCTCCAATGTCTCGTTTTTTTCTTCACATATCCTGCAGCTCCAATTCTTTCCCCCTTTCTTTTTCGCCATTCCGATATTGCCACATCTCAGCCTCGCCCATATTTCCTTGTTGCTACCCTTTACTCCCTCCTCTGACCAATATTTCCATGGCATCTCGTCCTTTTCTATAATATCAAGGAGTCAATTTTGTGGTTTTTTCCTCTTCCCTCCTCAAAATTCTGTTTTTAAGTGTTCAGTTCCTCTTCTATCCTTTCGTTAATTTTTTTTTTACTTATTTTCGCTCCCTTATCATTGTTAATATATTTCCTATCTCCAGATCTCTTAATACCAGCACCTGGTTTTTGCCCCATTTTGACGGGTCACCGTATGTTATCGCTCTAATTTCGTCTAGGAAGCAATTTTTGGCCACCATCTCCTCCATTCTCATCACTTTGCTAATATATCTCAACGCTCTTTCCCTTATCACATATTCCATCGTAAGCACTCCTAGTTCTTACCTCCATGTGTAATTTGGCGTCGTTCTGTCCACCCCTAATGCTATCTTACAATACCTGCTCTATATTTTTTCAAATACGCTTATTTCTTCCATTCCCCATGTCTCCGGTCCCCAAATTGCTCCTGCTTTTACTATTGAATCTAATAAATAGTTTCTCCTCCATCATATCTCTTCCCGCCCTCTTCCGAATTCCCCATACCATATTCGTGAAACGGTTTATTTTCAACTTGTGCTGAATCTAATGAAGAAAATGATTTTTTATTCAAGTAATTTTTTTAATCAAATTTATAAGAACCGAAATTATTTGCCCCAGATATAACTTTTTTGTTTTCCTCAAAAGAGTGTAGAGTGCAGAAACCTCGAAGTTGAACTTTTATTGAACAACATTTATATGCGAACAGAGCAGTATCGTTGAATTCTCGTTAAAGAAGAATGCGGACCACCTTAATATTGTAACTTTATTTTTAGACCTCAGTGATGCAAGACCGACGTATGGCTGGTATTAAACCTTATCTCCCGCTCCCTGAGGAGAGAGATGAAATAAAAGCCAAAGCTTTTGCTGCCAAGCAAAAACATGACGAATTATGATATGTACATTAAAAATAGTCATGCAAATATATATTAACATCATCGTGTTCAACGCCATTTATTTTATTTCACGCGATACTAGACAACTGTTTAGATTTTTTCGTAAATATAGGCATGTAAACGGATTTATGCGTACGCCCAAAAATATGAATTATCAAAGGTTTCCTATGTATTCTTTTATTGGAATAATGATATTCGAAGGAAACATTGCTCGATGCTCATACATCGCGAAACTTCATTACAAGGAAAATACGCAATTTAATGAGAAATAATATCTTGCGGTTTACATAATTTGGTAACACTTGTTTTTACGATAGGCCCAAGTCCAGTTTTTTTTCTCTCCGATGCACAATGTACATTTATCCTGTCACGACTGCTCAGTAAGATCCCGGAGGAGCATTTATCATCGATGGACTTTTTCAAATATTTATATATACACAACTTGTTTTGAGCCACATACTTTTTAAGAATATATTGTACATCGTTTATACATAGAGATTTCAGTTTTTTTTTTTTTGAGACTAGTTTGTACATCTTTTTAGTTACAGTTGTACACCGTGTCTTTCGACTCATATGCGTCGCAACGCTGATTTTTTCTCTTCCTACAATTGTGATTAATTGATCGTCATAAGCACGTTCATTGTTCATTCTCACCATATGAAGTCGCCACAATTTGAAAAGCCCAGTGGCCTGCCGTCCATTGAAAATATGCAGCCATCGAAAATGGCAATACCAGAGGATTGTCAACATTTAATCGGACATCCAATTGACATCTCACGAACATGCCTCGTTGAAACAGGGCATAGCAAAATTGCCGGTTTCCAAGTTTTTAATTAATTCTAATCAAGATATTTGAAATGTGACAATTTCCAACACTTTTAATTATAACACTGTAATATTCAAAATTTTGGGGATTACGATGTTGGGCCGAAAAACGATATGGAGACGTTGAAGTTGATTTAAAAACATGAATTCGTTTTATGAAACATTCGAAATCGATCCCTCAAAATCTACACACAGAATTATATAGGAACATTTTTAAATATTTGTTCGAATACGAAATAGCGGCACTCTAGCGGTTGTCCGATACGACATTTTACGTTGAAACGTTTCCTGCACAATTTTTCCACTTATGAGAGTTATACTTGAAGCACTACCAAAGAGTTTCTCAATGTGGATAAAAAAATTAGAGAGGTACCAAAAATCATCGCGAAAGATTCACAAATATTTTTGGAATTAAAATTTGCATTTAACAAATTCCAAATATGCAAGTGTGCGTCAATATTTCGAAAAACGGAAATATTCAAAAAATCCTTGGTAATTCTCAACTGTTTTATAGCTACGTTAAAAAACGGTTTATTTTGCTCCAGTTTTAACCTTGAAAATTGGAATTCCAATGTGGATGGATTCAGCAAAAAATATGTTTTTATACGGATTGCTGGTGGGTTGCTATTTTATATTGAAGCTTCCAAAAATTGGTTGCTCTCCTACATGCGTATATTTTGAGGAAATAATTATAAATTTTCATTACAGATTAGGAGTTTTTAAAGATCAACTCTAAAATCCCCATATGCGTTTTGAGTCGAACATGGTGGCGTTACCTTTGAATCAATTTGCCAGTTTTGAATATGACCAAGTACACACAACTGGTGATTTGAGGAAGAAAGTCCAGTTGCGATTTTATTAACATTGTACGGATAAAAATTATCCAAGCAATTACGTTCGTCCAAATATGTAGGAAATTTAGTGTTTCTTTTTTCAACGAGAGACCATGTCACATTAAAGAATTCTGTAGTACCATAGAGTAATTCACATCCTGTATTTAATATTCAATATTATTTAATGAAATTTAGAATAGACCCGTTGAATAAATATTTCAAGAAATCGAGCGTGTTTATCGAATATTCCGACTGGCAAAATATGAAAAAATGGAATATCAAACTATTTTTCCATTTGCATCTTCTACAATAATTATCAACAGCTCATTTTGACCGGTCGCCCGTCAAACTCGTGACAAAATATACGCTGACAAAATTGGATGTGGAAATACGAGCCAATAACGTTTTCGACATTAAACGGCTCCTGTCACGCGCATTTACTTCGGTTTACAATTAAATGCTTTCCGGCCAATATTCTCATAAGTATTTCGCTTCACCTTACAAATAAAGTAAGGTCGCGATCCGCGACACAGCTGCGTTTTGCTCACTTTTTTTCTTGTCCTTTCTCTCTCGCTCATTCGTCCAACAAATTGTGTGGAACCATGGCGCGATCGCCAACAACGTGTTGGTCTATGTGCTAAATAATATGGTTCGTAAGTTACAACTTAGCGACTAGTTTACTCGAGTTAAGGTTACCGCGAGTGCGCAATCATGGCTGTTAAATAGCAACGTCCGAAGATACGAAACGGATAGTCAACGTTTCTTAAATCGCCATTTGCTTTGACTTGAGCCATTATCACGCACAAACATAATCGTTCATCTCCAACAGAATGCTTTGGAGATGGATCATGTTTGATCGCAGGTGCACATTACAAAGAACAATATATTTTCACTATAAAATGGTGGCGTCCGAGGGACGATGCACGATAAAAAAAACGAAGGGAGTGCCTCACAGTCTTATGACACGAGTCAAAAACCAAATGAAGAATTGGCAGTCAAAAAAAAGTCATTCTTTACCCGTACGAGAAGAAGGGATAACGGACTAGTTCGAAAAGAACGTAACAAAATGCGTTGAACATTGTTAATGGTAACTTTGGCGTAATAGAGAACAAAATTCGAAATGAAATTCATTTGGCGTTGAAATGAGTTTTGGTCGCACGAACGGAAACGTTAGGTGAATAAATAAATTAAACCCATAGGGTCTACGAGATGGGAACGGAAGGAACACGAATAAGTTTTGCTTGTGAACGAGACGAGCCGTTCTTCGAGCTAACCGGAAGTGGCCAATTGAAGCTTCGCGTGCCTGGAAAAAGGCGAATTTCCTGAGCCGGACAATCGTTCGAATAAAAAAAATGTCAACGTTATAGATACACCGATATAAATATGATAGTGCGAACGACATCAATCAATGCAAAGTTTTGCCATAATAATGAAATTCATATTTGATTTGATTGATTTTTCATTCGAACCATACTAACACGCATGCGTCACGAGGCCTCGGCATGATTTTTTCCTTATTTTATCAACTAAAAGAAAATCAACGATTTTCATAAATTTTTTAAAGATTTCGTGGGTATTAACATCGGCAATTGCCTCATATAAATTAATTCACGAGCGTCAGATCTCTTGTTCTTCCGTTATCTTTCTCAATCCTTTCTTGTATTTTGTTTTCTTCGTAATTGGTTGTCGATATTCATTTTCCCTTCATTCTTAGCATGCATCGTCGGCAAGTAGTCATTCGGAGTGTTCCCTAATGCGGAATGTGTTGATGCGGAAGTGATGGCACATTTGGCGGACCTGAAAGAAAAAGTTATGCTAATTTCCATTTCACGAATTGTATGGTTTATTCATAAATACACTATTTCGTAGTTGCAACCGCGATAATCTCAGCCAAAAGTTTGATAAGAATTTCAGTCCTCGGGGACTCGACAAAAATCCAAACAAATTCGGACAAATTAACGTTATTATGAACATTGATTTCGAATATCTAAAGTTGCCAAAAAACGTTAGCCAGAAATCGTTTACGGACACCATTGAAATTTTCCAAAAATCGTTTCTTTGGAAACACTTTTAAAAAATCCTCTGAACCTTCAAAATATGATGCATATTTTTATATAGCTGAAAAAAAAAACAGTTTTAATGTGGTTTTCGAGCTATTTTCAAGGAGAGCCTTCGAGCGCTGAAAAGCGCCTTCGACGTTGCCACAAAATACCGTCCGAAAATTTGATCCTGAAGTAAAAACCGTTTCCAACGAGGATCACTTAGCCCACCGACTCAAGAAGCTCCCCCGCTTCTGCAAATTCACTCGTGCATTTGTTTCCTAGCGGGTACCGAAAACTTCAAATCACGTTTTTCTCAAAACCCTGTTTTTTACATCGGCATGCAGCAAACTCGAACCATTCTTAGTCCAATCGACTTGAAATTTTAACTGTAGCTTCTTAGATTGCTTTAACGGTCAGGTACGAGCACTTTTCTTCGATTAAGGGAGACTTTGTCCTTGAAATTTTCAAAAAGATGTTAGCGGCTCAACATGAGCAGCTAGCAGAAGAGGAGGGATGCCTCTATGGACCAGGCATTGCCGATTAGCGGTAATTATAAACACATTTGTGTAAACACATTACAAAACTTGAAACGCGTTTTTCTCGAAAACACGTTTTTAAAAATGGCTGACATTCTCCTGACCGCTGTAATTAACATATCGACCTGAAATTTGGAGAGCATACTCAGAAAATATGTCTTCACGGAATGACGGATCGTTTTTTTCGATAGATACATTTTTTCATTTTTTTATTTATCTTTTTATGCGAAAAAAACGCGAAAATTCGATTTTTTTTTAAATTGCCGCCTTTTTCCGAAATTTGTACTAAACGAAAAACCCATCCGTCATTCCATGACCAAAGAGTCACAGATTGATAATATGCTTAGAATTTGTGTTTCAGATCAACAAAGAGAGGGCAGTGATGTCAGCCGTTTACCTCCCGCGATTTGAGGACCTATTTTCGCGGAGCTGCAACGGCCGGCATTTTGGTTTTTTTTTTTTTTTAAATTTTTTAACGTTCTCTATATCATGAATAAAAGCAAAAAAGAAACCGCACTCAAAAAACTTTACTCGGTTCCTTTAAAAAAAAAAAAAATGTAAACACCTGAAATATGGCACTCCAAGCACAAAGTCTCCCTTAATTGAAAATTGTAATAAGTATATCACTTTTTATATGAAAATGATGATCGAAAAAACAAACTTTTCAAACCCGTCTCTTTATTTCATTATATTTTATTTCCCCCTGTACTTGACTGCTAAAACTAATATAATTAACCCTAGAATGGTACACTCATTTTTGTTCCCTTCTAAAAGGACACTAGGCACAAATGTACCCCACGCGTTGGACCTGATTATCGGGGTTGTAAATAGTCAAGGAAGCACATGATTTTCTTCGTCTTTTAACAAGGAAGACGATGGTACCATTTAAAAATTTCAGGAAATTCAATAAGTATGTCAAAGTTTGATCCGAAGGGAGAAGAAAATTTTCAATTGGTAAAATTAAGTACTTTTGCAAAATTCTTCGGGAACGAATGTACCGCAGTGAGCCATTCTAGGGTTAACGAAAATATTTCACTCTCAGTTCCAGAATTGAATTTACGACAGTTTTACTGCGTATTGCGGAGAAGGTTGGCTAAAAACCATTAGTGCTACAGCGACTCGGGCGCCGCCCTTTTTGTATTCGTTTGACAAATAATTTTTTTTTACATACTTCAATATATAACTAATAAAGCCGAAAACTTCTTTTAACCGTGTATTTTATTCCTTTCTTTAAAAGAACTTCAAAGAAAACGGTCGAAAATGGGCAGTTACGGTGCTGTCCTCCCTTAACCCTTATTCAGCACACTGGGGTGGTTTGCACCCCCCGAATTCGCGATTATCATTTTTTTCGCGATTTTAATTTTTTTAACATACTCAAATCATAATTTCGGCTATATAACCTACACTTCTTCGAAAAAAAAGCTTTCAAGAAGTCCCAAAAAAAATTCAAGTTGATATATAAATTAGTTTATTTATAATAACGGTTTTTGTCGCTGGGGTGCAAACAACCCCAGTCTGCCGAATAAGGGTTAAATAAATCATCGTTCAACATATCAGTAAAGGAGATTCCTGAGATGCGATAACTTTATACATTTTTTTAATTCTTAAAAATCGACAATAAAAGAGATTGTAGAAAAAACGTAAAAAGGTTCCACATTAACCTTAAGAACTATCCAATTAATTGACCGCACAGTTTCATAAAGTAAATTTTTGAACCAATTTGCAAAGAGGTAATAGAAAAATGAAAACACTGAAAAAAATCCTAATTATTCGTAAAAGTCCAGTAGGCACTTTCACTAAAGAAATTTTTTACTGATTGCTTGACAATTATTTCTTCAAATAGTTCGTTTATAACTTTTTGGCATTGCTTATTATTTTCAAAATGAATGCGCATAAGATATGCGCAATTAAAAAAATCTTGTTTAAATTTGTTGAGAATTTTGTAAAATCGCGAAGTTTTGAAGTTCGTATCAAAACAAACTTTCGACTGTGAATGCCATGTGTGATGTATCCTAAAGCCATACCCGCCCTTCACGAATGAAGAATGAGCTGCAGATCATGTAGACGGTTTTTTTTGTACTTCGTTGAGAATGGTGTAGTCTTCATTTTTATAAAATTTATTTCTTACCACACACGTTCCGTAGTGTATGTGAGCGGCCAGAGCAAGAACAGCTACGAAATATATTGCTTCAAGATCATAGCGTGGCAAGATGTACGAGAAGATTGCACCTCCGACCACCGGCAACAATATCCATGGAAAAATTTCACATCTGGTGTTACTCATTTGCGATACGATCAATCGACACTGTGGACAAACAAATATAGAAATGACAGAAAGAACGTTGAAATCGAACGACAAAACGTAGACCAGTTTTGAGATTCTCAATAATATGTCTTGAATGTAAAGTGAAATCGGATGTCTTGAACGTAAAGTGAAATCGGAATTGTGCGTGGCATAATGAGTAAAGTGATTTTCAAATTCTCAGTTCAAGTGTTTTGTTTAAGGGGTAGGCTACTGTCATAATGACGAATACTCGTTCGCCCTTGAGGCAACTCAAATTGAAGATAAAGGTCGAACATGTGGTGCAGGAAGCGCAGATTAAGGTAATCCTATCGTTTTACACTAGTCATACCACTGAGATCATACATGATGCTTGTACAATTTATATTTTCAAGAGGCCAGTCCACTTTGAGAATTAAAAAAAATCGAAAGCAAGCAAGACTTGAAGAAATCGACGATGACGAGCAATCAGAAGGGATTTTGTACGGTGCAGGAATTGCCGATTGAGTTTAGGTAAGAGTTTTCCATAGTATAAACTTCAAACGCGTTTTTCTCGAAACAACGTTTTCAAAATCTAGCTCCATCGTATCTCTAAAACTAATAAACCGATTCTCTTGAAATTTGAACCACATATTGTAAACATGATTCGCAACAAGATGACCATCGATGGTTTTGACATTTTTATTTTTAATATTTTTTTTGCGAAAAACTACGAAGAAAAAGGCGTTTTGTAAATTACTTTTTTCGTTTTTCATCTGCCATTTTTTTATTTTTTGATAAAACTTTATATCCGAGGGTCATTTTGTAGCTGGTGTCATACTGAATCTAATGGACTTTGATTTTTTTGTTTTAGACAAGCCATTGCCGAGTTGTGATGGAGCTAGCTAGCCCATTTTTTTGAGGCGTTACGTTAAGCTATAGTTTTTGTACTTAAAAATGAACAAAAATTAATTAAACTTTTTTTTCAAATTTATTTCAAGACTTTATTTATCAAGCCCAAACACTTTTATATTCATATCTTTTATAAAATCCTCAAAAAATCGCGTAATAGCCTTTTTTCGTGGCTCCAAAGTGGCCCGGGAAAAAAAGTTCATGTCTGAGTGTATATGTTCATATATGTTTCAGATATTGTCATACATGTATCAGATATATTTATATCTGACATTTTACAGTATCATATATGATTAGGTCTGATCATATTCAACATCACATATGGATATAGAAGATCATATCTGATCAAATACAGTATCTGGCCTGACCATATATGAACTCATATCTGTTTATATCTGGCTAAGTATCAAGGCGAGTTGGTACCGTAAATTCGTATCTGAACATACATGATGTGATATGTGAACGTATCTGTTCGTATAAGATCATATCCGATCAAATACGGTACCAGACTCCGCTATATAGATCTCATATGTTTTTATCTGGTCAGGTACCAAGGCGAGTTGGCGGCAGCGTGAAACCATATCTGAACATATATGATGTAATATATGAGCAGGCACGTTCATATAAAATTTTATCCCATGAGATACGATACCAAACCTGGAAAATATACGAAGTCTTATACACTCATACCTTGTTGTATATGCCGTTCAGTTGTTTACACATGAAAACATCTGAATATATGAAACGATATCCGATCAGATATGGCACCTCACCTGACTGCATTATATGAGATCATGTGATTTACTATAATATTATTAAATATTAACATGTCAAGTGATGGCGTGTTAATAACCCCGCTCTATATATGTAAACATTTTAATATCTTCATGACTGCACTAACAAGATTTGATCCGTCTCAACAGGGTAAGATTTGCTCTGATATAGTCGAAGTCATACCTGGTCTGATGGTTCAGGTAAATTATGATTCTATCATATGGGCAGGTCTATTGTTCATAGATGTCCAGGTCTACTGGGATCCACGGTATTTTATTCTTATACGGACAGACAGATCTGGTCCAATAAGATTAGATTTGCCTGACATGATTAGATCTGGCCCAATAAAATCAGATCTACCTGACATGATCAGATCTGGCCCAGTAAAATCAGATCTGGTCCAACAAGATCAGATCTTGCCTGGGGATTGGATCTGGTCAGACCTGCTGCGATATGGACGGGTCTGCTCTAAAAATTATCAAAATGGCTCTGATATGATCATACATGCTCTGATATAAGCATACATGATCTGCCATGACACTACATGAATAGATATTGCCAATTTTCTTGTCTGATCATATCTGATTCTACAGATATGATTCAGATATATTCAGATATGAACTTTTTTTCCCGGGGGACTGGCCCCTTAACATATGCCAAAGAAATTATTTGTAATAACTAAAACTTTCCATGTGTAAACTGTTTAATGAATGTTCACATTTAATTAGAAAAATGAAAAAATTGTTATTCCAACGATTCGCGTAGTATTTCTAGGTTCGAGATTTGGCAACATTGGTTCTATCTCCGTCTCTTTTTACTCAACTAGGCGAGTTTAACTTCCATGCTTTTCAACGTCGATCTGTCAAAACAATGCCAGGTTTGGGACATATGAAACATTGTATTCGGGCCACGACTGGTAAAAAGCGTGGAAAATTGGTCGGCGAAATATGTCGGTTAAAAATGAAATATGTGTGGAAACTCGAATGAGTGAGATGAGGTTAGGACTACAGTCAGCTGTTGCCTTGCTGTCACGTCTCTTTATCGCAACAAATGGTAATAAATCCAATACCGGAAGTTTAAATTAAACTTGATATTACATAAAAATTAGGTCAATAAGCGTTATATCTAATTATATAAACTCCGTATCAAAATAGTATCTCCATATATCATTATATACAGAACTATATATAATTTTATCAATTCAAATTTGATGGAAGTACATTTATATCGGATTATATATACAAATGTATAGAGTTATATACAATTATATATAAACCTATATATACATATATATGATTGTATATCATTTTTATATAATTGTATCTAAGTATATATAATCATTTTTACTCGGGGTTAAGTATGTAAATCTGATTATTTTTAAGAATCTGACGGATTCCCACTATTATATACACCTTTGTAGCGACCGGAAATTGGGTTTTTCTATGTCGTCTCGGAATTCCTTCACAAAAACACGCAATTTTTTTTCTCTGTAATGAGGTCAATAACCGACCCTGAAATTTTACAGAGACGATTAGAAATATATTTAGTGAAGCTCAAAAAAAATTATGATAATCCTTTGGATTGAAGCCTGGCGATAGGACTACCTTAAACGTAAACTTATTATTACAACGATAGAAGTGCTACTCAAACTTTTAACGCGGTTTTCTCGAATTTGTGTTTTTAAAGCGACGTGCACGATGTCTTCACGCAATGAACGGATTGACTTAAAATTTCGTACACTTATTCCGTGTAATAGTAGTTTAGTCTTTAACGACGTTTTTTTCTTTCTAAGAGGCTACATCTACCTAAAGGCCCGAAATATTGCCATATTCCGATTTTTTTCTGCTGAGAAACGGTTGGTGAAAAAGAAACGCATTTTTTAACACAAAGGTACATATATTAAGTCTTTGAAAAAAAATCACGAAAAAATACAGAAAAACAACAAAGACATGGTCATCGGGGAATGATACTGTTTTCAAAGTCGATGGACATCTCGAGAACTACTTGATGGATTGTTTCCAAATTTGCAGGAGATACGATGAGAAACATATTTAACCCTTCCTTGACACACTGGGTCATTTTGACCCGGACGAATTTGAAATAATATACTCACATTTCCAAAATTGAAAGTTTTCAAAATCTTTTTTACAACAATTCAGTTTTATACTTTCCGAATTTTAATTATGCAGACATATTACAAAATGTTTAAGGTGTATCTCGGTTTTTTTTTCAATCAAAACCAACCGATGGATCGTTAACGGTAGGTGGATGAAGTACTATCCGGGTCAAATTGACGCAGTGTGTCAAAATCGTGGCCAAATAGAAGTGGGTCAAGGAAGGCTTAAAGGTCGTTGGCGATCTCTCCATTTTTTAAATTGATCTTCATTATTTAATAGTTGCGTAAAAATGACGACTTTTTAAAGTAGATTTTGTATGTTCGAGTTTCAATTCATTGCCACTTTGTTAAAAAAAAAATAATTTTGAAAATTGACGATCGCCAAAGACTCGTATTTATTGTTAATTCGAATAACTCAATTGGTTTTTAGATTTAAAATGGACCGTTTAAGCTGGAGAGTGTCCACCGCCAAACGTCGCGAAAAAAAGTTTTATCATCTGCCAGCGGCCATGTTTTTGTTGTTTTTCTGTATTTTGTGGTGACTTTTTTTTACGTTCTCAATATACGTACCTTTGTGTTAAAAAAATGCGTTTCTTTTTTACCATTTGCTAGAAAAAAAATCAGAATTTGGCCATTTTTTCGGGCCTCAAGGTAAATGTAGCCCCTTAACATTTTGTTTTTAGTACTTATTCACAATAGTGATATTTTTCCTCGAAAAATCGGGCAAAAACAGATTTATGTTTGAAGCACGAAACCAAAAAACCTCGGTCAAGTCTTAGTCAAAATGATCTATTTGAAGAACAAAAAACTCGTTTTTTTTTCTCAGATCAACCGGGTGGCCAAAGTCAAGTACACTGTTGAGGCTCTCACGTTCAAAGATCTTTCGCGAGATAGTTTATAACTTCATTAATTATTGATATTATTTAGTGAAATTTGTAACACAACTTTTTAAATATACATACAAATAAATTTCCAAACGATTTTTCAATAATCTTATTCCCTCGGAATTAATTTTTGTTTAATAACCCCGATTTTCTGGTCGTTACAGTAGCCTAACCCCTCAACGAATGTGACTGTAATACTTAGCTGTACTGGGGCAAAACTCTCAATAGTGATTATCCCACGCCGCGTGACTCACGCAATTTTCGAGCCACTCAACTGTCTATAGTATTGCTATACATTTTCGCAATGCGCGAACGAGAAAGTACAGTAGAACCTCGATTATCCGAACTAATTAGAACCGGACATCGTTCGGATAATAAAAAATTTGGATAATCGAATATAAATCTCGTATTGGCGGGAAAATCGACTTATATAATATAAATAGTAGCGAAAATTCTCGTAATTAATCCAACGACCCTAAATTCTTTATTGATAGCAACTCACAGTAAATAAAGTTTCAAACCACCAAGTTTTTATACCACCACTACGTATGCAGTTAAATCACAAATGCACAACATCACTTTGGTGCCCTCCTCCGATTTTGTTGAAACTTTTTTAAGTGGAAAAGTATCAAAAATTAAGAGATGCGTATTTTTTCTAACGGCCGAAAAACGGTTTTAAGAGGTGAACACACCCTCAAAAATAGGGGTTGTTTTTCGTTTTTCGTCAGTAACGTTATCGTTCTCATCTTCAATGTATAGTAGACAAAAAAATAAACATTGTTGCAATTTGAATTTTTTAATATCTAGTACCGTTAAAACGTTATCGACGAAAAACAAAAAAAACATCCCCATTTTTGCGGGTGCGTTTCATGCCTTAAAACCATTTTTTCGCCGATAAAAAAAATGCGTGTCTTAGTTTTTGATACTCTTCCACATAAAAAGGTTTCAACAAAGTCGGAGGTGGAGACCAAAGTGATGTTCCTTGTAAGTCTCGAATTCGTTTTAAAAACAGCAGCTGTGTGGGACTATTTTCTGATTGGGTTTCAAACCATTCTAGGGTAGTTTCTCGTAAGTACATACGATCTGATGTATGAAGTAAAAAATGGGCAATAATGTATTTTTAAAATATCTCGGAGTGGCAGGAAACAGCTTTATTCGAGAAAAAAAATGGAATGTCTTAGGGCGATACTTTGAGGTCTTAGGCCACAGTAACGGGTATAAAATCATGTGCGAATTTAACAATTTTCTTTCGTATGAAAAAGTGATTCACTCATAAAATTAATTACACATCTATTTAGTATGAATATCAAGCTGTTAGAAAAAATATATATTTTTTTTCGACGTACAAAATGGCTGACTTCTCGAAACTTCTCGAAACATCTTTTTTCCAATTGGCGTGACAAATAACGTCAACAATTTTCACTCGATTTACTTCAAATTTAAAAGTTATGTTCCTAATTGCATTCCGCAGAGAAGTACGTACGGAATTTCTGATGAATCGACAAAATTTCATTTTATGAGCAGTTATTACGAAATTTTTCACTAAAAATTAATTTCTTAAGATCAAATACCTACAGCTTTTGAATAAAAAAATATTTTTTAAATTCCGTACGTACTTCTCTAGGTATTCTAATGTAGATAGACGAGAATTTTTGTTTTTTGTTCTAGGTCAACAGTTGTGGAAAATATTAGTAGTCGGCCATTTTGTACATCGAAAAAAAGGCAGTATTACGATATCTGTGGCCCCAAGTTTTGGTCATGCAGTCTTTATATTTGGCCCAAAATAAGACTTTTTTCAAGAATACAAAAAATCGAAATTCGGCTTTTAAGGGGGTGAAACAGGGGGTTGAAAGTCGAAGCATTATTATGTTTGTGGTTCCTAATTTTGACCATGCAGCGGCCATATTCGATAGAAAATGCGACTTTTGTGTGTGTGGAATCGTTGGGTGGGTCTGGAGCACCTTCGATGTGTGTGTGGAATCGTTGGGTGGGCCTGGAGCACCTTCGATGTGTGTGTGGAAGCGTTGGGTGGGTCTGGAGCACCTTCGATGTGTGTGTGGAATCGTTGGATGGGCCTGGAGCACCTTCGATGTGTGTGTGGAATCGTTGGGTGGGTTTGGAGCACCTTCGATGTGTGTGTGTGGAATCGTTGGGTGGGTCTGAAGCACCTTCGATGTGTGTGTGTGTGGAATCGTTGGGTGGGCACTATTACGATACCCACCCAACCAAAATAATACAACCTACTTTTGTTGTATTATTGACAAAGAACAATGATGCAATCGACCGTTCTGGGAATCTGAATTTCAGAGGATTTGACGAAAAAAATATAATGTTTAACAACGTTCCAAGCTCCCGTTTATCCCGTTACAAATCGTGTTTCAATGAACTACCTAACTCTTTGAAAATTACTTGTTTTCTAGAATGTTTACGCTGAATTCTAAAGAAATCTACCCAAAAAATACTCCGCCTCATAAAAAATTTAAAACCTCTGTTTCACCCCCTTAAAAGCCGAATTTCGATTTTTTGTATTCTTGAAAAAAGTCTTATTTTGGGCCAAATATAAAGACTGCATGGCCAAAACTTGGGGCCACAGATATCGTAATATCCCCGAAAAAAAAAGATTTTTTCTAACAGCTTGATATTCATATTAAATAGATGTGTAATTAATTTTATAAGTGAATCACTTTTTCATACGAAAAAAATTGTTAAATTCGCACATGACTTTATACCCGTTACTGTGGCCTAAGACCCTAATAATACTTACAACCTTAACAATAATATATGACTTACTTTTTAATAATCGATCAATACGACTGTTTTTTTATCGTACATATACGGCCGAACTTACGCATATATTGGAGAATATCGTTCCGATGGCAAAATAAATTATTCTCGGATCTTTGTCGAGTATGTCGATCTGCGAATGGGTCATCCAGAAAGTGGCGATGGCCATGAGTAAAGCTAGAGGCACTAAAGGCCTGAGGGCTTCCGGAAGAGTTCTATTCTTCCCAGTTTTGTCTCTGTAGGATCTTATTGAACAAAATCACCGTTATTCAATCGATTTATTATCGTTAGATTTCCATGACAAAAGAAACACCGAATACATCTTCGGGTCGTTTGGTTCGCGGTAATACTCACTTATAAATATTCCATAGTACGACAGGTAAATTGGAGACTAGAGCGCTTACATAGAGCAGCATTTCGAACATAATTCCCACTGAAATACCACCGGGTAGCTCGAATTTCCATGCCTCGTAGCCACCTATACTCGTCAGTATAAACACGATGATAGTCGCCTGTAGGTGCGATAAGATATATTTTTTTAAACCTCACTCGCCATCGCTATTTAACATAAGAGAGAGAAAATTGGTTTCGTAAACGCATCGATTGGGAATTTCTCTCGGAAAACACGCAGTTAGGGTGTAAACTGGAGCCGACGGTGAGGAACCCAATTTGCAAAAATCATCGATTACTCGTTTATTGTATTTTATAATAATTGTTTTTCTTGGTGAAGGTATTAGGAGATCTGGAGATAGAACATATATTAACAATGATAAGGGAGCGAAGAGAAGTGGAAAAAATAGAAGGAAGGATAAGGCACTGGGAAACTTAAAAAGCAGAATTTTAAGGAGGGAAGAGGAAAAAAATCAGCAAATCGACGTACAATGATGAGTATAAATATATTAGAGAAAAGGGGGAGATGCCATGGAAATAGTGGTGAGAGGAGGGACAAGGAAATATAGGCGAGGCTAGGATGTGGCAACATAGAAAGAGCGGGAAAGAAAGGGGAAAAGGATTGCAGCTGCAGGATATGTAAAGAAAAAAATGAAACATTGGAGCACCTATTGTAATGTAAAAAAGGTAGGGAGTTCGTATCAGAGAAAGCAAAGAAGTGGAAAAAGGAGAATGCAGAGGAGTGGATGGAAGAAATGGATGATTTGGCAGTAGCGGGGCAAATCATAAATATGCTGGGAGGGAAAATACAAATAGGGATATGCGAATACTTTAGGGAAATAGAGGAAGTGTGCACAAAGATGAGTAAAGAGCATGGGGAAGGAAAGATCGACAGAGTGGACGAATTAATGTAGAAAGGGAGAATGTGAAAATAATGGGTAGTGTAGGAATGTCGGATGTAGATAATAAGTGAAAAGTATGTATGTTAAATATTAATGTTTTGTAAAGAGCTTTGCAAAAAAGTTGTGCAAATAAAACACGATACTACTACTAATAATTGTTTTTTTGACGTTACTGCCTCACGCCATGGCATTTTCTGCTAATAATTCGTACAACAAAAGCAAACAAAAATTCAACTATAGATAGTATATAAAAAATCGTAAAAAAAATGAAGATAATAAAGCTTTTATGTTATTAAGTCTCGTTTTTTTTACTTCGTTTCTCTTAACGGGCTGCATATACCTAGGTGGGTCAGAAAAAGGCATTTTCCAAAAATATTTTTAATCCATAGTATCATTTTTTAGCTATATTCCTTGAGAATTTCATTGAAATATTGTTGAATTTGAATGCACTACACCTCCTAATAGTTCTCGAAACACTGTTTTCAAAGTCGGTGGACATGATATCTCGAGAACCACTTGATGCATTGTTTCCAAATTTACAGGAAATACTATAAGAAACATTTGAAGGTCGTTGACGATTTAACTTTTTTTAAATCAATCTTCATTTTCTAAGAGATACGTAAAAATGACAACATTTTTCATCAATTTTGTACGCTCGAGTTTGAATTCGTCGCCGCGTTGTTTAAAAAAATAAATTAAAAAATCGACGATCGTCAACGACTCATATTTATTGTTAATTTGAATAATCCGTTTGATTTTTAGATTTCAGATGAACCGTTTAAACTGGAGAGTGTCCATCGCCAAACGTCGCGAAAAATTTTTATCATCGGCCGGCGGCCATATTTTTGTTGTTTTTCTGTATTGTTTGACGGCATTTTAAAAGGCTCTCAATATATGTACCTTTTTTTTTAAAGGCGTTTCTTTTTCACTCTAGGTAGCTGTAGCCCTTTAATATTTACAAAATGTGGAACTGATCACTCGACTTTTCGATAATCTACGAAAAAAAATCGTAAGGACAGCGGTAGCATTATTTTCGTGTTATAGAGTCTGGTTCTCATTTTAGAGCCCCCCTTTTAAATGCTGCAAGCTCTTGAAGAAATGGCCATTTCGTTGGCCGTGATAAAATCAAGAATTTCATACGCTGTGAATTATTATCACTTTTTTTCTTAGTCACTCACCAGCATTGAGGCGTCGTACCCCCAAGGCAAAAAGAGTACCCCCGTGTTGTACTTTTCCCAATGGCTGAGATAAAAATTGATGAAAACGTTCCAGAGTATGAAGTACATTCTGAGGGGAGAAACACTGTGATCGGTTCTACCCAATACGGAGTACATGCAAATGGTTATCAGCATGGCGGTCCAACTGTCGAGACCATGATCGAATAATTCTCCCAGCGGGCCAGAAGTTTGGGTTCTTCTCGCCTGCTTTCCATCGATACCGTCTGAAATCAACGTTCAACTGTTCAGTCGCAAAATAACCGCAAACCCAAACACAATTGAATATCACGATGCTTAAGGAAATTTTTCTTCAACTCCTAATAGTGCATCATTGAAACACGGCGCAACGATGACTAGATATTCAGGTGTGACTGAAAATAGTACGTTGCAATTGACAGAACAGTAAACTCTACACACTGTCATTGAAGGAGTTCAAGCTCATTTTTTATTCTCCCAACAGTCGCGAGACTAATCTGCTTACCAAGGGTATAAGCCATGAATATGTTGAAGGCAGCTATCGCAAAAACCCATCTGGGTATCGGTGGATAATCCGATCGATCGTCGCTCGACGCATAAAAATAGTAATCGTAGCTGGCGAACATCAAGAAATTGACGACGGTGAAGAGAAATCCAGAAAAAGTCAGTACATTCGGGGCCACCCATTTTGGACAGTACTGTAAATTGTTGAACGATGTGTTACTTACACCGTGGGCATATTATCAATGTATTGTATAGTGCGATAGTGTGAGCGATGCGATTATATACCTGAACCACTCTGTTCCAAAATGGGTGCATTATGTAAATGCTCAAGGGGCTGGTGTCCATTGAGCTGTACTGTAAACAAAAAATGTGACTATTTTTATCAACGAGTCTCCTTTTTTCGGTTATTCGAATTTTTATCGACCACAAGGAATTTAATTTCTATAAATTCAGGAACAATAATGATACGCGCACCCATTTCTTCTATTGTATCCTCTATTCCTATCTCGACATTGATATTGCCATCGGTACTCAATGTTACAAAATGGTGGTAAACTAACAGGCACTATAATGACGTTAAAGCTTGCATCGTTGGACTCCAACAATGTTGTTTGTTCATTTTTCATTTGTTTATTTTTATAATGATCAGAATACTTTTTTTTGCAAATTGAGGTCTTGAATGTCTAATAAGGATAGGCGAATACGTTTGAGTGATTTCGGGGTCGTTACGCATATGGAAAACAGGGAAAACTCAGGAATTTTTCCTCCTCCTAGAATAATCAGGGAAAAGTCAGGGGATTTTGGAAATTCTCTGGAATTTTCTCAGAATTTACTTTTTGCAAGAATTACGAAAAATGAAACCGACTTGACAAAAACACTGAACAGTATGAAAATAAATATTTTTATGTATTTTTGATATTTATATTATTCTTCATTATATACAAAAAAAGTTATGTCAGTGCCAAACATTGAACATTTAAAAAACTGAAACCTAATTTACTGTAAAGCTCTATACATTTGCATTCGATCTGTCGATACATAACCACATCATCATTATTATTATAGATAACTGTTTATATTTATTTTTTTACTTATTGTCACCGGCATAATGATTTCTGTTTATAATAAAAGCAGGTTCTGTATTTGCTTTTAATGTATTTTTTTTACTCTACAATGATTAAATTATTTTTCGAATTTCAGTTTTTTTTAAATTTTATTTGAATTTTTAATATTTCCATATATTTGATTTAAAAAAAATTATGTTATCCAGTTCAACATAATTTTTCGATAGAAGGTTCGCATTGAGATTTTTCTTTGTTGATTGCAAGTTGGTTCAGAATGTTATGTTCCTTTTTCACAAAAATGATTCATTGCTGTTTCTACGTATATAATTTTTTCCGTATAGTTTGTAAAACTTGGAATTTTTGCAAACCTGTATGGAAAACCTGGTAAAGTCAGGGAATTTCTCAGTCAATAATGCATAACAACCCTGGATTTGCACAAGCTAGAACGGCAAAGAAAAATTAAACCATTGAAAAGAATTTATTTTCGTTGCATTCCATTTCTATGCTAATTCCAACATCATGCACTATTGCTATGAACTTTATGTCATTCTTTTTTAACGATATTACAGTACTGTGCAATATTTTAGCGGTATGCTATAGTGTAATTCCAGCATGGTGTTATAGAAACGTTCCAGCACTGCGTTTCAACATAATTTCATACTGACGTTACAGGAAACGTTACAGCGCTACGATTATATTAACGATGTTGAAGTTTGCATAGTCGAAATGCAACGAAAATTCTTTTTACCATTTTCATTACTTCGTTTTCTTCATCATACAAAATCTTTTCTTGCCAGTATAAACTGTAGGATGTTGATAAGCATCTAGAAAAACATTTGCGTGATTTTCGTAGTCCAAATTTGGGCAAAAAAGCTTGGGCTACGAAGCTTTTGTTGCATATCAACAATGCAAACTTCAATACCATTTATATATAGCGTTACAGAAACTATATAGCGCTACAGAAACGTATTGCTATTTTGTGTCCTTTGTTTGCGTATTTCAAGTTAGCTGGGATTGTTTGGGATTTGCCCAAGATTTTTTGGGTATTTATGACTAAAAAAATGGGTGCAGCACCAATGAGGTATTTCTTTCCTTCGCATTTGAAATTTTTCTCATCTTGCTCTTATTATGATGCTAAGATAGCATCAACTTTCTGTCTTATTACAACACATTTGCGCAATGTCACACGGACGAGTCAGTCGCATGGTATATTTTTAGCATTATATTGCCATCATTTGGCTCCAATGCCTTTTTGAAATTAGGCATCTGGATGTTGTTAAAATTTAAATGACTTTAATTATGAAAAACGGCCAATGCAAGTATACAAAATGTTCTTCGGTTAATCATTTTGTGTAATTGCAGTGTACGGTCAGGAAGTGCATCATAAGTACATATTCCATATGGTAAATATATGTCTCTATCCACATCCAATGTCATGTATAATTGTACAATGATGTCTGCAATTTTTTTTGCTAGTCATGAAACTCCGTCACACTCACACACGCACACAGAAAGAAGCGCACACAGATACACACACACACACACTTTTTCATTTATATATACATACATATATATGAATAATGCCATACTCATACATATTTGTGATTTAAAATCATATACATTACATTTTAATCTACAGACGCTAAAAGCCAATATACAAACTAGTGTGTGTGAGTAGGCAAAGGTAAGAAACTAAAAGAAAAATAGAAAGGAAAACAAACAAAATTAGGTGGGAAAGGTAGGCAAAAAACAAAGAAAAGCAATGAAGTGTAAAAAATGCAATGTAATATAATAGGTGATAACTCGATAGGATAACAGAGATAAGTACTAGTATTGAAGATGGACATGTAAAAAGTTTTAACACTATACGATAGAATACATGAATATATGAATATATACATTACATTTCAATAAGCTGGAAAGAAAAATAGAGCGGCATAAAAATTGAAATTGAACGAGAAGTTGTACTTCTTCAACATACTGCTAGGAATATAATCATAGGAAATCAGGTATACGCATGGAAAAATATTGGGAGGACAAGACAATTAGCGGAGAATTAAAAAAGAACGTGGGCAAGGACAAGATGTGGAAGTGTCCAGAAAGACGGCCAAAAAGGGTATGCTGACGTCAAATGTAGAATACGCAAGCAGGCAATCGAACATTTGCGAGTGTACGGAAGTTAAGGGAAAACTGAACCAAAAATGGTCAACAAATTGGAACAATGGCTGGAAAATAGGGGGTGAGAAATTCACCTGAAAATAGAAGCACAACTGAAAATGCAACCGGCAAAGGAACTTTCAGATTACATCAGAGAATCTGAGAAACTAGCAGCTAGGATAGAAATAACAAAGCCGATTTGAAGTAATTGATGGAAATAAAAAGAAACATTTACATTTAAAGTTACATTTACGTAAACACCCCTAAAAAAGATATACGTGGAATAAAAATATGATTACTACCACATTATATTTCAATCAGAATATTAAGTACTAGTATTAGATTCATTTAGCCATTCTTGCCTCTCAGGCTCAAGAATATTCCATCAAATTACAGCGGTTACATACTTTTCTTTTATCCTACGCTTAAGTCTAGATAAAATCTTGTCTTTGGTTTCTATTACTCTCTTTTTCTCTATTACTACATTTCCATTACAACTTATCGTCTTGTACCCTTTTTACTTCTTGTTTTCTCCGGTTCGTACCTTTTCCTCAAACATTATCACATATTCACCGAGCACGGGCCTAAGTTCTCTATTTAGCAGTACGTTCCATCCTATCTGCTTATTTGCTTCTACAAACAGTTCATCCACATTCGTCCTCACATCTCTACTCATAATTTTTTAAAATACCTCACACCAGAATATTAAGCATTCAAGTGAGCTATTTAAGTTGTACGCAAATTTAATTAGCGGTAATTACCAACGGTTTTTCAAATCCACAGAACTTGTTTATTTCTGGCACAACTAGGTAAGAAGACGTGGAAAGACAAATAAGCCTTTACTAAGCTGATTTGCTTGGACACAGCGCAGTGTATATACAGGCCAAGCGAAAAGGACGAAAAAAAGACATACTAGAAGTTTTATTATAATCATGATACGAGGAAAAAATATGTTAATTATGAAAAAAATGTATATTAACACCGATTTTAAAGAAGAGCTTTTTCAAAGTAATTTTACGCTCTTTAAAAGATTAAAATAAACTGTAAATGATTTTAAAAATAATATACATGTATATTGTTAATAATGTTGATTATCATATTCGTGATCATCGCTAATATGAATGTAAATCATATTTAAGAAACACACGATATATTTAAAGGGTTGTCACTAAATATATATATATATATTCGTTCCTTCAGTAGGGGAATAAGCGGATGTCAAATATTGGATAATGGCGCGCGTATAAGTCATGACGATTGGGTCCAATAAAGGAAAGTACGTAATCGATAAAGCGTTATGAAAATTTAATCCGAGGATATATAATAGCGATGATATCAACGTACCTTATAGTTTTCGAAGCCCGTCAGGTGCTCCTGCGATAAATACTTTACGTCTAGAGTCATTTTCGGCATGATTTCGTCCGCGAGATTATTTTTTGTTGTTTCAAAAACGTTCACTGTTTTCGGATTACCCCAATTTCACGTTCCATAAGCCGACTATGACTAAAACATTTGGATTGCTTAGCCTACGTTTTTATTTATCGAATATCACATCGGTAAGCAGATATGTACAATATTCGTTTGCACACACTACTCGACCCGCGCGCATCACACACGCGACACGCACACACGCGCACACACGCGCACACATACAAAACATAAAATTGGACTTCTATCGAAGAACGACTAGCTATGCTTTGTTTCGTGAGAAAAAATGTTCCTAACCTCGGCGTACACGCATTTTCGCGTATATCTACTTAATTTCCGAGGGCAATTTCCGAATTTTCAGCTTCACGATCCGATCTCGTGAAACGGAGTATTCTTTTTCCTCCGGCACGCGTGCGCTCTATGGTGTCGCAACATATATATACGTGGGTAATAGAGACGTGAGAGTGGTGATTAGAGCCTAGAACGGGCCTAGAATACGGGAGCCCGAACGGAATGAGAAAAGTTACTAGACCAACCGGCTACTAAGAGCCGAATAGATTAAGGCCGCTTTCTCAACTCGACTTAGCAAGGGCTTAAGGTATTCCTTTCACGGATCCGAACATTTGAGGGGCTACATCTTCCTAGAGGCTCGAAAAAATTGCCGATTTTTTTTTTCTGGGAGACGGTTGGTGAAAAGGAAACGCATTTTTTTTATACACAAAGGTACATATATTGAGGACTTTAAAAAAACACCAAAAAATACAGAAAAACAACAAAAACATGGCCGTCGGCAAATGATGACATTTTTTCGCGACATTTGGCGGTGGACACCCTGTAGCTTAAGCGGTCCATCCGAAATATAAAAACCGAACGGGTTATTCGAGATAACAATAAATACGAGTCATTGACGATCGTCGGTTTTTAAAATCATTTTTTCAATAACGTGGCAACGAGTTGAACCTAGAGCATACAAAATCTATTTAAAAAAGTCGTCATTTTTACGTAACGATTAAAAATTGAAGAACGATTTTAAAAACGTGAGATCGTCAACGACCTTCAAATGTTCCTTATCGTATCTCCTGGAAATTTGGAAAGATTCAATCGAGTGGTTCTCGAGATATCATGTCCACTGACTTTGAAAACAGTGTTTCGAAAAAACGCGTTCAAGCTATTCCTTTCACGAACTCGAATATTTAACAATCAACTGATTTTCGTCTATAATCAAGTAAAAATACATCCCGGTATACTCGTAAAATTTCAAGGCAAGTTACCGAACTTTTGACGAAAAATAATTACTCAAAAAATCATCTCATTTATACGGTGCATTAAGGAGATGACACGCTGGCCACATTTCTATCTAATAATTTTATACACTAAATAACTCTAGATGCCTGGTGTAAACTGCTCACGCGTGTAAAAAAAGCTAAAGATTCCGTAACGACAATAAAAACAGGGGGTCACCGCATGTTCAAAGGTAATATCAATGATAAAACTTAGAAAAATGTGACTAGCAAAAGAATTTCCGTAGCCGTGACTTTTCAGAGAAGATCTAAAAATGTCTAAATCTACTAAATTTGCACAACATTTTTTATTCCAGTTTGTCGTTGGTTATGATAATTAATTGTGACTTATTTTTATGAAGCACCATTGTAATTTAACCAATGATTCAGAAGGGCCCTCCTCATGCCCCCACAAAATACGGTCCTCTGCGAAAGTTATAAGCTTGGCCAACTGTTATAAGCTGTAGCTCATTCAATTTTAGGAATATATCTAGGTAATATTATCTAATAAAAGTATTTTGGGAAAATGCAATTTTTAGGTCCACCTAGGTAGATGGAGCCCGTTAACTGATTTTTGTCTACAATGAAGTAAAAATACATGCAGGTATGCTTGTAAAAATTCAAGCCAAGTTACCGAGCTTTGAACAAAAAATTCAATATAGTTACTTCAGCAAGACTCTCTTAATTCATAGGATTTATAACAAAATGATCGTCAATTGATATTTTGATTAATAATAAATAAAATCTATTATTTTTATTAATTTAAATAATCATATCAATTTTATTATTTTCATTTTACAGTCGTATTATTCGCTCTTTAACTTTATGAAAAAAAATTATCTTAAAAATTAACTTATTTAACAAAACGTTTTCACAAAATACTATTATATAAATTATAAAATAATACCTTTATTTATTTTAAATAAATGTAATTCAACAATTACATAATTTATACGGCACTTTCTGGAGCTGACATGTTGGCGAGATTTCCATCTAACAATGGATATAGTAAATAACTCTAGATGTCTGATACGAACCGCTCTACACATGTGAAAAATCCTAACGGCTCCGTAACGACAATAGAAACAGGGGGTCACCGACGGCCGAAGACTGTTTCAAGAAAATATAAACTATAAAACTCAGAACAATGTGACGAGCAGAAGAATTTTCGTACCCGTCACTTTTGAGGGTAAATATAAACATTTATAAATCTACAAAATTCATGCGAATTTTTTTATTCCGAATTATCGTTTGGTATAATAATTGATCGTAACTTATTTTTATTAAGCGCCATTGTATCCTACCAATGATTGGGAAGGGCCCTGCTCATGCACCCAAAAAACACGGCCCTCCGCGAAAGGAATACCTCAAGGGCGTTAACTAAGCAGAACCGCGTGTAGGCTTATTCTGTAACTCGGTAGCGACTGTTTTCATTATCGTTAGCTAGCGACAGCCAATCGCATACACGATTACAGAGGAAAGGGAGCCCGTTATTAGCTGTCGCTAGCTATCGAAAACGAAAACTGCCATTACGAGTTACAGAATATGGCTACGCGTTAAACTTGGGTTCACACGAGTCGTGGGGACTCTATCTAAGGGAAACAAGTACGTTCGTTCGGTAAAAATGGAGTTTGTACGTTTTGTCCTAAACGACAAATGTTTCGGACCTTTCAGATCAAAGGAAAGAGAAAATATGTCGAGCTTTTGAGGAAGATCGAGTGTTTTACCGATGAATGTTAAAAGTTAAAAGATACTCATTTTTTTCACGAAAATTCAGCGTCGAGGTTAGTGTAAGTTCTATTGCATTTCGAGAAAAACGAAGTTTTTTTCGTTCATATTTTAGCAGGAGTAACTAAATTTGATGAAAGGTATTATTCTTTATGGACGTATGTGCGTCTGAAATCAGTCCAACATTCAGCGGTAAAACTCTCAAACGGCCCTTAAGGAGTTTTGAGACGAAAATCGAAATGCTTGTAGACGATTTAAATTTATATCAACGAGAGATCAATTGAGGATGCATAAACTGTCCGAAAATCAATCGGTTTCACAACATAGTGTCGGAGATGTTTAATGTTCAAGTTGATGTTCGGCGACGTTTTATGGCCTCTGCACACTGCGCGCGATTTGCGACGAGCGATGGGCGATATCCAGTGGGAGCTTCACTTTCCCAGGGGATTTCTGAAATACCTGAGCTCCCATTGGATATCGCTCATCTCTCGTCATTCATCGCGCGCAATGTGCAGAGACTATTAGCGATCGTCAGTCGTGCCAATGGCAGAAACGGCCGCTATGGCCAAGTATATCGGTTATTTTTTTACAAAAATTACAATATATTTATGTTTAAATACAAAACATATCACTATTTATATCATTGCCCGACTGAGAAGTAATTTTCAACAATGTTATGAGTACGACACTGTCTAATAATAACTTATTGTTCTATAAAATTTTATTCGCGAGAAGTTGGCAATCGGCCGAAAGCTCATTGTATTTTCACCTCACTCTGGCAGCCAAAGAGCGGTATGAAACTCCTTAACAGGCTGCACTCTTGCTTTGCTATTTTTATCCACTTTTGTCTCAGAAATATTAATTGCTTAGAAAATAACTTGGAAAAGAATTTTCGAAGATATCCCGCAGTGTCGTAGCTTAATCGATAGTGCACATGGCCTCAACATTCAGCAAGAGAGAGGAGTCTATAGGCCTCCGAAGTAACTCTGGTGGCGCAGCCCTTGCGGCGAGTTTTGGCAAAACTTGGATTGGTTTTCGTCTGCTAGTGCAGTATACCGGTCGCCATTTAAGTTAGGTGTTTGCGTGAATGACGGCACCGCGTGTCATGTTTACGTTGTAAAAACAGCGTTTCACGTCATATTTGAGATTGTTGACGCGTGTTCGAGGAAGAACTTTTCCCATCACAGTCCTTTTTTCACAAGCAAAAATTTCGCGAACTACCGATACATGATGACTATCAAAAATGTTCTGCCTATATTACAACATCCTTTATATAAATTTCCGATGCAAACAATAATTTAAACAGAAATTTTGTTTTACGGCAGAAAAAAAGTGGTGTGCAGCCAATGTACGCAATTTCATTAATATTCTTTTCGTCACATACCTATAGATATGCTTTTAGGGCGAAAGGAAGTCATGAAGATACATTGAAATCCGCAAGTAATGGTTATTAGTTCCATCACACTATTTTATTTTATTTACAAGCACATTCCATTCACAATGTGAGATCTACAATCGATGATGCTTGATCAAGTCTAGCTCTTTCGTGTTTGTGCCAGTTTGACTTAACCGCCATGCGCCAATCCAAGTTTTGCCACTGGCAGCCGTTGCGCGGCGCCACCACGAAAGTTACTTCGGAGGCCTATAGTTTTTATAAGTGATCTCCCTATTCGCGATATCCACGTCCTAGAGATGGCGCAGCAGTATTTGAATATGGTCGGTCAAAGTATAGCTTCAAACGTAAACGATTACTTCGTTTTTGATTTCCTGTGAGTTGGCTATTGGACTTACCTCCATGGTAGATTGCCAAGATGCTACTGCAGTGAACAATTTATTTTGCGCTCTTTTCTTAGCTCTGTCACCTCGGGATTTCGTTTTTTTAAGGTTATGAGGGTCACTCGTAGGTTTCGAGAAGGGGTGATTCTAGTTTTTAGAGCATACTTTTTACAAGGGACGTCTGAAATCATATTTATACATTGTATATAACAGAAATAACTTTTTATATTGCCCGATTTATTATGGACAAAGGTACAAACTTGGAAAGAAAACATTTTGTGGAGTGACTATACAAACTCGTCTTGATAACCTAAAAAGAGAAACATTTTCCGACCCAACGACCACTTTTATAAGACTTCATCTTTAAGTAGCTTATGGGCGACAATTCACTTTTGTTATCCGTCTTGCATCCTGGAACACAGCAGAATCGCGAGTAATGTTTCGTTTTTAAAGATTTGTTCATTGTTATCAATGTATTTTGACAAAGTTTACTATATTAGTAGAGCTTCTGCCTTAAGCCGCGAGAGACGCCAACACTTTTGGCGATCGCGAATAGAGAACCTTACACAAAGCTCAGCGCAGATGGCACCACATAAACATAACGTAAACGAGAAAAGCTGCCAACAAGCGCGGTAGATTTTCACGGTGTCTGTCTTGTACTAAAATTATATGAATGGATATAATAGACAATAATTACGAATGTTTGACTATACCGGAATTCAACAATCGATTCTATTCTTTTCCTTCTCTGTTCATCCTTTAAAGTTTCTTTTTTTGCTCCAAAGACATATGGAAGGTATAACCCCTTTTTTCAATATTTCCATATAAAGAATGAAAATAAGCTAGATAAGTATTATGTAATGAAATAATACCAGGAGGTTAAAAAAATCCAAATATTTCAAATCGAAACTTTTAGGTTATAACTACCTTACAATATACTTTTAGAAGTAAATAGCGTCAAAAATATTATGTTTATACACTGAGCTGTAACAAATCTTTCATTTCTTTAGTCTTCAGATCTAGAATGATCAGAATATAGACTTGAACATTTTGTGGCTGTAAAGTGCTTGTGACGTATAGCAATTTCCCATTGGTTGCGAATTTTTTCGTTTTTAGGAAATCAATGAACGCTTTCGTTTCTGCTTCCAATTGCACAACACCGATGCATTCTTCACAATTTATTCACGACAAACGGATTATTTAAAGAAAATTCAACAGTAGTCATAGAAACACGGGCTAAACCAAAGAGAATCTCACTAAACGTCATATTCGTCAAGATCGAGTGTAGAAAGTCTAGGATTAGCTGGATTAGTGGCACGAAAGTGTAGCTACACTCGTAACGCGACAGCGGCGCGTGACGTCATTTCCGTTAAAACGAATGCGAAAATGTACACTCCCTAAAAAGTGTAGAAAGTGTAGCTAGCGCGAACAAACCTATTTCTCCTCTAGCGGAAGAAGTTGGCAGTAAGGTTTCCTATTATTCTCTGCGGGAAGTGCTTGAGGTTCCTAAAGTGCCCAACGCGCGGCGACACCAGTCTCGATAGCTTTCCACATTTTGGCCGACCCTTCAAGCGATTCACCGTCGAAGTAGGAAATTCTCCAACCTTCACGTCTTATAACCAGAGGAACGTGTTCTGTTCATAACTAAAGAAATTGCAGTAATTCGATATCATTTGACAGGATGGCGGCCGCTATGAGACCAAATATAGCCGATATGCTCAAGGGCATCGAAAGGTAACAATATTTTGCCTTATTTGTCACCATAAACCATCAAGATTTAGACTTGCTCCAATGCTTGTCACTTTTTAGGTTAAGTACAAGCTGCATTGAAAGGCGAATTGATCCATGTCCGGTGGGTCGAAAAGCTCTACCAAATTTGTTTTTTCTATAACTTTTCGCGTTTTAGGGAAAGGAGGAGAAACTCGGGCTTCTTTTCACGAGGCAGGTCGTCTGTTTTTTGCTTTTTCCGAAATGTCAATCGTTTGGGCAAAAAGTTCGATTAAAAAAGACTGTCTCTAGTGCGCTCATAGCCGCTGGCTTAGGATGTTGAGGTATTCCTTTCACGAACCCGAATATTTAACAATTAACTGATTTTCGTCTATAATGAAGTCAAAATACATTCCAGTGTATTGGTAAAATTTCAAGCCAACTTACCGGATATTGTATCGACGAATTACGACTCTAAAAATTATCTTGTTTATACGGCAGTTTATGTAGATGACACCCTGGCCACATTTCTATCGAATTATATACTAAACAACTCTAGATGCCTGATATAAACTGTTAACGCGTGTAAACAATTCTAAAGATACTGTAACGACAGTAAATACAGGTCAATGAGTATTTAAAGAAAATATTAATTATAAAACTTTAAAAAATGTAACTACTTAGTAGAAGAATTTTCGTAGCTGCAACTTTTCAGAGAAGATCTAAAGTGTCTATATCTACTAACCTTGTGCGAAATTTTTTATTCCAGTTTTTCATTGGGTATAATAGTCAATTATGACTTATTTTTACTAACTGTCACTGTAATTTATCAATGATTCAGAAGGATCCTTGTGCTCCCTCCAAATACGGCCCTCCTCGAAAAGGAAAACCTCAAGTTGCTCAAAGTCCACTAATCCATAAGTTGTGAACATGTGCAAATATCTTGAAGATGTGTGGAAGCCTTAAAGAAGTTGATCTTAATGAAGAAAATTGGACGTTTTATTACTCTGTTTTGTCTAAACTTATATATAAAATTTGGAATTGATCCACCAACTTGTTGAAAAATTGTAACACTTTTTATTTGCAGTAGGTTTGCATATGTTCTTATAGAACGTTTTTTGTCTCTCAGATGCAATTATAAAAAGCATACTGAAAAAGTTATGCAAAATATTTTAGATTCTCCATATAGGTAATTCATGTAAGAACTGCTTTGAAGTTTTCATCTTTGGAATGCAACGAAATTTTTTTTTTTTTTTAACGGTAGGGTAGGGGTTTCAGTGTGAAAAAAAAACACTTTTCTGCAAATTTTTTAAAATCTATACGGATAGAGTAAATTTATTGAAACCTTTTGTATATTGTTAAGTGTCATTTCAAGAACATTCCGTGAAATTTGTACGCGAAAATATCCACAAACAAGCCGGTGACAAAGCTTTTCCAAGAACGCCTTTGGAAAAACACGATTTGCAGTGTTCACTGTATCTCAGCTAGAAATGATCTGAAATCAAGTACCATTAAAATTTAGTCAAAGTATCATCAAATCCTCCTCCCAACGATCTTTGATAATTAGTTTTTCATTTCTAAATTTTTGGTGGTCATGTAAAGTGAAAAGTGCTATTTTTCACGAAAAATTCCGCCATTTTGGGGGTAGAAAACCACCTCAATGTAAAAAAAATCTCAAACTAACCGTTGGGGGGAGGTATTTTATATGTAGAAAGTGTGTACCAAGTTTGAAATAAATCGGTCATGTAGTTTTCAAATGGCGGTGAACACGGACTTTGAAAAAGTGGTTTCGAGGAAAACGCGTTTGAATTTTAGACAAGTCGGAGCTACAGTGTTAGACGAGCGGGACTAAATAGTCAATTACTTTGACAGTTTTGCTCTGATTGACTTGAAATTTTGGGCTTATATTCTTGAAATGTTTAATTATAAGAAAAGACAAAAAAAAATCGATTTTTTAAAAGTACAAACCCCTACCCTCCCCTTAAATCTTCCTGAATTTCCGTTTGCAGATTTGAACTACGAAATCATACAAACCTTTTTAGAATTGTTATTTAGCATTCTACAACACAAATGTACAAAATACGAATTGATATAACAAAGAAAACAAGGAATCGAAAAGAATTTTTTTTGCATTCCAATAATGAAAACTTGAACATAGTCTTGAAGTTTGTATAGAACGCATATTGAAATTCTTCTATTTCGATTATGATCAAAAATATTTTCTTGCCAATTTGTATTGTAGATTTTTTATGAGTCTTCTGAAAAATGTTTAATTGATTTTTGTAGCTCAAATCCACTAAGGCCTGGTCCAAATGTTATGTATATTTTTATATACATAACATATATTATATATATTTATTCTCATAATATATATTTTTTTTACTCTTTGCTGGAAGTGCATCTTCCATCCCTAAGCTGATGTATGAAATTTCTATACATTTCTGGAGCACTCCATTTTTTTGAGGTTCTGAAAACTCTCGTGCTGCATACCAATGTGCAAAAATTTAACCGTATGATAGCTACGTTATTTTCCATGCTCTGTTTTGATGTGTAAAGGAAGTGAAGATGTTTTTTGTAAGTGTAACCATCTTCATTATAGATCTTGTAGATGTCTAGTTCTGACTCCAGGGTACATTCGACTTGAGCGCCTGCACACTTACGGCACTTACTCTTATTAGCGGAGCTGCGGCATGTTCAGGTTGAACTGTGTGTGCTCCGATAAGCTTATGCTTTGCATGACTCAAATCGTTCGGGTTCGCATTATTGGTATCAAGATGACCTATGCAGCAGAAGCTTCTGTTGGTTCTCAAATTATTGGCGAGTTGTTTGAAATAATTAACAATGAAGCTGATAGTGATAAAGATTACAATGGAATATAAAATAATAGGAATGAAGAGGTGAAATGGTAAAATTTTCCAAATTTTTAAAACCTTCCTTAATGGGCGATATCTACCTAGAGGCCCGAAAAGATGGCCAAATTCCGTTTTTTTCTATGGAAACGGTTGGTGAAAAAGAAAAACGCATTTTTTTAAACACAAAGGTACATATATTGAGCCTTAAAAAAAATCAACAGAAAACAACAAAACCATGACGGTCAGAAGATGATGAAACTCGTTTCGCGACATTCGGCGGTGGACACTCTCCTGCTTAAACGGTCCATTCGAAATCCAAAAATCAAACGGGTTATTCAAGTTAACACGTAATACCAGTCGTTGACGATCGTCGATTGTTAAAATGATTTTTTTTAACAACGTAGCGACGAATCGCAACTCGAGCATACAAAATCTATGAAAAAGATCGTCATCTTTACGTAACTATTAAAACATGTAGATCGATTTAAAAAAAGTGAGATCTTCAACGACCTTTAAATGTTTCTCATCATATTTCCTGTAAAGCTGGAAACCATCCATCAAGTGGTTCTCGACTTAGAAAACAGTGTTTCGAGAAAAACGTGGTAAAAGTTTGAAGTATGGTGCTGATTCCGCTCGCCCGACCGACTGTTAGAAGTTATAGCTCATTCAATTTGAAGAATATTTTAATAAAATTTTCAGGGAATTAACTAAAAGGCGATACTATCGAATAATAATATTTTTGGAAAATCCAATTTTTTTACCCACTCAGGTAGATATAGCCCGTTAAAAGAAATCTTGTACTTCGGAGTATTATGTTGAAGAGTTATTTGAAGTTGAAGTTATTTTATTGGAAATACATTCCCCCAAATCGACTGAAAGCAGTTTACGTGAAGCTATCGACGCCATTTTTCATAAATTCTTACAAAGGACTGATCAACCGTTCTATTCGTTGTGCTTATATGACGTTCGTTTCGACACTATGGCAGCGGTAGCATCTCGCGTGACGTCTCAAATGCCTTGACAGCGGCAAGTCGAACGACGTGAGCAATGTTCACGAATGCTGAAAGCGTTTAAAAAGCGCCCAAATTGAACGCAGCCCGGGTCTTCATTGTCACCCGAAACCAAATTTTTCCAAAAGCATCAAAGGGGAAATGAACATTATCAACATCTTTTGTTACAGTAGAGTTTATTTGTGTATTTTTGCAGATACAATCCGGAAAACCTTGTGACATTGGAAAAGTACGTAGAGATTCAAGCTCGTGAGAACGCCTATGATCTGGAGGCTAATCTCGCTGTTCTGAAGCTCTACCAATTGAATCCGCAGAGATTCAATATCGAGATTACATGTCAGATTTTGCTTAAGGCTCTGACTAATCTGCCACACACAGACTTTGTTTTGTGCAAGTGCTTGCTAAGTGAAAAAATTGTGAGTATCATATGGCCATTATTATTTGTTTCTTTGTTTCGCCGAATGGAAATTACACTTTAGCAGTAATTTGAATAGTAAAGGAAGAAACACACTGGGCTGGGGGTGGGCAGTCGGTTAGCGCTGCACCGGCTTGTTTGCCGACTATCGACTGGGATTCAGGTTTACCCAGTGTTTGATGGAAGAGCAATTGAAAGTCAGTAAAATATCGGCACAGGTTTCCCACAGCTTCCCAGTGCCCTCGGAGCACTGTAATATCATATGAGGTTGAAGTTTGCATCGTTGGAACGCAACGAAAATCAATATTTCTGAATTCCTTTGATTTATTTTGGTAAATTTTGCCGACAAAAATCATTCAACCATTTTTGAAGATATTTACTCAGCGATCTACAATATAAATCTATAAACAAAAGGTCTTCTGTAATGATAAAATATGGAAAATGAAATGTAAAAAAGAACTTTCGTTGCCCTCCCACTGTACAAACTTCAATACCATGATATCATAGAGCATAGGAAAAAGCGGTTGCAGGCCACTCTGTGGGGCCTCTCTTCAGGCAAGGCAGACCATTTGCCCCTCTAAATATTTAGAACCTTCGCTAATTTCAATCCAATAAATTCGTCCTCCAAATATCTTGAGCTCAAATTATCTTCGTCTTCAGAAATTAAATCTTAATCTATTTATATTAATTACATTAAATCTTAATCTATTTTTTCAAACACTAAGTCATTATTCCTGAAAAATAATAATGGAGATGAGAGATATAAAGGAAACGTAAGTTTTCTTGACTATGGATTTTATTTAGTATAAGTTGTTTTTGTATTTTTTTGGGTATGGTTGCATTGTTTGTTCAGCAATATGAGTTTCCCATGTTGTGTGGTTTCATTTAGCATGATAGTTATTATCATCATTACCAATATTGTTATCGCAAGAACTCTACGTAAACTCCAAGCTCTTCTATTGAAATGTTATTTTCGTTTATAATTACTTACCGACAATTACTTCGTAAATAATTACCACAACTTACTTGTGGATCAATTTTCATGGGTTCAATGTATTCCGGGTGCAATTCACCTGAACTTCAATTTCTATCTTTAAATATTCCTAGCTTAAATTGCTCAGCATCAATTTATATAGATGGTGAGGAACCCTCTCAAAAAATGGAACAAGTGTTGTCAAAAGTGAAGGGGGTGGGGGTGTAAAAGCCGAAAAGGGCATATGGGAAGAAATACGGCAAAAACAATATTATTATTAATGGAATAAAATTATGCAAATGTCTGACAAAGATGTTAGGAAAATCATAAAAGAAGAATGGGAAAGATTGAGATGCGGGAACTTAGAGAGGACAGGAAAGAAAGGCTACAGCAGTTGGGCATGCGGAGTATGCGGAAAGGAAGAGGAGACGTTGGAACATATATGGCAGTGTGGGGAAGCAAAGAGGAAAATTAACAATAACTGGGTAGAGGGAGTCGACAACTGGAGAGGGGATAGAGTGGGAGATTGCCTAAAAGGTTGGTGGATAGAAACGCTCAAAGGAAAAATAGTCAAAGAATTGGAAGAATAGACAATGGCATTCAGGGAACTCGACGCAGCAGGCTGAAAACTACGCGAATTAGTTTATCAAATATCTCTAAATCGTCGTAGGAATGTAATGGACGGGCGAGCACTTTTAGGGAAACTTGATGTGATATAGTGTTAGTAGTTATAATTGTTCATATATTTTTATGCGGAATGAAAAAATTTCAAAAATAAATCTTCTTCTCTCGTGCAAATGTCTAATAAGTAATCAATCATCCACAAAAAAACCAAGCTAACAGTTTTAAATTTCGGCAATGTAAGGGAACGAGAGTGATATAGAGCGAAGAATATTAATGTTCGATAATACAGAAAAAAATATCGTGCGCTTTTAGATGCAAGAGGATTCCATCAATCAAATCATGTACCTTGGCGACATTTTGGAACAATGCGATTTCCAAATATTCTGGGACCGAGTTGTGACTATGGGTGATATATGTGGCAGAATAATAGGATTCGAGGACTCCATACGAAAATTCGTTTGCCACGTGGTCGGCATCACTTTCCAGACGATAGACAAGACACTGCTGTCTCAGTTACTCGGCAGTGTGGACGGTAGGAAAAAGTTTAATTATCATATTTCGGATTCAAATTTGTAAATAAAATAAAAAATTTAACGGCCCAACAATTTATATCTGTCAGACAACAATATACCGGGTGTCCTATTTTTATCTTACACCTGATTTATCTCGAAAAATACTGCTCCGATAAAGTATTATGATAAAACTTTTAGAGTTCAAAGGGGGATGTTAAACAAAAATCTTTTTTGGTCAAAAATTCAACATGGTGACATAAAGATGGCCGACGTGTTTAAAAAAAATGGGATTGTGAATTTTTTTTCGCCAAAAAATTTGTCAGGCCAAAACTAACAACTTTTGTAGGAAAACTTTTTTTTATAACGGTAATAATTTTTAGGTTAGAATACCATTTTTTTACTACCTTAACACTATTCAGAATGTACCACGAGGAGGTAAAGTTTTCAACATCCCTAGTGTAAGTGTGCGTGTGTATGTGGGTGTGAGTTTGTTTGGGTTTTTTTGCCTTGGTTTATGTTTATTCGATAACCCTAAAAAACGCACACTTACACTTGGGTCTATCTGATAACGGAAGTAACGAGCTGCAGAGACCGAATATATGTTTGGGTTTGTTTGGGTTACACACACATACACTTACACTAGGGATGTTGAAAACTTTATCTCCTCGTGGTACATTCTGAATAGCGCTGAAATAATTAAAAAATGGTATTCTAACCTACAAATTATGAACGATATAAAAAAGTTTTCCTACAAAAGTTGTTAGTTTTGGCCTGGCAATTTTTTGTGTGAAAAATTTAATGATCCCATTTTTTTTAAACACGTTGGCCATCTTTACGTCGTCATGTTGAATTTTGGAGCAAAAAAGATGTTTTTTAACGTCCCCCTTTGAACCCTTAAAGTTCTATTATACTCAATACTTGATAGGAGGGTTTTTTTATCGAGATCAATCGGATGTAACGTTACAATGGCAAACCCAGTAAATATATAGATATTAAAGAATTTGCCCATAGCGCTGCGGTGCTTCACAGAGTGAGAATAATAATCGAGTACCTGAAATATTTACATTCATGCTACCATAGGGTCAATACTATTAATGATGACACTTTCAGACTCGACGCTGAAACATTGGGTCAAGAAGTACGGATGGAAAGAGGAGAACAAATCCGTGATATTCATAGCTAATCAGGACGAGAACATCAAGACGAAAAATATTACGGAAAAGATTGAATTTGAGAACGTTGCCGGTCTGATGGCAGCGTGCTTGTAAAACTTCCGGCAATAAAAAAACCTATAATACCTTTCTAAACATTGTACTCTTAATCTTGAAGAGCGGGCGGTTGTTTTTTTTTCTCAATTTTTTTGAAGAGAATCAGAAGCTTTTTACTTTATAAGTAAGGACATGTTATTATTTAGCATTTGAGCTAACTAATCTGAATTTTCATCGAAAAATATTAATAAATAGCTGAGCAGCTGCTGCTCTTAGTTTTCTCCTCAGAAACGCCCCGTGGGGCGCACAGGTCGCTCTAATTATCTGAAATAAAAAGACTAAAAACTTTCCGTTAAAATATTATGATACGCCCATCATGAGCCTAAATTTAAGAAAACGGAAGGTAAGAAGTTCATCGACGTTTCGAAAAACATCACCTTTTTAAAATAAAAAAAATTGGTAAAAACATTGTTTATATTTCAATTTTCTTTCAACTTTTAAGTTCATGCACAGAAGAATATTTTAATGGATATGTGTTCACAATTTGATCGCGACAAGTTGAAAACTCTGTGAACCACATTCGACGGCGCGCAAAATTTTAGTTTTAGAAAAACCCGTTCAAAGTTTTCGGAACGAAAAAATAGGGTTTCAGAGAACTTGTGGCTAATTCGAGTTTAGGGCCATACAATAAATCTTCCTCTTCTTCCAATTGGTCTGATGAAGCTGCGTGTGCTACTTCTCGAGCTGCCCTTGCCTCTTCTGTGTCCTCGAAGCTGCTGCGCTCTTCTCTCTGCACACAGTGCGAGTCGCAGGTATTCGCGAAATGCTTGCATTGGCGTCCAATTTGCAATTATTGCTTGATTATGACTTGCACAATCAATGTGTACCCTTCATTGTATATACCGGCAGAAAAAAATGCAGCAATTGCTATTACTTTAGAACCGCGGTTTAGATGCTTAGGGGCCAGACGTCACACAGTAGCGTTAAGGGGCTACATCTACCTAGAGGCCCGAAAGAAATAGCCAAATTCCGATTTTTTTTCTGGGAAACGGTTGGTGAAAAATGAACGCATTTTTTTAAACACAAAGGTATATTGAGAGTCTTTAACCAAAAGTCGCCATAAAATACAGGAAAATAACAAAAACATGGCCGCCGGCAGATGATATTTTTTTGCGACATCTGGTGGTGACACTCGAGCTTAAACGATCCATCTGAAATCTAAAAACCAAACGGGTTCTTCAAATTAACAATAAATACGAGTAATTGACGATCCTCAATTTAATTTTTTTTTTTCAACAACGTGGCGTCGACCACAAAATCTATTTTAAAAAGTCGTCATTTTTCCGTAATTGAAAATGAAGATGGATTTACAAAAAGTGAGATTGTCAACGACCTTTAAGGGGCTATACCAGTGTGAACGCTGAAAATTTGGGCGATTTTCGGGAATTTTTTGGAAGAAAAGTACTCAATTAAATGTTTCGGAAAATTAAGAATATATTTGGCTATATTTGAAGTATTTATTATATTACATTTTTTTTCATAGAAAAATATTGGGATCCACTACTGACATGATTCCGGCCGATTGAATAGCTGAAGCCGAAAAAGGAAAAAATGGCCTTCAACTGAAAGGTATTTCCTGTACAATGATGTAGGATTTTCGAAAAATATTAAAATCTAACAAAATGGCGTAGTTATGAAAAAAAAGTCTGTTTTCTTGCCCATAAAATGGTCGTTTTTTTCAATGCCAAATCGTCAATTTTCATCCAATTAGAAATATCCTACGGCATTGTAGAGTGAATATATTCAAGAGTACTCAGTTAAAATTTCAAGTCAATCGGATAATGGCTCTTTGAGTTACAATTTCAGCAAATTTGAAAAAACTCATTTCGAGAAAAACGCGTTTAAAGATTTAACTATCGATTTTTGCAAGATACAGTGATATTGATATAAATGATATAAATGATAATGATATTCCGGAGAGTATAAACTGTCGTAAAAGGAAAAAAAATCGACTTGTTGAAACTGTCACACTGGTATAGCCCCTTAAATGTTTCTCATCGTATATCCTATATAATTGGAAACAATTCATCAAATGGTTCTCGAGATATCATGTCAATAGGCTTTGAAAACAGTGTTTCGAGAAAACCGCGTTTAAGGTAGTCCTATGGTGGTGGCTTAATCCATAAGATTTACATGATGTGTTTAAATAACTTCAAGTCTAGTATATTTATTTATTCTGTGAAATTTCAATGCCACTTATCGACCTAATTGCGGAGAAATTAATATTCGAAAATGTGAATTTCTCAAAGCAATTTACCTTTGGTAAGTAAAAAAGCCAGTTTCCGGTTACTTCAAAACGATATATATCACGGAATATCCAATAGATACTTCAAAAAAATGAGATTTCGATTTATTAAACACTTAAAAATCTAATGGACATACCAAAAAATATGATTGTCCACCAATGTTGTCAGTTATATTGATTTTAATATGAACTATCGGGTAGCGATACACAATTTACGACATAAAATCGTGACAACGAAGGAACGTGGCGACACCGCACCAGCTAAGTACGCCCGAACATGCACGAGCGCTTCCGACATCTTTCAATCAAACATATTCTTTTTTTCCTTGTCAAATGTTTGTTTGATATTATTTTTTTCCTTTTTTAAATTTAATTTCGCAATTAGAATATAAAACCACATATTGAAATGGACATTGAAGTTTATTAAATCAATGAACGATGCGCGAGAAATAATTATATTTAAAAAATAAAAAATGATACAATGGTATTTAATATTGGGAGAAGTAAGCATTAACAAAAAGTAAATTTTGTCGATAAATTATTAGTTTATTTTAAATTGTTATTGTTTTTTTCGTCGATTACAATTTTTAACTGAGCTATCAGTTTTGAATAATTTTCTTATTTTTTGTGACTCGAGGTCCATCACCACTATTTTGAACTATTGTAATAAAGTTTGTTTGTCATGGACGTAAGTAAAAAGCAACGTTTTGATATATGTGCACTAAAAAAAACGTATACAGGAATCCATTATGCGCAACCAAAATTATACCGTCACGTGTCGAGGCATCTTTTACAAAAGAAATGAAATTTCTGAACGCCTCCTCTCGTGGTACCGTTTCCACCAAAATATCGTCCTTTGTCATAATTCCTGCGTTTATTTTTAATTTATTGACTTTGCTTGCACCAGGTGCAATGAGTTGACTTGGCATCGTATACACGGAAAATTCTTTGTCCTTATGAAGTGCCGCAATCTAAAGAAAAATGGTACAAAATTATTTACTTTATATATACTAGAGAATTTGTGATTATGGAGCATTAACAATTTAACGGACAATATCACTTGAATTCGATCGACCGGTGGCTTCAAGACCAAAATAAAGTACTTGGCATTTTTCGAAACCTACATCATCTGTAACAAATAATACAAAATTTTATTTGTTAAACTTTAAAAGTTGAAATTCGAAATCAAATTTTTAATGATCTAATTGTTTTCAGTGATTGAAAAATATATTTATTCGAAAAAATGAAGAACAAAAAAAGAAAATGTCAAATATCCTTTACACATAAAATCTTACCTTTTAATAACTCATTGGTAGGCGAAATTAGTGGAGAGATAGTCGTGAGACTAACGTCTGTCATGTGTGTGATTCCTTTTTTATTCGTGGACAATGTATTTTTTGCATTCCTTCTTTTTTTCGTGTCCAATCGTTGTCTTTTATATTTCTTCTCTAAAAATACTTTTCTACGAATGTATCTCATTTTTAATTCCTTGTCTTGAGTCTCAAAAAACTGTTTTGTATGTTTCCCATGGTTAATGGACAACTTTGACTTGACGTCGAGAATACAATTTCTGCCGAGATTTTTCTGACAGGCTGCCGCATAAATCCTCGAGTGCAAGGATTTGGTTCCAGCATAATGCTCAGTTTTTGAATGTTTGCTGGCCACCGTATGGTTGAATGCTTCATTAGCTTGAGTTGAAGCACATGGCACTAATTGCTCAGCAATTTTGGCGAACCATTGGAATAGTGAAATCAATTTATTTCGAAGCTCAAGATTGGAAAGCGGTTGGCCTCTCGGAAATGATTTATGTACGTAGTTATCCGGATCTTTATGATACCGACAACCACAGTTCCGCACCTAACCTCTCAACGTCAACGATTTGGTGTGTGTGTGTATACTTTCTGCAGTTTCTACACTGCGTTTCTCTTTTTCCACGGCTCTTCGTTTATTTTGCGCAATAAGTGCTTCGCTCTTTTTTTTCCTCTTTAATGTAACAAATTTTCCTCGATGAACACCAGATTCGGCCCGAACGTTGTGTTTTGGCAGTTCACTCGACATTTTACTTTTCAACTGGTGATGCGTGAGGGAGAATAAAGTGAGGGCGAGAGGGAGAGAATAAAAAGAGAAAAAAATGCAACGTTGCCACATGTAAATCTAATAAGACAGCTAATAACACTTGAATGAGTACAATGATACTTTAGTCAATTACTTAATTATTCATAATAAACCGTCGATTAATTGTGTTCGCCTGAATATGCTTATTTAATATTAATAAAATTAAACTCATATATTCGAGATTTCGGGAAATCATGATTTAGACATTTTTAGCCAAATGACTAGTCTGCAGCGATATCTGGCGGTCCTGCTAGTTCCACCATCTCACCGCTACGCGGCTACACCGTTCCAGCGTCTCTCACAATCGGTTGCAGGGGCATGCGTTCCAATATACAGGGTGGATCAATAACTATTAGCACCTTGGATATCTTCGAAACTATAAGGTTCACAGAAATATTTGCTGAAATGAAATTGCACAGTACGAAAGGGACCATCCGATAGCGATAATAGTTTTTTTTTGCAGGTGAAGGTACTTCGGACATTTGAAGGTCTACTCCATTCTTTAAAATGGATTCGTATGTTTTTTCTGTATCATGAAAGAGGAGCTGAAAACGAGTTCAACGACCTATAACATAAGGTCATTGAAGGTCATAGTACAGAAAGGCGATAATACTTACAGTTTCGGTAGTAAATAAAATTACTACGTTTATAGTAAGTGTTCGAAATGACGATCATCAATATCAATGCGTACGTTATTATGTACGTTTACACATTTCTTAGACAGGTACAGAAAGTACGGAAAGGCGATTGATACTGATGGTCGTCATTTTGAACATTTGCTATAAACGTAGTAATTTTATTTACTACCGAAACTGTAAGTATTATCGCCTATCTGTACTTTCTATGACCTTCAATGACCTTATGGTATAGGTTTTGTTGAACTCGTTTTAAACTCCTCTTTCATGATACAGAAAAAAAATATACCGATCCATTTAAAAAAATGGAGTTGACCTTCAAATGTCCGAAGTACCTCCACCTGCAAAAAAACTATTATCGCTATCGAATGGCCCCTTTCGTACTGTCCAATTTGATTTCAGCAAATATTTCTGTGAATCTTATAGTTTCGAAGATATCCAAGGTGCTAATAGTTATTGATCCACCCTGTAGAAAAATCGTCTTTCTTCTAGATCCTAACACCCAGCACGTCTCGCGCAGGGTGCAGTGACACAGCCCTACTAATGATTCTGTCACTGTATCCGAGACGAAACGCAATCTTGTCCTGCCTCCTCCTATCCTACCGACCTTTCAGAAGCTCGACAAGCCGCGGACAACTACGGGAGTAGAGAGCCACCGCCCGAATCTATACAGATACGACTACCTCAATGTTTGAAGTATGGTGCTGCTACCGCGCACCCGGCCGACTATCACAAGCTGTAGCGCATTCAAGTTTAGGAACATTTCATTGAAATTTTCGGGGAATATATTGGGACTCTAGCGGATTTGTTGACCAGATTTTTCGGTTGTAAATTTTTCGATCGGACTTGGAGTCGTTTCTACCGAATTTTTTCTGTCAACGGAACAATCTTCTGGTAGTAACGACCAATTGTTTCTGGTCGTATTTGCAACAGCTGGGCCTCATTTTCGGCCCGCAGTTTGGTCGTTAGGACCGAAATATTTCAGTCGCAATATATTTTGGGCCCCCATCCCCCTGGTCGTTGCGACTGAAATATTTCAGTCGCTATGTATTTTAGGCTCCCGGCCGCCTGGTCGTTACGATCCGAAATCTGGAGTCAAATATTTTTCTCCCAGGACCGTGGCCTGGTCGTTACGACCCAAAATCTTGAGTCGAATATTTTTTTTCCCAGCTCCGTGCCCTGGTCGTTACGACCAGAAATCTTGAGTCGAATATTTTTTTCCTAGCTCCGTGCCCTAGTCGTTACGACCAGAAAGCTAGAGTCGAAGTTTTTTCCCAGCCCCGTGCCCTGGTCGTTATGATCAGAAATGTAGAGTCGATTTTTTTTCTCAGCTCCGTGCCCTGTTCGTTACGACCAGAAATCTAGAGTCGATTTTTTCCCCAGCTTCGTGCCCTGGTCGTTACGACCAGAAATCTAGAGTCGAATTTTTTTCTCAGCTCCGTGCCCTGTTCGTTACGACCAGAAATCTAGAGTCGATTTTTTTCCCCCAGCTCCGTGTCCTGGTCATTACGACCAGAAATTTAGAGTCGAATTTTTTTTTCCGAGCTCCGTGCCCTAACCGTCACGACCAGAAATCTATAGTCGATTTTTTTCCCAGCCCCGTGCCCTGGTCGTTACGACCAGAAATCTAGAGTCGATTTCTTTCCCAGCTCCGTGCCCTGGTCGTTACGACCAGAAATCTAGAGTCGAATTTTTTTCCCAGTACCGCGCCCTTGTATTACGACCAGAAATCTAGAGTCGAATTTTTTTTTCCCAGCCCCGTGCCCTGGTCGTTATGATCAGAAATCTAGAGTCGATTTTTTTTCCCAACTCCGTGTCCTCGTCCTCACGATTAGAAATCTAGAGTCGATTTTTTTCCCAGCTCCGTGCCCTGGCCGTTACGACCAGAAATTTACAGTCGAATTTTTTTCCCAGCTCCGCGCCCTGGTCTTTACGACCAGAAATCTAGAGTCGAATTTTTTTTCCCAGCTCCGCGCCCTGGTCTTTACGACCAGAAATCTAGAGTCGAATTTGTTTTTCCAGTCCCGCTAGCTGATTATTCTGACCAGCGAAGCGCTTTAGGAAAGAGGAAAGAAATTTAAGGTAGTACTAGCAGATTGACTAGTCGACAGAAAATCTATAAATTATCGAATCTGAAAAAATCAAAATACGATGTATTTGGGTATAATAATAAACATGATACAGAAAATAATTATTCAAGAAGTGCATGTGATAACTGTTTGTATTATAATTTGGTAAGTGAAGTAAAATAGCAATCAGATTTGACTTCAGTTTTCCCAGGCCGCCTTTTCATAATTCTGGAAATATCCGTGGCAACGCTGTATTCAGGTGCTTTCAATGCATGTCAAGCATGTGTTTGTTTACCGTAAGTGTAATCGTGTGTTGTAGGTATGTGTAATGTGCATATTGTAACAAGAGAGATGGCAGACGCGGTTAGCGAACGCAAAAATGAGTCGATAGAATCGATGATATCTGCTCGAAATGTCCCATAACCTATATTTTAGATGGAACATACGCGACCGCAACAGTTTTCTTGTTATTCGTCGCTTTCGCAAAGCTCCTATCTAATCGGGAACTATTATTATTTCCGTTCCAAAGTTCGATCCGCACGGATTCCCTATATGGTGCGGGTTAAATGCATTGATTTCATGAATTAATTACTATTACATTCAGCTGTTAAGACCGGCAGAGTTTTCGTGGACGTCATTTTTTATGTCTCTACTACAGCATATAGTACAGTCGTGCTGTCACTGAAAAAAACCGGGAATTGGAGAAAATTAGAAGAAGGCTAACTTTTTGACAGGTGATTTTGTAGGTGCCACGGGTGCTAAATCCAAGTTTGCCTAAAAATCGGGGTGTAGGATTCTTTTTTAGGGGATGAAAAGAGATGGGGGTGGATTAATGCCAAACTACAACCCCTACGAGGTCGGCGCCGTGAGACAAAATGTTCAGAAAAATCCGAGCTTTAGTTTTGTCCACAGCGCCGAAGTCGTGGAAGTTTTTTTTGAGGGTGAAAAACTGGGGTGAAATTTAAAAAAATCAGTTTTAATTCAATAACTCTTTAAAAATCGTACACTTTTTGTTCAAATGGGAACGTTGTAACCCTTGAAAAGACGCGTCGATCGAGTATTCGATCATCACTCTCCGATAATACCTTCACCCCCAAAAAATGGTTAAAAACCAAAAAAAATAGTTTATTGCATAACTCAAAAACAATCGGTTTTTCGGGTATGGTTCAAATATACGAAATGTAGAGAATAATTTTCTTCATATTTTCGTTGCTATGGACCACCCTTGAATTTTGATTTTCCAACCCCTCTCGGGGGTTGAACATTCAAAATGAAATTCTGGGAAAACCATTAACCGCACGAATTCGCCGCCGTGGAAGAATTTGAGCTTGAACTCTCAGCTACATTTTTGTCCACAGCGCCAAACTAGTATCTCTTTAGTTTCGATCAATAGTTTCCCCAGAATTTCATTTTGAATTTTCAACCCCTGAGAGGGCTTCGAAAAAGCAAACTTCAAGGGTTGTCCATAGGAACGCAAATATAGAGAAAATTATTCTCTACATTTCGTACATTTGAACCATCCCCGAAAAATCGATTGTTTTTGAGTTATTCAATAAACCATTTTTTTGTTAATTCTTCAACAATTATTTTGGGGGTGAAGATATTATTGGAGAGGGTTGATCGAATACTTGATCGACGCGTCTTTTTAACGGCTACAACGTTTCCATTTAAACAAAAATTGTATGAATTTGTCCTAAAGAGTTATCGAATGAAAACTGATTTTTCAAATTTCACCCCACTCTTTCACCCCCAAAATGAACTTCCACGACTTCGGCGCTAGGGACAAAAATAAAACCCGGATTTTTCTGAATATTTTGTCTGCCGGCGCCGACCTCGTGGGGGTTGTAGTTTGGCACTAATCCACCCTTATCCCCTAAAAAAAACCTACCCCCCGATTTTTAGGCAAACTTGGTTTTAGCACCCGTGGCACATACAAAATCACCAGTCAAAAAACTAGTCTTCTTCTAATTTTTTCCGATTCCACTATACAGCACGACTGTACTAATACAAAAAAAAACCAATTTTTTTTCTAATGAGGAGGTTCGTGCACGTACTACCTTAAAGAAAAACACAGGATGCCCTAGCAGATTGAGTGACCATGATTTTAACTGAAAAACGCGCTAAAAACCATTAAATGACCAATGGTCATTCTGGGCCGTTTTGTCATTCTGGGAGTTTTGAGGGTCATTCTGACCCTCAAAACTATGCCAAGTGACCAAAGTAAGTTCGTCGGAGTCAAAACTTTGAAACAGTCATTACGGTTTTGACGGTTACTCTGGTGGCGTTTAGTCACTTTTTGTTGTGGTCATTTTGGATGGTCATTTTTGGATCTCGTGGGTCACAATGGTCGTTTTCTCGCATTGAAGTTTGGTTGGTAATTTTTTTGCTTGGCCGTTCATGGTCATTTTTTCGCATTTTTTAAATGATATACGAAATTATTTTTACGGCCGATGGGCAATATAGTAAATGATCGAAAAGAATGATTAGACGGAGAACAGGACCACTCACATGGAGAGGGGCGGGGAGGAGACGGCAGTGCTGTTTTTATTCTTCTATGAAATGAGCATTTCCTTAGTTTGTTTGATGAGACGAAGTTGTGCTCGCAATCGTAACTTAATTTACATTCACAACATAAATATACAGAATCAAAAACAATGTCACTCAAATTTCGGAGTGCCTTTTTTATAAAATACTCTTACGAAATATTATGAATAGGCACTTCTAGATAGTTTGAAAAAGGCATTTTTCGATTATTTATTTTACAATTAATTAAATATAAATTGTTTTTGCGCTGAAGATTCGTATAGTTATTTTGGATGGTCATTTTTGGGCCTGGTGGGTCTAATGGTCGTTTTTTCGCTTTGAAGTTTGGACATTTTCTTTGTACAATTAATGTTTGACGAGACCAACTTGTGCTCGGTGGCAAATAAATTACATGTGGTCGGTGTACAAGTGGGCAAGTAGCGCAATAGTAACTTTATTTACATTCACAACATAAATATACAGAATCAAAAGCGATGTGGCTCAATTTTCGGGGTGCTTTCTTTATAAAAACTCTTACGAGATATTATGACAGAAAGTTTGAAGAAAGCATTCTTCGATTATTTATTTTACAATCAATTAAATATGAATTGTTTTCTAATGGTGACCTACAAAATTTGTAATTACATATGATTAATGTATGGGCAAAACATTTTTAGATTCTCCGTTGAGAATTTTGAGTAAGTACGTTGTGATAAGATTAAAACCAGCCATATTAAACGTACTACGAGCATTGTTTTCGAATAATAATGAAGCAAACCATTTATTAATAAATTGTTTTAAAAGAAAAAACCGAAGATGGATTGTTTTTCAAGTGTTTCGCAAGTTTAAGAAACATTTTTATACCCGTCTAGAAGTTGTTCGTACCAAAGAAAAAACCAAAGATGGATTGTACATTTTGCGTGGTCGAAATCGTCAAATCTCGAAAGAGGGTAGTAGTTCCGATCGAAGAAATAACATCGGACAAGAGGAAAAGTGGGAATTACGATTTGCCGTGTAGTACCGATACATTGCAGTCCGTCTTGAAAAATGTTACCAATGAGAATGAGACCTTGAGGCTAAAACACATTGAAAATGGTATAAGCTAATATTGCCATATTCAAGCGCTACGAGTGACGAGTAAGTTCAATAATTGTACAGAATGCTTTTATTGCCATTGCAACATAATCTCACTACTGGTTTACAAGCATGGAAGTTGTGAATGTAACGTTTTCGCCATGACATTAATTTGTTAATTTCTTTGGGAAAAAGTACCACAATTTTCATCTAATCAATGCCTTCGTCATGCAGATGATCATGCAGTGAACACCGAAGGTGGCGATGGAAATGGAAAGAACGCTACCGGTAATGAAGTAATCGTCCCAGAGGACTACGGGAGGAAAAATGAAAGTCCAATTCTTTATTCTGGAAGAAAGAACGATGCGAGCTGTGAACAATCAGATAATGAAAAATCCGACGAAGGAAGCATTGATAAGGTATGACGAGCGGGAATATAATTCCCGAATACAATTTTGAGTAAAAAATACAATTGTGAAGGGAATATTAATACTTGACGAACAGGAAGTCAACAACTATAAAGATAATATCATTAAGGCACTAGCAACTCGTACAAGTTTTGATAATGGTAACGGTAATAAAAACTTGGTGAGGCGAACGGAAAAGTATGCAGCAGATTACAGCCGAAATATCGTTGAAAGGATTCGGAAAATAACAAACCAAAAGGTAAGAGATGAACACGAGATAGTAGGCTTCCAATGTAAATGAGTCATGTTTTGGTATTTGCCTGATGCGAGTCTGTTCGGCAATCGATTTCAATTGTTCAGTTTAACGAAATAATTATAACTAAAAAATGTTTTATAGCGAAGAGCGACTCCACTTTGAAAAGACATACAATGTGCGAATAGAAGTTTCAAGTCATGGACCACTGTGCAGAGCCTCAGCGAGGAAGTCAATGCAAAAAAAACTGGAGGTCGGTCATTGAAAAAGTCACCGCTTGTATTTAAAGAAGAGGTAAAATATTCCTTAATAATGCTTCATTTCGGTGTAATGTGAGTTTGGATGCTCAACGAAAAGTTTGTTGTTCTGATTTTTTTAGCAGTTGCTAATATGTATATTATGTTACGCACCATTTTTCGTATCCGTATACTTCCGTGTTGCTCAACTAGTGTTATTGCCTCCGCGGCCTCCATACCACCGAACGCTCCCAATATTTTGCAATCCTAAATCATCAAATACCTTTTCTTTCTTCAAAAAGCGAATTTGCCGGTTTCGAAATATAAGTGCAAGCAAAAAGGGAATGGCACAATCGAACTCTTTGCGAAACCTCATGAAAATCGCTGATCCATTCTTTCGCAATTCACCCCCACGACAACCTAAATGCAGCTATTTGCCGAAATCTTCAAGGCGTCATCGACTTGGGGACTCCTCAGTCTTTTATTGCGACTTTCCGAACAATCGGTCGAGGGACCTTCACTCCTTAGTGGCAAATCTGCTCCCGTACTTAGGTTCTCGCGGGTACGATCGGTGTTGTCCTTTTCTACCATTGAAATTGTGATCGCGTAAGAACTCATCGAATGAAGGAAATACCTTAGCGGCCCTTTATTCACCTTCGTTATATCCGTTCGCGACAATTACCTTGGCGGCATTGCGTGTCGAGTTATTTCGAAGCCGAATTATATTTCATTTCGATATACAAGAAACATTATATTTACGTTCCGTGTAAGACCCTTTTTTGTGACGAATAAAGTAAAATGTTAATCGGGTTAACTAGTGACTACGTTGCAGATTATTCATCTACATTCGAACGCCGAACGTCTCCAGCAGCGTCAGCAATAAAAGGTGAGGTACGTTACGCCGCTTTAAAACAGACAAGGATCCATGTGCCGAAGTCTCCAGCGCGCGCACAAAATAATAAAATAATAATATTACAACCGGACAAAAATTCGGCTTGTAACAATTGATATATCCCTTTTTGAGTTCAATAAATATGCTGTCAAAAAAACGAAAACATTGATTTCACAATGTGAAACAGTTCACATTGTACGATAGATTTGTTAGGCCCAAAAAGAAATATATTAATATTTCGATTAGGAATCTTTAAAAAATTCCGGTAAGTAGCCTTCTTTGGACTATCCAAACTCTTATTATACCTTAATATCTCGTATGAATAAAATTAATGTCGGAAAAGAACGATAATTGATAAAATGCCGCAAAAACAAATTCGTAGGGAAAAAATCCATCTGACGTGTCAACAGAAAAACTATCACGATCGTCTGCTGAAACGCTTGGAGCGTCCACGAGGAGAAAGTATCATAATTCTAAAGATTGTAATGATGAAGCTCCAACGATCGTGAGAGAGAAATTGAACAAAATAGAAGCCACGCTGAGAAAAAAAACAAGTCGGAAAGTAATGCAACGCGCAATGTTGGTCGAGCAAATAAATCAACGATACCGGTAAAACGAATTTTTTTAACACAAATGATTCTAAAAAGGGCAAAGATGAATCTGTATAATAACGACACCAATTTATATGGATATCAGGTGATTAACAAGGCGAAAGAAACACACAGCCAAAAGCGAAGAAAGGATAAACCAGAATCATAAAAAAAATCGCGACCGTGCCTCAAAACACAGAAAACAATGATGCGAGGAAAATGCGATATTGATAATGAAAGCAGCGACTACTGCAGTGATCAAACTCCAAACAGTTTTGGAAAAGTATCAAAAGGATAAACGATGTCCTACGAGGTTCTCGAACAAATGCAGACGCCCTGAGCAACGGCAACCGAGAGAAAGGCTATAAAACATACAATGTTGGTACAATTCGACGAAATCAGTCAACAATACCGGTGAGAGTAATGTTTTATAGACAATTGTAATGTAGGGTAATAATGAATGGGAATAATAACCTTAACAATTTATGTTGATGACAAGGTGGCGAATAAAGGAAAAGAAACAGTTGACCGGAAAAAAAGAGAAGAACCAGACTTTTACGAGTTCAATGACAATGAGAACGACGCACGCAAAAGGTCAAAGGGTATGCAGCAGAAAAGCGTAAAGAATCAGAATAAAATATGGCTCATCAAGAATAAGGTGACAGAAACTATTTTTAAGGAGGTCCGGTGATGACCACGCTAGTAAACTAAGAGTCTTTTTTTCGCCATAATACCGCTACGTTTTAGACATATGTGTGTGGCCTATATTTCGAGAAATATTTTTTAAGTATTGAATTTCAAGCTACTTATTATTTTTATAATATGAAAACAAACGTAATAATCTACTACTCGACTTCAGTAGTACGCCATATCTTTGACGTTTAGCATCGTTGCATTTTCGATAGCTGTCATCGGTCCCACGCGCTCGGCTTATTATTTTTGGTAGCCGGTAAACATGGAGAATGAAAATAAGTACTGTAGAAGTTTATCAAGAGAGTAACAGGATTGTACCTGAAGTCCAGTTTAGAGACAAAGGTAGATTCTGTCGGACAAGAATTAGAGAGGGAAAAGATGATATTGCGAATGCAAATGAAAAACGTCGCGTTGACGTTAACCTCAATATCCAATGTCCAATCTGTCCGAAGTCAAAACACATTTCATCGATTGTTATGTTATTTTTCCCTTTCCTAATTTTCACAATATTTGCAGATATAAAAACGAACGTTCATTTTATATGACGGTTTTTCCATGCTGACTTTACATATAAATGCGTTGTATGCATGTCGCCAGAAAGATTGAGATGCCTTAGCTATACATAAAAGAACTTTGAGTAAATATCGACGAAAGGCCTTTTATAATCGATTAAAAAACGTACGGCTTCACACAACCATATTTTTAATTCGCGTTGAAAATATCCGATAGAAGAATCAAATTTGCGCGGGTATCCGGCGTTGCCACACTTCGAGCAAGATGGCTGCGGTTACGTCACGAGACGTCTCTCTCGCCGAATACTTCGGTTTTTCGCGACTTTATTTCTAAATTTATTGCTTATTTCTGCGGTGAGCTTTCCAATTCAAGTTGCCTTATTGATCACAACGAACCAACGAACGCAACCGTCAGTTTTTTTTACGCGTGACTTGGCTCTAAGTAGCACAAAAAAATCGATATATGAGAGGACAGGCACATTTTGTCGTCTACGTGTGACTAATTGACAAACTTTAACAATTAATAACTCGGAAACTGTACGGTAAATCTCGCGGAAACTCCGCATATGCATGGACGAATCTCTCGACAATGTTATTAAAAAAAATCGGGCTTTTATCTTGGACTCGCTCTAATCACCGTACCTCCTTAACTGAAAGCGCCATTAAGATAAAATTGATAGCAATTCACTTTTAAAAATGATTATTCTATTGTACAAAAATATTTGTCGCCAAAGCAAACAAAAACTCCATTAAGTAGCCCAACCGGTGAAAATAACATAACCCAAGTACTAGACAGAGCGGCTACGACCTCCGGTTACTCTTGAAGCAAAAATTAAAAATTAAAAGATGCGGTAATGAGTTTATAAATACGACAAGCAGAACATAAGTGTAATTTACGTGAAAATGATTGTTCTTTTTTCGTAAAATATAATTACAGATGAAGGAAATATACAAGATCGCCGCAGACTTGAATAAGATTTTAAAAAGTCGAAAAAATGTTGGAGTAAAATGATGATGAGGGATCAGGCGTTGGAATGCTGAACATTTTGTCGGACGATGGACTGGGGAACGTGGAAATTACTACCAGTTGGCGAATCAATCGTGACACACTTATACAAGCGGGATCAGCTTCCAACATGAATAAAAGATTGGCCACATTAATGTCAGTGCTGTGGACCAAGGATGAGAGGAGAGAAACTCGTTGTGAAAAAAAGAAGAGCCAAAGGTAATGATGGTAAACGAGAAGCAACTGCGGAAGAAATAAAACAGTTGATGCGTAAGTCACAAAGCTTCCTCTATATGGAAGCAAAATGAAAGGTTTTGGACCAACGGAAAAATATTCTTCAACGAAATAAATTCTGCGCTCATATTCAAACGTTTACTATACAGGTGCGTGCATTGCGCTGCAAGCCATCAAAGTACTACCGGTAGATGATGTGGAGAGGCTTGACAGTTTTAAAGTCATGATCTCAAACAAATTAAAAAACGACCGGTACAACAGTTTATCCGTAACGGAAAATGCTGCGAAAAAGCGACAATAGAATAAAGTGGCTGCACGTGTAATGAGCTCTGCACACTGCGCGCGATTTGCGACGAGCGATGGACGATATCCAATGGGAGCTAAGGTATTCTAGAAACCCCCTGGGAAAGTGAAGCTCCCATTGGATATCGCCCATCGCTCGTCGCAAATCACGCGCAGTGTGCAGAGGCCATAAGACTCAGTTACATCGATACAGATGGTAACGACGACGATGGCCACGTCGACGACAATGACGATGACGACGACCTCATCGCCAATGATTCATTTTAATTGGACAAAATTGGATTTGAATATAATTGACCGGTATGATTTTTAATGTTTTTGTAAAATGAACTGGCGATAACTTATCTTTTTCGATGATTGCATTTATGGAAGAGAATTTATAATTAGGCTATCCTTCGATCCTCTACCCGACTTGGTTCGTATGAATCGAAAAAATACCTAAGAGAGCGGCTGTGAAATACTAAACACAATACACTCAATTATTCATTATTACTTATAAGATGTATGCTATGGTTTATATGTTTCGCACAAAAAGTGTTGAAAATTATATCCACACAAAGATGTGAATAAATGTCATTGCTCCCTGAGACATTTCAAGCAACCAAAAAATCCTCTTTCAGAAGTTCATCCTTTTTTTTTTGTTTAATGTCCTTCCTCTTGTATAAAGCGATTCGCTGGTCATAATAACCAGCTATAGCGAGACTGGAAAAAAACAATTTCGACTCCAGATTTCTGGTCGTGACAACCAGGGCACGAAACTGGGGGAAAGAAAATCGACTCTAGATTTCTGGTCCTAATGATCAGGGCACGAAGTTGGGAAAAAAATATTCGACTCGAGATTTCTGGTCGTAACGACCAGGGCACGGAGCTGGGGGGAAAAAATCGACTCTAGATTCCTGGTCCTAACGACCAGGGCACGGAGATTGGAAAAAAATATTCGACTCGAGATTTCTGGTCGTAACGACCAGGGCAGGGAGCTGGGAAAAAATTCGACTCGAGATTTCTGGTCGTATCGACCAGGGCTCGGGGCTGGGCAAAGACAATTGACTCAAGATTTCTGGTCGTAACGACCAGGGCTCGGAGCTGGGAAAAAAATTCGACTCAAGATTTCGGGTTGTAACGACCAGGGCTCGGAGCTGGGCAAAAAAATTGACTCAAGATTTCGGGTCAATCTAGTCAAAAATTGACTAGATTCCTGGTCCTAACGACCAGGGCACGGAAATTGGAAAAAAATATTCGACTCGAGATTTCTGGTCGTAACGACCAGGGCTCGGAGCTAGGCAAAAAAATTGACTCAAGATTTCGGGTTGTAACGACCAGGGCACGGAGCTGGGAAAAATATTCGACGCGAGATTTCTGGTTGTAACAACCAGGGCACGGAGCTGGGAAAAAAATATTCGACTCGAGATTTCTCGTCGTAACGACCAGGGCACGGAGCTGGGGGAAAAAAATCGACTCTAGATTTCTGGCCGTAACGACCAGGGCTCGGAGCTGGGGGGAAAAAATCTACTCAACATTTCGGGTTGTAACGACCAGAGCACGGAGCTGGGAAAAATATTCGACTCGACACATCTGGTCGTGACGACCAAGGCTCGGAGCTGGGCAAAAAAAATCGTCTCAAGATTTTGGGGTTGTAACGACCATGGCATGGAGCTGGGAAAAATATTCGACTCGAGATATCTGGTCGTGACGGCCAAGGCTCAGAGCTGGGCAAAAAAATTGACTCAAGATTTCGGGTTGTAACGACCAGGGCACGGAGCTGGGAAAAAAATCGACTCTAGATTTCTGGCCGTAACGACCAGGGCTCGGAGCTGGGAAAAATATTCGACTCGACATATCTGGTCGTGACGACCAAGGCTCGGAGCTGGGCAAAAAAAATTGACTCAAGATTTCGGGTTGTCACGACCAGGGCACGGAGCTGGGAAAAAAAAATTCGCCTCAAGATTTCGCGTCGTAACGGCCAGGCGACGGCGCTGGGAAAAAATATTCGACTCAAGATGTCGGGTCGTAAAGACCAGTAGACGGGGACTCATAACGGGCCCCGGATGGGTGGTTCCGACTAATAATTTTCCGTCGTAACGATCAATGAGCGAAATCCGATGCTCGTTTTGACGACCGAAAAAATTCGGTAGAAACGACTCCGCTTACGACCGAAATTCTCGTCGTAGAATCCGCTAGGGGAGTACAAATAAGTTTCCGCCGTTTGTCTAAAGATGGCCCCACCAGGAGGTTATGGTTGAAATTGTCAGATGTAAAACGTTATATCGTAAGGTTGGATATCTGGCAAGACCATAACCTTGAAATATTAGCGATTTTGTATCAGCAGCACATAATTTTCTCTGGGCGAAAATGTCGAGTTTTGAGCCGAATAACCGTCATTTGCGGGCACTTTTGATTTCCTTCCACCGGCCTTCCGCCACGTTTTTTTTTGTCTCCGACGTCAAACTCACCGTCCATAAACTTTTGAAATCCCTCACGAAGAGTTTGCTCACTTAAAGCAGCCTCGCCATATGCTTCTACAAGCAATCGATGCGCCTCAGCTGCAGATTTCTTCAAATTAAAGAAGTAATAAATCAAAACTTCCCGCAAATGACGCTTATTTGGCTGAAAACTCGACATTTTTGCACGAAAAAAATTATGTGATGCTGATACAAAATTGCTAATATTTCAAGGTTATGGTTTTACATCTGACAATTTCTACCATAACCTCCTAGTGGGGTCTTCTTTTGTCAAACGGCGAAGACTTATTCGTACTCCCAATAGCTAAAAGGTGATATTATCGAATGAAAATATTTTTCCAAAATGGTTTTTTTTACCCACATAGGTAGGTTTAGCCCGTTAAAACTGTCATTAGTGTTTTGCGTATAGCCACCTAAGTCCAAAATAGCCTTTAACATTTCCGCATCCCTGTCGCCGATGTCATTATTATTTTTAGGGTAAAAAGTAACTCGAAAATTCGGTCGTAAATTATAAGATCTCAAGACTGAACGGACGAGTCGAAAAAGAACGCAGTCAAAATCGATAGGAGAATATCACATTACATTGGTAAAATCTCCTTAGATTTTCGATTTGATGTCTCGTTTTCGTGTGATATCTAAACAAAGTTAAAAGTCGTCTGCTAGAAGCCCATCTTACTAGGCGCGGTCCACTTAACGCTTGCAACGCCGACGCCCGCGACCGCACGATTTTCCGGTCCACTAACTGGAACAAGCTCACGGGCGCCACGGGCAAAAATACAAGTGGACCGCATTTTGGGCGACGCGGGCGACTGGAGCGGAAGTGGCCAGACGTGACAGTTGCGACATGGTTTCCGGACCATTATAGCGACCGGAAGTTTTTGAACGACGGTCACCCCTCCCGGCCATTCATCGGTATTGCGCATGCGCGACCGCAGGCGCGCATGCGCAACCCACGGTGAACGCTGGGTCATCGTGGGCATGGAGACTAGAGTAAAGGAGTGGACACTGTGTGCTAGCGATTTGGCTCCAAAATGAAGGAAAATAAGAGTTGTAGGTGGCGTTGCAATCGGCTTTCCCTTATATATAGATATACTCTCTTGCTTAGCTTTCCGTCGGCTACTTATACATGGTTGTCTGTAGATTGAATCCATGCTCGAAAATAAAGTATTATATGATGTGTAAAAAAATTAAAAATAAAAACTCACATTTTAAATAAGTTTTGTGTATAGTTATCAATGTTTTATAAGAGGCAATGTTAAATGTGTATAATTTGGGAACGAAATACTTATTGAACCGTTCGGTGAATCGTTTTCAAATTTGATAGAAGATTATTACATAGATAAAGTAACAATGGGTGTAATTGTGATAACTTATTATTTGAAAAATTACGCTCGTACAAAAGAATATTTGTGATTATTATTATTACTTATTGTGAGAGTCATTTATTATTACACAGACAAAATGTACACCAAAATGCGCCTTGTTAACCGTACAGATTGTTTATTTAATTCATTCGCAGTGAACCATATTTAAATTTATTATTCAAAATTATATTGATTACTTTTCATTGTAACACTTCTGTCTGCCGTTGTTAATCGCACGCGTGAACGCTTCCAGCATCGCTCTTAACATTATTGGAACAATAAAAATGGAAAACATTGCAAATCCTTCAGTACGTCATGCATTGAAGCTCAATCTGACTCTGTGAATTTTTTTCAGCGATGCAACAATCTTACATTTTTCATTCTCATTATCTCACTTTCTACAACCAGAGTTCCGCACATTAGCTCCGTCAATTACGAAACACGAATCGTTTTTGTGTTTTATAATAAACGAAAAATATAACTGAACGCTCGCGTAAAGAAAACAAACTAAATATTAGTATAGTACATGTTTGCAAATATCATGCAATACCAAAAAAAAACACAAACCTCGATTTTGACAACTTTCCTCTAATGCGCATGCCTAGAACCTTTAGCTACAAGTATTACTATACGTCGGGGAATTGCGATCGCAGCGCCCCTTGTGGTCACTTAAAAGTCGGGATTTTGGGGTCGTCTTTCGCTGCTTATCTCCTATGGAGTGTCCACTCCTTTACTCTAGTCTCCCTGATCGTGGGCTTGACGTGGTAGCGCATATCAACGCAGCCATTGCGACCAGACAGCGACCGCGGTCGTTAAGTGGACCGCGGTTGCGAGCGCAGTGAGCGTTGCGGGCGTTAAGGCGTTACCCCCACTTGTAGCGCAAAAAAGGCCTTTTTCATGAATTTTTTAAAAGAAAACTACAAAACTTTTTTAATCGATCAATATACCATCTCAAAGAACACATCTTGAAGAACTTTCAGTAATTTTTTTATTGAAAAATATTACATTGTTTAGTGGCTAATGGCCGTCAATGAAATAATGTTTTTATATACACGGTTTGCGGTGACCAACATTGCGGCGAAGTGGATCATCTGAAAAAAAAAATGCGGATGGATTTAGTCAAATATAAGTATATACTAGTCTTTAATCGAAGGATTTTAAAAAATATTCATTTTTCACAAAATGGCGGACATTCAAAGTTAATGGTTCGATTTTAACGAAAAAAACGGTCGTTTTTTGGCTATAAAACGGCCACTTTTTTTTCGAAAAAAAATCGAACGATTAAAGACTACATTTTTATGTATTAAATAAGCCTGCAAAATTTCAAGAAGATCGGTTCATTAGTGTTCGCGTAATCTTGGTCACCGACTTCAGAAATGCCATTTTGAGAAAAACGCGATTAAAGTTTCAATTTCAGTTTACACGAAGAAAATATTTTTTTTTGTAAACTTACATAGAGTCATCCGGGCCCATACAGACGTTCTTCCGCCGACGAAAAAGGAAATTTGGTATTGCCTTCGTCACATTCTTCCTTCACGAGTACTCTCGGCCGCACGTCTCTCTGCCAGTGCAATCCGTGCTTCGTCCATTTTATCAGCGTATTCGTGCGCGTTGTGTCCACAGCTCACTCCGATTGAGTTCAAATAAAATAACAATGATTTTGAACCTTCGTTGAATAGTCCAACGGCAATATAAGCTACTAAATTTACAACGATTGCTCCACTCGAGACGATTTTTGGGCTGATTTTCCAAATAAGTTGGTTGAAGCTTTCGTTGTTATTTTGATTGAAGCCACCGACGCATCTTTCGAGTAAAGTTTCCTTATTCAGATCGTTGTATATAGGTCTGATGGCATCCAATACATTTGGAGGAAGTGGTTTGTAATCGTGTTGGAAAGCCTCGTTTCTCGCCTGAGCTCGTTGATACGAACACCACGATTCTTCACCGGTTGGACATCTCTCATGGTGTGGATTTGCATCGGTTGAACTGTAATGATCGAAGGTCGCCCATATTGCCTAATGCATATCGTGAACAGAAGCAGAATGGCGTCGAATAGCAAGTCCATAGTACACAGTGAGCTTGTCAACAAATTTTCCTGTCAGCTGTCCTGACAGGAAGCTGACAGGAAACCAGCTTTTTGTTTGTTTTACTAAATTAAGAAGGCGGGATCCCATACGCTTTTGGACGTGACCGATGCATTCTTTTTTTATAAATTCTACGTCGTTATAAGGATGAGAATTTACTAGCCCAGTGTACGTTTTCGAATCTCTGTCTCCAATATAGTAACGGTACAGGACATTATATTTTTCTATTGAACGCTTGAAGATTTCGATAATGGAGTCCACCTCCATTTTTTCCGAGGAGCCTTCGTGATTTGCACTGCAGTTATCTTCGTGTGTTTCGTACCATTCTTCGTATTCCGCATCATTTAGCTTATGTTTCCACGATTCACACATTTTACAATACGCACTTTTTACCACAAGATCAAGTACTTTTCCACTGTAGTAGCCTATGACTGATGTGACTCCGAACAACAATGTATATCCTCGCTTCCTCCAGGATCCATCTCCGGACTGTTAATTGAGGAGTTGCATCGCCTTCTGCATTAGGTGTATGTTCAATTTCTTCTCGTACGGCTTTTTTAAATATTACATCTGCACATGTTTTCACGGACTCATAAATACTTTTCAAAATTATTGAATATGTAGTCTCGGTAAGAAACCTTGGCATGTGCATAAGTCCGCAAAATTTTTGTGCCCCAGCCAATCCTATGCCGAGAACTCGCATGGTGAATATAAATCGACGATTTATTTCATACGAATGTTCCAAAAAAGGAGAAGATGGTATCAAATTATCTGCACATGAATCACATTTCACAACGATTTTGAAGCCTAGTCCTCTTGCACTTGCCTTTTCAAATGTAATATTTCCATTACACGTTTTGCACTTCACTAAATTTGAAATAGCAGCAAACACAACCCAAAAGTTCAAAATCCGATATTCAATATTAGGACTTTGATTCACAGTCATATCAATATTATTTTTCAGTTTCTTCGCAGATGTGCTGAAACTTTCAGTTTCCGTTTCGGCCAGGTTGGGGTTAAAAACACCCTTCCTTTTTTTGGTCGAGATTTCCGTAAATTATCACTGCTTCTCGTTTGTCGCGAACCTTTTTTTCGATCCATTTTTGAATGTAAAATGAATAAAAACTGCGCTTATAATATTATGAACGGCGGAATATACGTCTTATATAGTCGAACTTTCGAGCTACACTGACGAGTTTAGACCATAACAGACAACGAAAATACGTTTTTATAAATTCCAGTCTATTATATGAACGTTGTGAATGTCAGGTATACGACCCTTTTCATCGAACAATGCATTGAAGGTCGGAGGGAGGGTCGAGCGCGCCAGACGGCAGACTAGCCGGTCGTTTACACAACGGGTTCTTCTCTTTCAACGCTCATATCTCAGTCAATTTTGTTCGGATCGACTTGAAATTTTCAGGACATATTCTCAGATACTTATACTTCAAAAAATGCTATAAAAAAATTGATTTTTTCAAAATCGCAAGTGGGCGTAATCCCTTAAGACGGAATGACACCTCATCGCGGTCGGTATGGTAGAACAATTATAGATACCCAAAAATCTCTGAAACGGCTCTTCAGATCCCGTCGAAACTTTGCCAAACGACGTCAAATTGTTAGACGAACAGCTGTCTGCCCTTCAAATTTTCTGAATTTGAGGGGCAGACAGCTTTTCGTCTATCTATTTGACGTCGTTTGGCAAAGTTTCGACGGGATCTGAAGAGTCGTTTCAGAGATTTTTGGGTATCTACAATTGTTCTATCATACCGACCGCGATGAGGTGTCATTCCGTCTTAAGTGGACCGCACCTACTGTATAAAGCGTCGCGGCGTGTCGTCAGTTTGTCAGTGGCGTCGAGATTGGTGGCGTTAATCAGTGGCGGCGACTTTTTTTATTGCTTGGCGTCAAGACGCTTCCTCGTGTCTTAATATCTAACTCCAAAACGTTCCTCTGATCTTTTCAACATTTCAAGTACAGAGCCTACGTCCATCTTGTCAGAGGATCTATCATGATTTTTTCAGGCAATTTTCTTTGTGTTCTAAGTGGTCATTTTTGTGTTTTACTCTCGTAATATCTACATCCTTGGCAGTATTGACTTTTTACCAAAAGATCAATCACTCCTCCTGTGTGATAATCGATGAGCGTAGTAACACTATATAAAGACGTGAAACCGCCGTTTTCCACGATCCATGGCCTGAAACTTTTATTCAAAAGCGGCCTCCCATTTTCCTCGTTTCACTTCTTTTCTTCTTTAACGGCTTTTTTACGAGGGAACTTAAATATTTTATTTGTTACTTCACTTATATGCCGTACGATTCCTGCGTACGGTTTTTTACTTAGTGAGTGGCCCAAATCCATAATGCGACAAAAATACTCATTTCTTCTCTTGCGGTGCCGAGTCATCGTAAATATCAGGTTGATAAAAAAGTTTTGTCGCAATGATTTCAATATAATTTATTTATTTATATATCTTATACAAAACATTTTTAATCAACAATATATTCGCCATCGGTTTCTATGACACTCGACCATCTAGTTGGCAACTCATTTATTCCCTTTGCCCATAACTGCGGCGGCTGGAACTCAAAGAAATTTGAAATATCCCTTCTGAGATCGTCGACGTTTTTGAAAGTTTTGTTTCTCAAATATGCCTTCAAATGTCTGAACAAATGGTAGTCAGATGGCGCGATGTCGGGAGAGTATGGTGGATGAGGAACGGTATTCCAGTGAAGCTCAGTGATTGTTTTGTGGGTTTCCTTTGCGACATGGGGTCTCGCTTTGTCGTGGAGAAGGTGCACCGTCGCGCGTCTTGGCGCGCATCGTGTAGAGGAGATCGTCTTACCTACAGGGAGAAAATTGCGAAACAGCATTCCCTTTGCGTCCCAGAAACAGCACAACAAAACCTTTTGTGAGTGACGATCAGATTTCGGTTGGTGTGGCGGTTTTTCTCCGATAGGAAGCCAGTAGGCTTAACGCGTTCTGTTATCATACAAGACCCGGCTTTCATCTCCCGTCACAAGATCTTCTAAAAACTCCTTGCGATGGTGGCGAAGCAGGAGAGACTGGCAGATGGTCACGCGACAGTTCTTATTGTCGTCGGTGAGACGGTATGGTATCCATTGAGCTAGAACCTTCCTGTATCCTAAGTTGTGTAAGTGATTGACTATTGACGGTTGGGTGCAGCCAAGTTCTCTTGCTAGCTCGTGCGTACTTGCTTCCGGTTTTTCTTTGATGCAGCGGAGTAATGCTTCATCATCGATGGTCGACGGTCGTCCGCAACGTTCCTTATCTTCAAGGCTTGTGTCTCCAGATTTAAAACGATTGAACCAACGCTGGACTGTTCGATGAGAAACTACGTTCTCGCTGAATGCATCCTGTGTATTTTTAGCAGTTATTCTTGCGTTCAAGCCGCGCCGCCACTCGTAAAAAATGATCGCCCGAAGTTGCTCCTGCGAGATCGAAGCCATTTCTGTCCACTAGAACGCGCGCTAGCCCTTTTATACCCTGTCACGCGAAAGAGTAGAAAACATTCTAGAATATTCTCGACATAGCTCGATGTCATATTGCGTCAATGCGTAAAAAGACATTTTAAAAATTTTTGCGACAAAACTTTTTTATCAACCTGATACTATCCTCCGATTTATTTCGTAATTATTATGTATAAATGGTCCTGAATTTATGAGCGTGGAGCCACACATTCATTTCATCGATAATATGAAACCATTCCTCTACCATTTCCTGAGAGGTAGTTTCCTCCCTTACAACTGTTTTTCCGCCGGTGAAAATATACGTGTCGAACAGTTTTCAATGCTCTATCACTTCTATGACTTTCAACAAAATCGAAGGCAGACACTTCAGTGATGTTCCTTGTTAGTATTGCTTGAGTAGGCATAGTAAGCCATAGGACATAGTAAGCCCTATGACTTTACCTATCTATCTTGCGATATCTATCTTTTTTTCAATCCGATCATAAAATTGAAGGTGGACATATAGTAGCATTGAACTTCTCTGACGTCACGATCCCTTCTCGCTGGTACCTCCTTTACCCATAAGCTCGACAATGAGATGAGACAACGTCACCTTCACAGTGACGTTCAATACCTACCTCTGTTATCATCACTGCAGGTTTATGCAGAGAAACAAATTTTAGCAGCTATTTACTTTAATTATTTGAAACATCCGATCTATTGATAATCATTTATATTACAAACACCGTATTTTTGTGGCCTTTGCGTGCGATGATATCGTTATCCAATACGAGCTTACGAGCTTACGTGAGAATGGCCTATGTGGACAATTCACGGGATGACCAAAGAAAGATATGGCATCAGTTCTTCGCTTTTCTAGGAGCAGTGTAGCGACAAATGATGATTGCAATCGGCGCAAATTGCGTGCAGTGTATAAAGGCCATCAGGGTGATATGTACTAGGCAGCAAATAGCAGCAGCCTTTTAGCAACTAACTAGTTATTACTACCGTCAGACCAATAGCGTCTTGAATGACCAAATCGATGCTAGCAAGTTAACAAAACGCTGCTGCCTTTTGTCGCCGACGTGTCAGCATTATGGCATCTGCACACTGTACGCAATTTGAGATATCCATTGGATATCGCTCATCGTTCAGCGCGCAGTGTGCAGAGGCCATTAGTGGTTCGGCACACCGCACGCCATTTGTGATAAGCGACATGCAACGGGAGCTAACACTCGTATTCATAGATGTACCTTGAGGAATCCTTATTCCTTATTCTTTGATCAGAACAAAGAACAAGGAGGCCTTATTTCTTAAGGAACGTCTATGCATACAGGTGTAAGATATTCTGGACAGGTTCTAGGGAAGTGAAGCTGCCATTGGATTTCGCTTATCGCGTGCAGTGTGAGAGCCAATAGGCTTCGATTACGGTCTTACATACAGGTTTTGAAACCATGGCGGAGGGGGTAGATCCGCTTAGTGTCCGACGTTCGTAAATTCCTATTTACGCCGCAAGTTTCGCCTATAATGTCGGGGTGTCGTGTGCAATGGAGAATGAATATAGCAATCGCGGAAGCTGAACTCTCGGACTAAACACAAACACGACGAATTACGAAAAATGTATCACTAAGTACTTTCCTTTCACAGCAACACATGAATACTTTTTTTAGGATAAAGTTTTGGTCATTTTAGGTTATAGGTTATGTTGCACAATCATGGATGCAGCAGGTTAAGGGGCCAAGGAAAGGACACCCATTGACAGCAGCGCCTTCAACACCAAGCGTGCCTACCCCCGCCACTGAAATTCGCCTTCGTTTCAAAACCTGTAGCGCGATGCTGTAACTCGTTATAACTCGACTGTACTCGAAATGTTAACCCCTTGACTGTGAGTGACACGCATAGGTGCAAAAAAAGTCGTGCCTTTTTTGTGTCATGACACGTATAGGGGAATGATATCGTGTCATGACACGTATAGGGCATGATTTTACTGCATCGAATCGATGCAGTAGAAATAGGTTGTTTTTAAAATGCCCTTATACGTGTCATGACACAAAAATGGCACGACTTTTTTTGCCCCTATGCGTGCCACCCACAGTGAAGGGGCTAATGGCGACTGTACCTCTATCTTTTGCTCGTGTACGAGGATCACTTAATTATACGAATTCTCCCCAACGCGCATAGAACATTCTCGTCTCGTATTGATGTGTTCCGGCGATGCATCTGTCCAAACAGGGTCTTACATACAGGCCTTGGCACGATGGTGGTCGGGGATGTTCCCTACGCGCTCCAAAAATTATCTCGACTTGTGGCCGCAAGGGCTGCGCTCCGGGCAGAGGAGGTCAGCGTAATACCACGTACTGCGCGTGCGCATTAATAACTCATAACCGTATGTGCTTATGTGCATTGGCATAAGGTATCACACGATAAACAAAACTCAATTTGAAAAAATTTAGTTGTCGATGCGTTAACTCTACCAATGAATTTATTATTATAAGCCCCATGTATACAAATAAACCGGGAAGCAGTTTGATTTCGAGCGATCCGGATCATATTCGGCGGCACTTTGAAGACGGAGCATTTTTCCTTAACAGATTTTTACCCGGTTTTGCATTTTGAGACCGCTCACGGCTTTGTCATGGTAACAATCGGAAGTACAAGTATCGTGAGTAGAAGTATTTTAATATATGTAGATTGATTCAGTAAATATTATTTGTATAAACGTGCGAGCTGCGTATTAGCGTCTATTTCTGTCCCCCTATCGCAGGCGCCGCGTAGTGGCTACAGTGGGCCCTAAAACGCGAGGACTATGGGTATCTTCTCCCACTACCGAAATGTGGGGTCATTTTAAGACCTGCATATAAGACCGTGGTTCCAAAGCGACGTGGTGTTACTGGAAAACGCGAATGATTGCACAATCTCCATCATGCGAATAAGAGAAGGAAGAACAAAATAATCGTCTGCGTGAAATTGAATCGGTGCTAACGGCATATGAGCGGCTCTAAGGTGGGCCACGTTACGCAAATTGTAAGAAAGCTTGCCGATTGGTCGAAAGTTTGACCAGACGCGCAACGGGTGCCGAACCCGTCATCACGTCCACGGGCGGGGCGGCGGGAGAGGCGAACGAGGCTCCCCATCTAGACAATTTCGTGAATCGAGTACAAGCTCACGGGTAGCGCAAAATTGAGCGTAGATTAAGTGAAAATCGCATATTCGTCGCAAACCGGGAGGAAACGATTAACAGAATTGGAGAAAAATCTGTTAAAATACGCGATCGCGTTTGCGGGTGGTGGCAGGAGGTAAAGGGGGTTCAAATAGTCGAGGTTTTCTCGGCGACCCTTGCTGGCTCGTGCCTTGAGAGGGAATACGCGTGGTAAGCCCGAGACGGACGAAAGCATAGGAGAGAGAGGAAAAAAACGATCTCCGGCCGGATCGAAAGTAACGAGTCATCAAGTACTTCAAGATGGCAGAAGGCCAGGAGGGTTCGAAGAAAATCACGATTTTCGTCAAAACACCGAAGGAAAAACAGAGCGTCGAGATCGAGGACAACGCGACGATAAAAGACGTAAGTCACACGTATTAACGAGTTTACTATTAAAACACGACAATCGATCGTTTCCGTTTGTATTCGTCCCGCTTGTCGCGTGACTCTCTGTCAAGTCGTTTTCATGGGTTAGCATTCCTTTTTTTTCCCCCTCTTTGTTTTATTTTGAACACCACGCTCGGCGTCTCGGCCGTTCTTTCGCGAATACGTTCATTCTTTGGATGTAATTTCGGCTTAGAAATCAATCTACTGATCTCACGAAATAACATAAAAATGTCAAAATTCAATTTAACTTGCCGACTTTCAATAAATGTTTTTACACTCGCTGCATTTTTTGTTTTCTCCTAACACACTTTTGTATCGCAGTTTAAGAATGCAGTCGCGAAGAAGTTTAACGCGCAACCCGAACAGCTATGCCTCATATTCGCCGGTAAAATAATGAAGGATCACGAGAGTCTCGGCACGCACAACGTCAAGGATGGCTTGACGGTGCATCTCGTGGTAAAAACGCCGCGTAGCACACCTCAGGAGACAACTGATTCTTCAACCGCACCAAGGCCGCCAGGTAATTAAGCCTCGGGCGATGCTTGGAAATGATTCAGAAATTACAAATTTATACCATAGACGATTTTTCTTAACGATACGTACACTTGTTCTTTCGATTATCAGATTTTGCAGCAAACCTCTTTGGAGTAAATATGCCGTGCATTGCAACTACGGCAATGCTTGAATCATTAGACTGTTTATAGCGTTGCTCTAACGCTTTACAATGTGCAAATGAGAAAATGAGCAAACTGTCAAGGGGTTAGACTACTGTGATGACCTGAAACTGAGGATTATTGAAAAAAATTAATTTCGAAGGAATAAGTAGAATGATTTGAAAATCGTCTGGAAATTTATTTATATGTACATTAACAAAGTACCACATTTCATTTAAAAATATTGATAATTAAGGAAGTCATAAACCATCTCGTGAAGGACCTTTGAACATGAGGGGCTTAAGGCAGGAGCCTGAATTATCCAAGAAAAGCGTTATTTCAGGAGTTTTTTTAGAAGGAAAAAGTTCAGTATCTTTTCATGTATAGTTGAAATGTAAAGAAAAAAATTTCAACATTTAACAATAAATGACTGCAGATGTATCAGCCTATTCCATGTGCATCTTGCCACTGCAGTCCCCAATCGGCTGGAAAGATGCAACTCGTAATTCTTGACTGAACCAAATAAACCAATAACATTTTCAATTGTCATCTATTTTTCTTCTGGGTGAATTAAGTAAAACCTGAAAAAATCGTGAAATTATAACTTTTCTTGGGTTTGAAAAAAAAAATGTGTTGAAAAAAAACACTTTAACGTGCTATAAAAATTATTTAAAAATACTTTTTCAACAACTTTTTAAATTCACTTAGAAGAGATTTTCATACTGAAGAAAATAAACTTTGGTTTGATTCAACAGGTCGCTTAGTTTTTTTGCTATCGAGTCCGCCAATTTGGAACAATTGTGAAAATGAAAACTGGAGAAAATGCGCTTCAAAGTTTTCAATAGGAAGAAAAATATATATCAAATTTCAATGGCTTTTCTGCTTTTGGTCTTGCATCTTCAAAAATATTTACAATTGACTTTTGTACCTTTGTAAATATATTGGATAGTTTACCTATCGAATTAAACAATGAGAAAAAAAAAACGATTTTTCGGACCTTCTAATTCAGGCTCCCTTAGGCTGCCTAATTCTCGAGTACCTCTAGGCGAGAAAAAAAGGCTGATTTTCATGATTTTTTTTAAAGAAAAGAATTCTTCACCTTTTATGAGATCTAGGATACTACTTTTGGCCATCAGATTTTTTTTTAATAATATTTAAAAATGGCGGAGGTATGGCACAGTTTTCTAAACGGGTTGCAGCAGATGTTGCTGTACAGTGTGACATGTAGCGTCGGCAGGATTAATCTGCAAAAAACCAATGAAGATTTTTCTTCCATTAACAGTCATACACAGAACATGAACCAAGAAAAAGTGACAAATACTTTTTTTTATGAACAAAAAATACTTTTTTTTATGAACATTTTGGGTCTTGGTTTGGACAATAAGGTCAGAAAGATTTATATCAAATTTCATCATTTTGGGTTTTGTTGTGGACAATAAGGTTCGAAATATTTATATCAAATTTCATCAGAATCGGTCGATTAGTATTTAGTTATACGTCACATCAGTGTTGACAATGTAGTTGAGAAAACCATGGCATACATCCGCCGTTTTGAAAGATTATTTTAAAAAATACCATGTAACATCCAAAAGTAGTAACGAAAAGTTTTATTACTGCTTTCCCTAGGTCTAGGACCTAAATCTAGAAAATGGTGAAAGAAACTTCCTTAAAAAAAAAATCATGAAAATCAGCACATTTTTTCGTCGCCTAAACGTATCTCCCCCCTTAACGGTGTACTTGATTCTGGTCACCCGGTTAATTGGAAACAAAAGAAATGAATTTTTGCTCAAAGTAGATAATATTGGCTAAGACTTGCCCAAACTTTTTTTTTTGTTATCGTGTTTCAAGCATCAAAAAAGGATTTCGATTTTTTTCTCGATTATTCGAGAAAAGATGATTTCATTATTATTCATAACAAATGGAGAAAAAAAAGTTAAGAAGTCAAACGTCGGTTAAGACTAAACTACTATTACACGGAATAAGTGTACCAACTTTCTAGTCAATCCTTCCATTACATGTCGAGAAATCCTGTACGCCGTTTTGAAAAACATAGTTTCGGGAAAAACGCGTTTAACGTTTCACTAGCAACCCTATCGTTGTAGTCATAAGTTTACTTTCAACCTGCGATTTTTGTGTCGTATGTTCGACCTTCCTCTTCAATTTGAGTTTCCTCAAGTGACGAACGAGAATTTTGCAATTTTTGGAGTAAATTGCCTTGCAATTGCGGTAATGCTTGCACCATTAGATGCAAGCTTCACAATGTGCAAACATTAATATGTTATGAGCAAATGAGTAAATTGTTAATATGCTACAGTTACACTACAATTATAGAATGGATGCCCGCAACATTTTCGACAAAGCTTCATATCTAAATTACCCAGGAATTGAAATCTAAAACATTCTGATCTACTCTTTCATGGTGCTTTTTCCCCATTGCTTTTGAAAATAAAACAATTCTCCGTAGGAATGCATGCCATACTGCTCTAAAATAAGTGTTATAGTTCGTCAATGGGTTATTCCAAATTTTGCATGCAGCTTTAGACCTGATCAAGTAATGCACCCATTTTTATATTGTCAGAGTCGCGTGGGACTCCTATACACCCTTAGAGTTGTTCCTTCTAGAATGACATTCAGTTTTCATCATGGGCATAGCTAGTCCCATCAATTATTTCAAGCCCGCTCAATTCTTTACTCTTGAAAGCCTCTTCAATGTATACATTAAGCGTATACCCTCATTTATTTCTACACACGCACACACACAGACACACACACACACACGCGCGCGCGCGCGACAATAATAAGGTGACAAATGCAATAATGCAATATTCATCATAGCACTCGATCGATTGTGAAGGTAGATCAAATTGAATCGATTGTTACACCGGAAAAATTATTTCCAGTTCATTTTCGTTGTAACTTGTTCATCTTCGACTTCGTCCCTCAAAGTTCTGCATACTTATTATCGCCTTTTCAGGCTCCTCACCCCCTCCCTTCCTCTTATCATTTCGAAAAAAGCGGAGATGAGTCTCAGATAGAAACAAAAAATAATTAAATGTTGTGTCGATTGCTCCGTAACGGGGTTGAAGTTTGCATCGTTGGAATGCAACGAAAATTCTTTTTAATTTCTTATTTTCATCACTATACAAAATAATTTTTTTCCGATTTGTTGCAGATCGCTACATAATAATCCCAAAAAAAGTTTTCGTAATTTTCATAGATTAAATCTCCTAAGGGTAATTTGTGAAATCAAAAAAAGTTATTTCGGTTGCATTCCAACGATGCAAACTTCAACGTCGTTGCTCCGTATCAATTATGATTTATTATATTTGTGATGTAAACTTGTTTGAATTTTGGATTCTTAATTTTACTTCCTACTCCAGAACGTCACACCCTGAGCTGTCGGGGTGACTGCAAAGTTCCTAGCTCTCTAATTCTTTGGTTGGTACGTTCAGACACTTCTGACCAGGCTGTCAAAATTTTTGGTTAACCCATCAAGGTGTCACTGCAAACAAGGCATATATAAAGTTCGAAATTGGTCTGCCGCACCTTTCGGGATTCAAGTTTGTAAGCCAATCGAGGCGTTCATTTTTTCGGTAGTCTTACGTGTCGTGATTGCAAATGGTATTTTTTTTTTAAAGAAATTAAACTTGTAACAATTCTAATCCGTTTTTTCCCGGAACTCTGCTTTTTTTTAGAGCTATCCAAAGACGATATCGAAGTTTGCATCGTCGGAACGCAACGAAAGTTCAATAGAGCGATCTTTTTTTGCAAATTTGGGCTACAAAAAAATCGCAAATATTTTTTTTTAAGATCCTCATAAGAAATCTGAAGCCCAAATTTGCTGGATCAGGTTTTCATAATGAAGAAAATAAAGAAAAAAAACTTCAACGATGCAAACTTTAACATCGTATTCAAAGAGTTGTTGTATCCAGTGATAAATGTGATTGCTTTTGAACCAATAATGTTATATCCCGCAGTACTACTTTTATTTTAATTGAAGAGAGTGTCTTTAGCATTTCAATTCAACTAAAATCGAAGCTGAAATACTCATTTGTTTATAAGGTATGAAAGAAACAGAATTGTCGGCCCGACGCATCATGTGTGACGAGTTGGGGAGCCAAAAAGTAGGATTGACAACCTAGAGTTGAGATTCTTAAACTGTAAACTTTTCTTAGGCTTTCCTTGCGTTTGGATGACTTAAGTGATAGCACCACTCTAGCGGTAGAAAATAAGGCCTAACTTTGACAGTTTATTTTGGGAGCATGAAAATAGGAGTAGGATTTCTTTTGAGATGGTTTATTTAACACATTAAAGTATTAAAGAAAAATATTATTATTTTCATACAAAATGGCGGCGACAGAGCCCATCTTAAAAATCGTGTTTTCTACAAACAGCTGCACGGGAACACGGTTTTCTCGTAAAGTATAAGACCTGGAACAAAAACCAAAAAAAAATATCTATATATTATTAGCTATGGGACTATTTGGGGATTTTTTTTTTTTTCAAATTTTGAAAAAATCGAGCATTTTGAAAGAAATGAATCGATTTTCTGCCTAAAAAATAAGCAGTTAATTATTTATAAAAAAAAAGTTTACACTTAATCGAAAAACGGCTACGTGCTCCCATAGAGAATGTAATTGTGAAGCTACTATCAAAATTTTTAATCGATCCATGCAAAGGTGTTCGAGTAATCCGTCCTCCCTGTTTGAAAAAAATGGTTTCGAGAAAAACGCGTTCAAAGTTGTACGAGGCGCTGCGGCAAAAACGATAATAGAACATTTAAAAAAAAATCGCTACAGGACCAATTGCGTGTTGTTTTTATGACCCCAAAGTATTTTTTAAGCAAAAAAACGATTTTTCCAAAATCCTAGAGTGGTGCTATCCCTTAATTATATATTTAATGAAAAAATTGCATCTACAGAATAAATCTATACTTCGTATGCAGTTTTGTGAGGTTCGTTGAAAAAAAATGCATAAATTGTAATTTGACTCAACTGGATCGCTCCAACCTCCTCAAAGGGAAGATCGCCTTTACAGTGGTGAATCATTCTTGTGTTTTTTACGCGTTAACAGCGGACATTGGGGCGAGTCCGTTCGGCTTGGGAAGCTTAGGAGGTCTTCCCGGACTGGAAGGCCTCGGTCTGGGATCAAGCAACTTCATGGACCTGCAGCAGCAAATGCAGCGAGAACTGATGTCGAATCCCGAGACCATGCGCCAGCTATTCGACAATCCTTTGGTGCAGAGTATGATGAACAATCCAGACAATGTACGAATGATGGTATCGGCGAATCCACAAATGCAGGAGCTCATGCAACGCAATCCGGAAATAAGTCACATGCTCAACAATCCCGAATTGCTGAGGTAAGATTCATCTCGTTATTTGTGTTTGTGTCATTTTGAGGATTTACACAAATTGCGTACCCCACGAAAATTACCCCACACAAAATTGTTGAAAGCGGATGTCAAACTGCAGTTAAATGAACGCGAGGTTAAAGTCGATAATGCAATTTGGTTTGGATTGAGGGATCATCGCAGTGTAACGGGTCGAAAAATAGTCGATTTTCGCGATTTTTTTTCGACGGTTACAATACGCTAATCAGTCTGATTTTTCAATGTCAAATCAAAGCACTCATGAAGAACAAAAAATACATTTATGAACGTTTATTTTTATGTTTTTTTACATTTTTTTAACGGTTGAAATTGTCTTCGAAAGAAAGGAGTCCCTACTTTGTGGCCGTAAATATTAACTGAAACAAAATTTGTAAAAAGATTATTAATCAGTATGAAAGTCACTATGGAGTTTTTTTTTCATGAAATTGACACAATGGCGGCGGTTTGAGAAAAAAGTATCGAAATTAGCCTATTTTTTCGTTAAATGTGAAGATAAAAAAAAAGATACTTAAAGATGAAATGTGAAGATTAAGAAATTAGCTTCCATGGCAAGACAAATACTGGTGTGAAGAATGTTGTGTCAAAATTTGTCTACCTAAGTTTATGTAAGTGCATAAACAGCATGTTTATCACTGTCTAAACTATCGGATAATGCAAAAAAATCGAATTTTTGAAAATATTACACTGTGAAGATCCCTTAATTGTTATTGAATGTGAATTAAAGGGAAACGATAAGGAATATCTTGTTTGATTGAGTTATTATATAAAAAGCGTATATTATCGAGAATTTTTCGTTGCAAAATTCAAATGCAAAATGGCTTCCTGGACGATTGCAATATGTTGTGCAATGTCGGCATGAATGGACGTTTTTAATCGGTTATACGTCAAATGCATTTTCATTGGGAAAATCGACGGATAATCAATACAAATTTATGCAATGCAAAAAAAGTTGAAAAAACTGAATTTCAATTGAAGTGATTTATCATTCAAAGAATAAAGAGGCGCTGTATTCATGAACGGAAATGTCTAGCCAGTTCACGAGCAGCTCGCTATTAAGTCAAAACCATAACAAATTCAAATTCTTGTCATTTTATTTACTTGATTTTATTTTATTTACTTGATTTTATTTTATTTACTTGATTTAAAAAAGTATCATTTGGTATTTAAATCTGAAATGTGCTGACGTATTCGCGAAATTATAATATCACGGTGGTTTATGAAATTTGAAGAAAAAAAAGTCTTCACTAGCCGTATTAATTTTATCGTTGATCGGAGATACGCGTTGAATATTTTGACCTTTCCGTTTTGGCGAAAAGATCGGAAGTACGACGACTGAGAGAAAGCTGTGAGTGTTTTAATATTTGTGCTTGAAAAAATAGTATTTTCGAATCAGAGTCAGTGGCGACTTTCTTTCTCACGAGTAGCCCCTGAACTTTCCTGGCGACTTCGTTGCAAAATAGAGAGTTCTTTTTTCGTTCATTTCAAACTTTTTTGCAGTATGGAAATCTTTGAGTACTACAATTTCAATACATGATAAGTTTCTCAAAAAAAAAAAATTGTTTTCTAAGATCATTTCAATACTTTTGTGAAACTTTTCTGACAGCTCTAAATGTCGGGATTAATACAGAAATCGGTACTTACATTGAAAAAGCGAGTATTGAAATTCGGAATGTCACAAATATTGTTTCGAGCACTCACTTGAAGAGGGGTCGAGTGTTTCACCGATGAACGTTGAAGGACCTGATTTTTTAAAGAAGTTACATCTACCTAGACCTAGAGGCTCGAAAAAAACGGCCAAATTCCGATTTTTTTTTTGGGAAACGGTTCGTGAAGAACAGAAGCATTTTTCTTAACACAAAGGTACATATATTGAGAGCATTTAAAAAAATCAGCAAAAAATACAGAAAAACAATAAAAAAATGGCCGCCGGCAGATGATGAAATTTTTTTCGCGACGTTTGGCCATTCCAATCTCAACGGTCCATTTGAAATCCAAAAACCAAACGGGTTATGTAAGTACGAGTCGTTAACGATTTCTAAAATCATTTTTTCTTATAAATTGGCGACGAATTGAAACTCGAGCATACAAAATATATGAAAAAGTCGTCATTTTCACGTAACTATTAAAACAATGGAGATCGATTTCTAAAAAGTGGGATCGTCGGCCAGCAGCCGCGTTTTTCTGTATTTTTTGGTGATTTTTTTTAAAGGCTCTTAATATATATACCTTTGTGGCAAAAAAATGCGTTTCTTTTTCACCAACCGTTACCCAGAAAACAAAGTTCGGAATTTGGCCATTTTTTCGTGCCTCTGGGTAGACGTAGCTCCTTAAACGTAGACATTCCTTGACTACTAAACAATTAGGCCTTCTCTGAATACCAAACAATTAGCGAGTTTCATACCGTTGTCCAGGGAAACCGGATTCCGTCCAGTGGAGTAGAATAAACAAGAATTTTTCACTTCGACCGCTCTATTCCCACCTTTCGTTTTTATGCTTAAAAACCAATGAAATTTTTTAGACACACAATTTCCAGTTTTTGTTCTTTCACGCCTACGAGTGAAAAGCATTTTTTTAAAGGGATCATCACAGTGTAACGGTTCCAAAAATAGTTGATTTTCGCGATTTGTTTTCGATGATTACATACGCTAATCAGTCTGATTTTTTTATGTCACAGCAAAGCACTCATGAAGAACAGAAAATAATTTTTTTGGACGTTTATTTATCTTTTTACGTTTTCTTTAGTAGTTGAAAATGACATCTTTAACCTTTAACCTTTAACAAAAAAAAGGAGTCCTTGCGGTGTACACGGTTGTGGCCGTAAATAGTAACGTATGAAAAAGTGATTCACTTATAACAATAATTACACATCTATTTAGTATGGATATCAAGCTGTTAGAAAAAATATATATATATATATATATATATTTTCGATATACAAAATGGCCGACTACTAATATTTTCTTTTATCTTTTTTTAGGCGCTCCGCGGCGTGACATTTAGCATCCACAATATGTTACCTAGAACAAAAAACAAAAATTCTCGTCAATCTACATTAGAATACCTAGAGAAGTACGTACGGAATTTAAAAAATATTGTTCTATTCAAAAGTGTAGGTATTTCAACTTAAGAAACGAATTTTCAGTGAAAAATTTCGTTATAACTGCTAATAAAGTGCTCATAAACTGAAAAGTTTCCGATTAATCAGAAATTTCGTACGTACTTCTTTGCGAAATGCAATTAGGAACGCAACTTTTAAATTTGAAGTAAATCGAGTGAAAATTGTTGAAGTTATTTTTCAAGCCAATTGGAAAAAAGCTGTTTCGAGAAGTTTTGAGTAGTCGGCCATTTTGTTCATCGAAAAAAATATATATATATTTTCTAACAACTTGATATTCATACTAAATAGATGTGTAATTAATTTTATGAGTGAATCACTTTTTCATACGAAAAAAAATTGTTAAATTCGCACATGATTTTATACCCGTTACTGTGGCCTAACCCCTCAACGCTAGACTTTCCACCTGCGAGTCCGAATGAATTTATTAACGATGTGCCCGTACGTGTCGTAATTGCAGGCAAACACTGGAGCTAGTCCGGAATCCGTCGATGTTGCAAGAGTTGATGCGTACTCACGATCGTGCTCTGTCAAATTTAGAAAGCATTCCCGGTGGTCACAGCGCCCTGCGTCGCATGTATCGCGAGATCCAAGAGCCGATGCTGGCGGCAGCAGCGAACGAGCGCAATCCATTCGCGGCCCTCGTTACCAATAGCAACACGAGCGACGGTGTGCCCAATCCCCAGCAGGGCCAAGAAAATCGTGATCCATTGCCGAATCCCTGGAGTCCGGGTTCCGGCGGCGGCGGTGGTGGTGGTGGTGGTGGCGGTAGTGGTGGTGGTGGCAATGGTGGTGGTGGCAATGGTGGTGAAACGGGACAAACGCCACGTGCGCAGCCGAGCGCTACCACCGGCGAAGGTGGTGGCATAATGGACGCAGGAATGCAAAGTATGGTAGGGCAAATGATGGAAAATCCGCAATTGATGCGCGACATGCTCAACGCTCCTTACATGAGATCAATGCTCGAGGCTATGGCTGCGGATCCCTCGATCGCCAATAGCGTCCTCGCGGCCAATCCCTACATAAGATCAAATCCGCAAATGCTCGAACAGATGAGAACTATGCTGCCGACCTTCATAAATCAAATGCAGAATCCACAGATACAGAACGTCATTACGAATCCCGACGCTCTTGCCGCGATAATGCAAATACAGCAGGGCATGGAACAATTGCGAACCGTCGCCCCGGATTTCGTTGGAAGGTCCGTATTCGCGTCGTCACCCACGTCAATTACCTTTTCTTACAGATGACTCCGGGTTTTCTTCTTTTCGGTAGCAAAAATTCGGTGTGTGACGCGTGAAAGAGCAAAAAGTGCATATTTCATTTTTTGCACGTCACTTTAATGTTGCATAAAAAGTCAGCACGTAAGTCATAGATTCTGGCCTAGGGCATTTTATTTTTGAACTTGAGAGCCGTGGAGTCCAGAGATTATGGTCATTTAAGGTTGTTTTAGGGAGATATACGCCTAGGAGCCGGAAAAAAGGTCATTTTTGTGAATTTTTCAAGGAAAACTATTTGAAATTTCGGATTGGAGTCCAGAGATTATGGTCATTTAAGGTTGTTTTGGGGAGATATACGCCTAGGAGCCGGAAAAAAGGTCATTTTTGTGAATTTTTCAAGGAAAACTATTTGAAATTTCGGATTGGAGTTTGAATTATCTAAAAGTATATACAATAAAAAATACGTTTAATTTTCTTTATTTAAAAATATCAAAAATATACAAGGATATTGTATGATCTTTGGAGCGTTGTAGAAAGATCTGCATATACGGTACCCACTGGTGTTTCTTCAAAAATCCTCTGAAAAAAAAAACCAAAAAGATTATTAAATTAGATACTATAATCTAGTACTTGTAGCCGATTTTGAAAATATCGATTTATGACAAAATGACGGACGTTTGAACATAAATAGTGATTTTTGGGCCAAAAGTTAGTTATTATTTTGCCTATAAAACAAAAACTAAGTAACGGAAAAAAGTTCTATGACAAGTACTAGATAATGGTGTATAGAATAACGACAAAAAACCTCAAGGCAATCGGTTAATTGGTTTTCGAGAAATTTTGGGTACCGATTTGAAAAACGTGGTTTTGAGAAAAACGCGTTTGAAAATTTGGTAATGAATAAGTCATGAAATTAGTCAACTTACGTGGAATCATCGATACCAGGCCCATAGTGTAGGTCTTCGACGGTCGGCGGAATGTCCATAGCTTCTAAATCCTCGACCTCGACCATCTAGGTGTATATCTCCCGTTAAAAAATGAAGACCGATTTTTGAAAAGCTAGATCGTCAGCGTCCTTCAAATGTTTTTCATCATATCTCCTGTAAATTTGGAAACAATCCATCAGGTGGTTTTCGAGTTATGTCCACCAACTTTGAAAACAGTATTTCAAGATAAACGCGTATAAAGTTTGAAGTATGGTGCTGCGACCGCTCGCCCGGCCGACTGTTAGGAGCTGTAGCTCATTCAATTGCAGGAATATTTCAATAATATTTTCCGAGAATATAGCTAAAAGGTGATACTATCAGACATAAATATTTCTGGAAAATTCATTTTTTTACCCACCTAGGTAGATGTAGCCTGTTAAGTCCTTTGCTGTATTGGTGTTTCAATAGGATTTAGCGAATTGATTTGACTTTTACTCCATTGTAGTATGGGACTCACTCCACCGCCGACCACGACGACGACGACACCCACTACGGGGACACCGGCACCGAACCCACCGGCTTCTGGTCAAGCCGATACGAACCCACAAAATACACTCTCACAGTTCATGGCTAGAATGGTTCGTTGTGGATCTCTCTCTCTCTCTCTCTCTCTCTCTCTCTCTCTCTCTCTCTCTCTCTCTCTCTCTCTCTCTCTCTTCTCTCTCTTTCTCTTGTTCTAAAAGACCGAGCGCGGTGTACAATATTTGTCGGATTATAAAGAGTTTTTAAGGCGAGAAATCTCTTTAGGAGCGTGGAAAATTGGTTTTTTTCGGGAATTTTTTTAGAGGGGATAAAATAATTTCACCATTTTCAAATGTGGACATGAGTTTATTATAATTGTCAAGTTAAAAAAAAATTGTTTTTTGGGATGACCAACAGAATGGCGGCGTTATTAAGGGTCTTCGGACGCCTGTTTTCCGCGACATTGAAAAGTGCTGCAGTTGTCACTCTTTTTCGTGTTGATCTGAAAAAGATTTACTAAGTCTCATTCGTTTACTGCCATATTAAGGGGAAGGATATACCTAAAAAATGATGAAAAAGTGCAAAATTGAAAATTTTGGAGCCTTTTTACTCCAAAGTTCGAATTTTCGACCATTTTTTTCGACATATGACCCTAAACAAATTATTTACACGTTACCTTTCTAACTTTAGGTATATACTTCCGATAATATTACTGAGAGTAACGTCCCAAAATTTCATCCAAATCGGTCGATAACTTTTTGAGCTACAGCACGAGCAGTTTTTGAAAAAGTAGTTTCGAGATAATCGCGTTTAAAGTTTCAACATGCGACTCGCTACCTGACCGCATGCTGTCCCCGCGCTTTAGACTATGTTCGATAACTCCGCAAATATTCAATATTTCGAGTTTTCCTTTGGTCAGTATATTCTTTGGGTATCATACTTTCGAAATATGTATGAAAAAAATCGATTTTATTGAAAATTCTAAAGGGACTTCTCGCCTTAAACGATGCATTTTCTTCAGATGTCCGCGGTGGCGCTTGGAGCACAACCGGGGGGTCAAGCAGCACCACCACCCGAAGAACGCTATCGGGCGCAACTTGAACAATTGACGGCGATGGGTTTCCTCAACAGGGACGCTAATTTACAAGGTTACATTTTCGTCTTTTTAAATGACGCAGTGGAATTTATGAAAACTTCGAAATCGAACTTTAACTCGACCTATCGGCCGATAAAAAAAATAGTATCCGTGAATTTTCGTTGGTGAGGCGCTCAACTCTCCGTAATCTCTAAAAATATTTTTTTTTTACTTTTTTTTCAACTGTTTTTTTTTTTGCGAACGAAAATCTTCACACGGGTCGGAGAAAGGAGAGATCCTATGAGTTGCCTATAGCTCTTCGATACCAAGACAATATTACCATTCGTATTTTCTTAATTACACTTTACAGCAGCAGTGCGAAGTTACTTCTAACAGTCCAATGTTGGCTGAAACGAACCTTTCGATAGTCTCGACGAAAGACAACAAAATAATATTCTTCGTTACGACTTTCAGCTCTAATCGCAACGTTCGGCGACATTAACGCGGCGATCGAGAGACTACTCGCCAACGAGCAGGTCTCCATGAGCTAACCACCAATCCGCAACGCTCTTATTCCATTATAATCTTCAGTTCGCTCCTCCTTTGTCGAATTTCCAAGGTAACTCTCTGACAGTCGAGAAAACGAAAAATCAACGGAGAAAAACGAAAGAAAAAAAAACGAAAAAAAAAAAGAAACACGGAAGATTATAAACACCTGTTCTGACTCTTGACATAATACACGCTATTGACTCGTTCAACGTGCATTTTTTATTACTCACATACATTTGGAGGAAGCTAAATTGGAGATGTTAATCTACGGCATTCGCCGCTCGATGCGGGACGGTACTGAGGTATTTCTCTGTGCGCGGAACGACGATTTTCAAATGAAACGACCAGCTGATAAAATACTCATTGAAAATTTATCCCCAGAAGCAGATAATTGTTTTCTTTTTCATTTCGGCTGATTCGTAAGTGTAAATTATTGTTTCCAGTTCCGGCCTCTCGTGAGTTTCTCGTTCCGCCACTCGTCGTTATCGAAAATCGTAAGCCATGGGCGCTCTGAAAAATCTTACGATTCGTCGATAAAGAAAAAAAAAAGACGGGCGAATGCTGTTCGCGATATTAAAAATTCTGTCTTACGATTGTCACGATCAATATGATTTATGGGACAAAAATTATTCGATCGTTTTCGTTTTTCGGCTTGGGGACATTCGATACGAGAAAAAAGAGCGTCTTAACCGAAAGATTTGAGAAAAATAAACGTGTATCCCGCATCGTGAATTTTTGCGAGAATGAAATTTGATGAGACATAAATTCCGTATACGTCACGAGCAAGAATGTTTTTTTTTCCAAGCACCGCACGTGCATCGGTTGAACGGCAAGGTCGACCTTTCCATCACCAATTATGCACATACAATCCTCTCTTTTTCTTGGTTTTTTAACGTAGTTGATTACTACGGCTAAGGAATACGATGTTTCTTGTAGCGCAAATTTTTAGATTTCTAGCGCGATAAACGTTTTAGCAAGGCGTAGTGTTTTTTCTTCTTGTTTTAGTACAGTCGAGCCTACTACTGAAGCATCGATTCAATTCTAATTCGGGAAAAGGAAAATGAAAGGAAGAATAACGTGTCACTCATAAGTGTGCTCGACGACGTTGGGAATATAATTGGAAACATTTATTGTCAGGTAGTATTAAGAATATGGTCGAAAAAAAAGCTCTGGTACACACACGTGGTGAATGTTGTAAATTTTCTTTACGTAAGAGCGAAAGAGAGAGAAGATCTATGGTTTTACTATTTTTGATTGACGCGACAAAAAATCCAAAGTATGTATATCGCTACGACTTGTGTTGTGTATATTTTACGTGTAACACGATATACCGAAGGCAAAAGACATTGTGGCATCGCTATTATATATTTAAAAGAAAAAAAAGAACAGAAAAGTAAAATGAATAAAAACGGAATAAAAAAACCTTGTTGAAATTCGTATCGACGAAATGCGTTTGCGTAGCGTTTGTCTGTAATTGTGTAGCGATCGCGGATGCTCACTCATTTACACATGAATTTACAAAAACCCCCTTTGACGATTTTTCTCTCAGTAATTTGTGCGAGAAGAAAGAAAGGAAGAGGGAGAGAGAGAGAGAGAGAGAGAGAGAGAGAGGCATACACAAACATCTAACAAGCAACAAAGAAATAAAAATATGCGAAAAATCAACGTTAACCCGAAAAACATATTTTGTTTTTCTCGGTAGTTTCAATACGTGTATTAAACGTCGTTTAGTTTATTCGAGCCGTCTGTGCACACGGCATGGCATTACGAGACTGCTGCTCCACAATTTACTATGTACCGCGATCTTGGTGAACAAAAAAAAAACAAAAAAAAACTGATGTTTAGGGTTAGGGACGTTTTGGGTGTTAAGATAAACCAACTATAATTAGTATTGGGAGAGCGTGCGTTGGGCAGTTAACAAATGACATGCAAATTTACGATCCATCGTATATAAACTTATATATGTGTGAATATATATATGTATATATAAGGGACTATATACGTATATATATATATGAGACACTGTACTCTGTAAATACACGATATAAACATGAGAAAAAAAACAACAGTAACACTTTGTAATACATCCGAAAACGAATACCTCCTGCAATAAACATTTCCGTACGGTTGGTCCGACCGAACGCATCCTCTGGTTTCGTCGCACACACAGGGGTTTGTATTTTTTTTTGGTTAAAAAAAATTCGTCGCGTTCACTCACAAGGAAAGGTCGCGAGGTCGAATTCTCCGATTTCGATGAAATTTGGCATGTTTGTAGAATGGGCAAAAATAGGCGACAGGTATTTCTTATATTCACGGAACCCGATTTGTAATGGGTGAAACCGCACTCTCAAAAATAGGGGTGTTTTTCGTTTGCTATTTGTTCTCTGCATCGTTCTCATCTCCAATCTAAAGTACAGAGAAAAATAAACGTTGTTGCAATTTGAATTTTTTTCATATCTCTTACAATTCATACGTTATCGGAAAAATATCCCTATTTGAGGGTGCGTTTCACCCCTTAATAATCAGGTTCCGCAGAAAGAAAAAATACGTGTCGCCTATATTTACCCATTCTAAACACATGCCAAATTTCGTCGAAATCGAAGAGTTCGACATCGCGATCTTTCCTTGTTAGTTTGTCCTAGCCTGTTAGAAAATGTTGGGATCGATAACGCGTTTAAGAATTATAATACTTTTCATTTGCGCGGTTGAAGGTTGCATCGTTGGAACGCAATGAAAATTCTTCTATTTTCATTATTTTCGAAAATATTTACCGATTTTTTAAATAAAGATCCTGAACAACGTTTGAGTGATTTTCGTAGCTCACATCCGCCACAAAAATGCTTTGGCGGTCTAGAAAAATTGTTTTTGTTTTTACGATGCAAACTTCAAGACCATTGATTTGCCGTAGTTTTGTGTGCGTTCTTGTAGGATATTGTTTTACCGTGAAAAAATATTACATAATTTTTACAGATTTTTCGTGTGGATTGTTTATGGGTGAGGAATATTTGTTTGTTATTTTTCACTATTTCGTTTTCACAATAATTTGATGCATACTTCTTGTTATGTTTTTATGGGGGGGGGGGGGGGGTGTTATGAGGTTAGGCTACTGCGACGACATAAAAATCAGTGTTATTTAAAAAATGAATTTTGAGAGAATAAGTAATATGATTGAAAAATCGTTTGTACATTCATTTGTATGTACATCAACAAAGATGTGTACCGAGTTTCATTTTCTAATATCAATAACGGAGTGACTCCCCGTCCGGTTATCGGACGAATAAGCGTATGTTATTCGTCCGGATAGCGGCTCAGTTCACGCCGTATTTCTAGTAGGCGTACATATTGTGATTCGTGTCAGCTAGTATCCGGACGATTAACATATATATAATCGTCTGGATAAAATCTGTTAAATTGTTAAGTAAACTATCCGGACGAATAATTTACACGTATTCATCCGAATAAAATCTTTATGATTTTGTTTGAGTTTGTTTGGGGCGCTGTACAGCGTGAACTGAGCCGCTATCCGGACAAATAACATACGCTTGTTTCTCCGATCGACGGGCGGCTAGCCACACCGTATTAATCATTAATGAAGTTATAATAATCTCTTGAATGACCTTTAAACGTATGGAGCTCAATAGTGTACTTGATTTTGGCCAACCGGTTGAACCGAACCAAAAAAAACGAGCCTTTTCTTAAGGCCACAGCAACGGGTATGAAATCATGTGCGAATTTAACCATTTTTTCGTATGAAAAAGTGATTCACTCATAAAATTCATTACACATCTATTTAGTATAAATATCAAGCTGTTAGAAAAAAAATATATTTTTTTTCGATGTACAAAATGGCCGACTACTCGAAACTTCCCGAAACAGCTTTTTTCCAATTGGCGTGACAAATAACTTCAACAATTTTCACTCGATTCTTCAAATTTAAAAGTTATGTTCCTAATTGCATTTCGCAGAGAAGTACGTACGGAATTTCTGATTAATAGAAAACTTTTCATTTGAGCAGTTATAACGAAATTTTTCACTGAAAATTAATTTCTTAAGTTAAAATACAACTTTTGAACAAAACAATATTTTTTTAAATTCCATACGTACTTCTCTAGGTACGTCTAGGTATTCTAATGTAGATTGACGAGAATTTTTTTTGTTTTGTTCTAGGTAAAAAATTGTGGACGCTAAACGCTACGTCGCGGAGCGCTTAAAAAAAGATAACAAAAGAAAATAGTAGTCGGCCATTTTGTACATGGAAAAAAAAATATTTTCCAACAGCTTCATATTCATACTAAATAGATGTGTAATTAATTTTAAGAGTGAATCACTTTTTGATACGAAAAAAAATTGTTAAATTCGCACATGATTTTATGCCCGTTACTGTGGCCTAAGGCCTTAATAGAGGTAATATTGGCTAAGACTTGACTGAGCTTTTTTGTTATCGTGTTTCAATCAATAAAAAATGTTTTTTTCTCTATTTTTTGAGAAAAAATGACGTCATTATTGTTAATAACTAATGAACAAATAATGTTGAGGAGCAAAGAGTCTGTCAAGACTAAACGACTATTACATTAAGCAAGTGTAATAAATTTCAAGCCAATTCGTTCATTAGATGTCGGGAAATCGTGTACACCGTTTTGAAAAATAATTTCGAGATAAACGCGTTTAAAGTTTTACTAGCAGTTCTATCGCTGTAATCATAAGTTTGCCTTCAATCTGCGATTTCTGCACCATATGTTGGACATTACTTTTCAATTTGAGTTGTCTCAAGCGACAAACGATTTTTTGAAGTTTTCCAAAGTAGGCTGACCCCTCAATTGTAAAGAACTGAAATTGTGCGACGCTGTCAACGGTTGGGTGGCTATTGCGAGGCACGGCATATTTATTCTATAGAGTTTTTCCCTATTATATTTAGGTATTAAATAATACCGCTTAACTAGTCATTGAAAAAACACGCCTAAACATTTTTTTACGCCTGATATTAGTTTACATCTCGGACATTTAAAATGCCCAATTTTTGCTATTTTTTCCTGGGATTCTATCTTCCATACAAACTGTGCGGACGTATTTATCATTGACGTTGAAACATTTTTTCGAGCTGAGGAGGGCACTTGGTGCAATTTTCGAGGTGCCAATATTCAAAAGTGATTTAACAATTCTTTTGTCCCCTTTTTTCTTCAAGTATCACACATCGCTTTGAATAATTAAGATACCGCGATACTACCATTCGATAGTCTACGTTGCCATTTCGAAAAAATCGATACCTCGCCATTTATCGAAATATCGATACGTCCAAAGAAAGTCCAAAATATTACAATCAATCGTTGTTGCTTCGGACATCGTATTGTCCTTTTTAAGAACATGCGCAAGGTCAACATAACCTCACAAATTCCCAAACAGCGTTTTCGCATAGCTGGTTAAATTCTTTAAGGAAAAACTCAGCATCAGGCTCTGTAGAATTCACTGACGCAAAGCTCGACGATTTTATTTTGCCCTGGATATTATTAATCTCTGTTCGCAATTTTCAGCTATCTCTATCGCACTCATATGTCACGTGATACTGCCTTTACTTCGCCTTAAGGGCGTACACTGCATTGCAGACCCAAAAATCGGTATGATTTTTCGGAATTAATCGCAAGAACAGTACTAGGGCGATTTATTATATTATTTGTATATAATTAGTTTACAAATGAATAATTCGTACTAGTAAAATGGAAAAATATTTAACAAATCAGCATCGCCCGAAAGACGCCTTTGTTGTGCCCAAACAAAAACAAAGGAAGTTTATTCGTTAATCGTCGCGCATCAGTTATCTTTTGACAGAAAATTTTTGTCAATAACATTAATGGGATCTTTTAACATAAAAAAATCGAGAACACGCCAAGATTTTTTTCGTCCGGCAAATAAGATGTACAAAAATTTCATCAAAAAATAATCAATACATGATTTTTTGTTTCCCGATGCTTTACAATTTTCCTCAGTATGCATATTTTTTTCTTAAAAGGTTGAAAACAAAAACGTGCAATGATATATCAAAAGTAAATCGAATCGCGCATGTAGTTTTCTTGCGACTAATTCCAAAAATGTCCACCGATTTTATTTGCGGCATTGGAGGGTATTTCTTCAAGGGTATGTGCAAAGTCAACACAGCCTCACAATTTTTCTAACCCAGTTTTCTCATAGAAGGTTAAGGGGGACGATACCTTTAGTCGAGGGAAAAATGGCTGATTTTCATGATTTTTTTTTAAGAAAGTTTTATTCACTATTTTTGAGACTTAGGGTATGTTTTATTACTGCCTTTGGCTGTTACATTGCATTTTTTAAAAATCATCTTTAAAAAGGGTGGTTTGGCACGGTCTTCTAAGTTGGTTGGCGCGGAAGTCGTCAGACGGTGCGACACGTAACGTGGCGGGACTAATCTGAAGAAAAAAACAATGAAGATTTTTCTTTCATTAAGGGAGCTTTCCAGTGTGAAATTTTCAAAAAATCGATTTTTTGTTGTTGCTTTATCGAATAGTATACACTCTTCCGAATATTCCCTGGCATCGCTGATTGACCGTAAGTAAACGATTTACCTAAAATTTCCTCACTTGAAACTTTGAACGCGTTTTTCTCGAAACAGCATTTTTCAAAACGGTGTCCAACTTGGAGGGCAGATTTTTAAAGCTATCGAGTTGAATTTTTTACACAATATTCTTAACGTCATTGTTTATCGTGCTATGGAAGCTTTTTTTTTTGACATCTTCCTATTTTTTTGTAAAAAAAACTGCCAAAAAAAAATGCTAAAATCGATACTTTTTGTTCAAACCGGCGCCATTTTTGCAAAAAAAAAAAAAAAGCCTCCATAGCACGAAAGCCAATTATATACCGATCAATAATCTTTTTGTGTTTTTTGTTTCAGATCAAAATTGTGACCCCCCAACGTGGACACCACATCCAAGTGCATTTTCTGCAACAATTGTTTCATCATTTTTATAGATATTAATTAATAAATAAATCGATCTTTAAAAAATTGTTTTGTATTCTTCAATACCCAATTAATATACAAAAAACCAGACCGATTAGATTATTTTTTCTTTAAAAAAAAAATCGCGAAAAACAGCGATTTTTCGGGCTGTCACACTGGAAAGCTCCCTTAATACGCATACGCAGAATATGAACCAAGAAAAAGTGAGGAATGTTGCAAATCGATGAAATGGTACGCATTGAAACGAACAGATTGAATTTTCTTTCTTAATTTTCTAAAACATTTTCAACAGTCATTTTTTAGACAATAAGGATAGAAAGATTTATACCAAATTTCATCAGAATCGGTTGATTCGTTTTTTATGCAGTTTAGAAGTTTGCAGTTTAGAAGACCGGGCCATACCTCCGCCATTTTTAAAGATCAATCAATAATAAAAACCATGTAACAGCTAAAAGTAGTAATTAAATCATACCCTCAGTCTCAAAAATGCTAAAGAAATCTTTCCTTAAAAAAAATCATGAAAATCAGCAATCTTTTTCTTTGCCTAAAGGTATCTCCCCCCTTAAGTTTATTCAGGAAAAAAATACGTCGTCAAGCTTTTTGTCAGTGGAGTCTACAGAGACTGATGCATCGTCTTTCCCAAATCAAAACTTGACCATCTATAAGAAAACTCAGTTCGGAAATTTGTGAGGTTATCTTTGCCTTGTGCGTGCCTTTAAATATATGTATCACACGTCCGGTCGGTAAAAATTCTACGGGCAAATTTTCTCGTAGGCGAATAACATTTCGGGCAAATGAAGTTGTGTACATTATTCTTCTTTTACCATAGCGAAAAGCGTTTCTTTTCCATTTTCCGAAAGGTCAGCAATCTCGGAGAACATTGACAATCTGTAAATTGGCTATTTCTCTCGCACTCGTGGCTGCTCGGTCGGTGTGACATTTCGCCTTACGGGCTTACACCCGGTTCGAAACTTTCTTAAATTCTCATCTTTGCATCTCAACGGATTCTCAAAATATCACATTTAAAAAGTATTCTTGAAAAATTTCAAATCCAGCAGATATACCGTAGATATGTAGGGTGTCTCAAAATGACCTGACATTTTAAATTGCACGCAATTTTATTATGGCGACCATCGAGTACTAATCTTTGACAACTGGCATCGGGAAGTATTAAGGTTTAGTCATGGAGAATTACACGATCGAGCAACGCATAGAAATTGTTTTTTGCTGCATTGTTACTGCGTAGTTATCGCAGACGAAGTTTCATGGTCGTGTTATCTCGCGCCGTGGCGATGTGAATTGGCCACCAAGATCGTGCGATTTGACGCTAATGGACTTCGTTCTTTGGGCTTTTCTGAAAGGAAAAGTGTATGCCAATGATCCACAGACCATTCCGGAGCTCAAGGAAGCAATTGGACGCATCGTTAATGAAATTAGTCCGCAATTATGCGAAAATGTTATTGAAAATTTCGTCAAGAGAGTGAACGTTTGCAAACAGGGACGAGGCGGCCATTTATCGGATATAGGGTTCCACACATAACCTCCGTGTTTGTATCTTATATTAAAATATAAATATTCGTACTTTTCAAACAAACAATACGTTTTATTAAGAAATAAAAATGTCAAGTCATTTCGAGCCACCCTATATCTACCACTTTTATCAACATTTTTGAATACAAATATTGTAAAAGTTACTTAAAACCATGCTCTTCAAGGTCTTACATTTTAGAATTTTAGAAATTTAGAATTTTTCGAATTTAACAGTTTTTTTTGTATGAAAAAGTGATTCACTCATAAAATTAATTACACGTCTATTTAGTATGAATATCAAGCTGTTAGAAAAAATATATATTTTTTTTTCGATGTACAAAATGGCCGACTACTCGAAACTTCTCGAAACAGCTTTATTCCCATTGGCGTGACAAATAACTTCAACAATTTTCACTCGATTTACTTCAAATTTAAAACGTATGTTCCTAATTGCATTTCGCAGAGAAGTACGTACGGAATTTCTGATTAATCGAAAAAATTTCATTTTATGAGCAGTTTACGAGCAGTTATGACGACATTTTTCCTGAAAATTCATTTCTTAAGTTCGAATACCTACAAATTTCGAATAAAACAATATTTTTTAAATTCCGTACGTACTTCTCTAGGTATTTTAATGTAGATTGATGAGAATTTTAGTTTTTTGTTCTAGGTAAAAAATTGTGGATGCTAAATGTTACGCCGGGGAGCGCCTAAAAAAAGATAACAAAAGAAAATATTAGTAGTCGGCCATTTTGTACATAGAAAAAAAAATATATTTTCTAACAGCTTGATATTCATACTAAATAGATGTGTAATTTTATGAGTGAATCACTTTGCATACGAAAAAAATATTGTTGAATTCGCACATGATTTTATACCCGTTACTGTGGCTTAAGGCCTTAATGTAAGACAAAGAAAAATAGATTGACTCCACACGTTTTTCCAGAAGAAAATCACTCGAATTCCTGGTGTTTCCGGCCATAAGCTGAGTGTGACGCCTTGATGATAATAATATCAGAAACAAAATTCACCAGATCGTATTGAATCTAGTATTTTTAATTGACACCGCGAGTTTGATTTCACCGACGTACGACTACTCGCCAAACCAATTGTCACTAAAAACGAATTATCTTCACCCTCGCCATAAATGATATAAAACCGGTTCTTTCCAATTGCACATTTTTCCAGCTTTGATTTAACGGGCTACATTTCCCTAAGTGGGTCAAAAAATTGCATTTTCCGAAAACATTTTTATCCATTAGTATCACCTTTTAACTATATTCCTCGAAAATTTCGTTGGAATATTCCTAAAATTCTTTGAGCTACAGCTTCTAACAGTTGGCCGGGCGAGCGTTAGCAGCACCATACTGCAAACTTTAAACGCGTTTTCCTCGAAACACTGTCTTCAAAGTCGGTGGACATGATATCTCGAGAACCACTCGATGGATTATTTCAAAATTTACAGGAGATACGATGAGAAACATTTAAAGGTCGTTGACGATTTCCCTTTTTAAAAAAATCATCTTTATTTTCCAATAGTGACGTAAAAATAACAAATTTTCTCATAGATTTTGTATGCTCAAATTTCAATTCGTCGCCATGTTGTAAAAAAAAATAATTAAAAAATCGACGATCGTCAACGACTCGTATGTATTGTTAACTTGAATAACCCGTTTGGTTTTCAAATTTGGGATAGACCGTTCAAGCTGGAGAGTGTCCACCGCTAAACGTCGGGAAAAAAATTTCGGGGCTCGGGTTGAAATTCCGAACTTTGAATGATGAGAACGCTCAAAATTCCGAAAGAATTTTACACGAGAGACCAAAACTCTGAAAAACTGAACACCGTCAAAATAATTCGGCTATGGAAGTTTTAAGCGACAAAGCTAAGGGGTAGAATTTAAAAAAAATCGATTTTTTTTAAACTAAAACGGTGCTTTATCGTCATCAGAATAAGTTACTATTCGATTTATAGCAAAAACATTTTTTTTCACCGACTTTGAGCGTATAACTTAAGCCCACCTCTGGTACGGCCATAGAGTAGCTAAAACTTTAAACGCGTTTTTCTCGAAACAGTTTTTTTCCAATTGGTGTGATAAATAACTTCAACAATTTTCACTCGAGTTACTCCATATTTAAAAGTCATGTTCATAATTGCATTTTGCAGAGAAGTACTTACGGAATTTCTGATCAATCGAAAACTTTTCATTTTATGAGCAGTTTTATACGAAATTTTTCACTGAAAATTCATGCAAATACCTACAACTTTTGAATAAAACAATATTTTTTAGGTTTTAATAATTTTTTTCTAGGTCACAATTGTGGATGCTAAATGGCACGCCGCGGAGCGCCTAAAAAAAGATAACAAAAGAAAATATTAGTAGTCGGTCATTTTGAACATCGAAAAAAAAAAAATATTTTTTCTAACAGCTTGATATTCATACTAGACAGATGTGTAATTAATTTTATGAGTGAATCACTTTTTTTTCAAGAAAAAAAATTGTTTAATTCTCACGTGATTTCATACCCGTTACTGTGGCCTAACCGCTCGAAAGTTTGAAAATTTCCAATAAATCGCCGAATTATTTCAAGAATTTTTTTCAAATTGATAAGTGATTTTACGTCAATTTTAAAATTTGTCTAAACAATGTTATACGTTCTACATCATTTACAGTCAACTGTGTAGACTTTCGCTGGCATAATCTTGACGACCCTTGTAATTTCGGAACATTAAGATGAGGAGTTTTAGACTATCGGTGCATTCAAAGTTCAAAATTTCACCCCGGCCTCCATGTCAAGAGCATGCCTGCGAAAGTCTACACAGTTGACTGTAAATGATGTAGAACGTATAACATTGTCTAGACGAATTTCAAAATTGACGCAAAATCACTTCTTAATTTAAAAAAATTCTTGAATTAATTTGTTGATTTGTTAAAAATTTCGCAATTTTTGAAACTTCCACAGTCGAATTATTTTGACGGTGTTCAGATTTTCGGAGTTTTGGTCTTTCGTGTAAAATTCTTTCGGAGTTTTGAACGTTCTGATTATTCAAAGTTCGGAATTTCAACCCGGCCCCATCTTGAATTTCGGAATATTAAAATTCGAAATTCTAAACCCTCGGAGCATTCAAAGTTCGGAATTTCAACCCGGCCCCAAAATTTCCCCTGCCGGCGGCCACGTTTTTGTTGTTTTTCTGTACTTTTTGGTGATTTTTTTCAAAGGTTCTCAATATATGTACCTCGGGGTTTAAAAAAATGCTTTTTTTTTACACCAAACGTGTCCCAGAAAAAAATCGGCCATTTTTATCAAGCCTCTGGGTGGATCTGGCCCCTTAAAAACAAAAGGCTTCAAAAGCTTGCTCATACTTGTCGCCATCCGATTTATTCTTCCCGTCGTTTCCTCAATTCTCGTGGAATAATAATTCCCCCAATTGCGCACAATGTGTGGATCAGCTTTGGAGTAGTTTTCCGAAGTCACCTCGTGGATTACCCGGCGGTGTTTTCAATTCGGAGTACGTTACGAGAAAAATATGGCTGCATAATGCGTGGATCGCAGTGGTAATTAGAACAGGGTATACGCTTCACGCCGGTACTAACAATAAGTGCGAGAGCGAGAGATTGAGCGCCGAGCAATAAGCCAGAAACGTGTATACGTCTGAAACGCGCGAGCGCGCGAGAAAGAACAAGCAAGAGAGAGAGAGAGAGAGAAGGTGAGTGCGGCTTTCGTGTTTGTTCCCCCACCGCCGGTCGGTCGTGCCGCGGGGCAAGCATAGTAGGGGAAGGGGCTAGCGAGAGGAGTGGGGATAGGGAGAGACCCGACCGATCGCATGCCGTGACCGTTGGAAGATGTACCACACACTGCGGAATAGCTCGCGGTTCTTCACCGGGGCAAGAATATCGGCGAGCCACGGAGAGAAAGAGCTCGAGAATTCCGAGTACTTCGTACATGCGATATCGCAAATAAGTCTTTCGATACTCACGGAATAATTCCGTCTCACATTCGCCCGTACTCGTCTCGTAAAAATTGCAATAAAGAAGAAAAAAAACGAACAGATTTAAAATTGCCACAGCACAGTTATTGTTTACGCGCGTAGCATGCCGTTTGTTTATATCCCGAACAAGTCGCTCGACCGTACGAGACGCATCTAAGAAGACGAAAAAAACGTAATAAAACGCGAGTGCTTATCCGCGTGTGTGTGAGAGCGGACCGCGCGTGTGATAAAACACGCGCTTTCGTAAACCCCAAAAACCGCAGTCGCGGCTGCATAAGAGGAAAATTAACGAAAGTACTCGTTTCCTCCATAAAACCAAAAAGTTATTCACCGAGCGATCTGTGTGAGAAAAAATCGAAAAGAAAAATAAGAAGAAAACAGGCGTAAGATCGTGTACAGAGGAGGCCGCGGCGCCCCGCCGTTTGCGCGCATCCTCATCGTCAGGGGGGCCACCGTGAGAGTCGGCGTTTTATTTTTTTGCAGTCTCGAGCCAGCTGCTGCTCCGCGAACCGAGCGTTCGAGCGCGCGCAACAGATTCCCGTGTACCATTGCCCCAAAATCGCGAGATCAAATCTTTTCGAATTCACCAGAAGCAAATGCACACAGGAAGAAACGGACGTACGAGCATGCGTCGATGTGTTGTAAAAATTTCAGCGAGTCGTGCGCGTTTCGCGGGCATTTTCGCCCTCCAAGGGAATTAGACACGTGTGCGTCGGAGCGTTAGCCCGAAGAGTCGAATGTGAGAAGCAAAGTGTCGCGAGAGTTGAATCATTGTTGCGATGGCGTAACGAGTGTGTGTGCGCGCGCATTCCGATGTTTGTTGTTTTGACAGCGGAGCTTTTCTCGGCTTTTTCACGTTTCTCTGATACAAAGTGAAGAAGTGATCGTTATTTTCGTCGAGTATTGCGATTTTTTGAATGTTTACAAAGTATTTGCCGTGGCTTTTTGTTTATTGTTGGTGCTGAAAGCAAGTCCGTGTGAATTTTGCAGTGCGCGCGAGAGGCGTCGCCGGAACGGGGATTTGTTCCTCGTCTCTCGTCTCGCTACGTCGGGATAACCAGCGGAATGTGGCACGAGGTGAGTTAGCGCCCGGCCGGACCGCCCGATCCCGCACGCCGGTCTTTCTCTCTACTATCTTGCTCTCTCTCTCTCTGTGTTTTTTTCCTCGCCGCAAGTCTCGCGAGGGTCCAAGCTCGAGGGACAGAGAGAGATGGAGAGTCTCGAGGCCAGGGACGGATCGGAAAGGGCCCTTTTTTATTTCTTCTTTCCTCAAAAGTTGGCGCGCTCGTGTGCCCGTATGTAAGCTGGTACGTCTGCACGATATTCGTGAAAAAATAAACGACATTCACCGAACCGGCGTTTTACCTTCGTTTGAGCAAATAATTCCGAAAAACAAATGCTTCTTTCGTACCCCAAGGACATTGTTGGATTCGCGCGAACACGAATCAACCATGGTGCTGAAGTTTGCGTCGCTGGAATGCAACGGAAATTCGTTTCGATTTGTTTATTTCTGTATTTTCATCGCGCTCTGATCTTTTTTTTCGTAGGTTTAGGTTACAGAGCTCTAATAAGGATCTTTGAAAATGTTTCAATCATTTTCGTAGCCTAAATAAGCAAAAAAAAGGTAATACGAAGAAAGAAAATGTCGCATCCCAACGATGCAAAGTTCAAAACCATAATCAACCCTTTAGTTGCATCGCGGTACACTTTTTTTGGCGGTATTATAATATCTGCGGCCCCTAATTCTGACCATGCAGTTTTCATATTTCACCCGAAATAAGATTTTTTTTCAAGAGGTACAAAAGGATAATAAAATATAATTTAAAAAGTCTTACGTAGTGCCTCAGAAAATGTGATTCTGAATATGCAGTTAAAATTTCAGTGAATCGGTTGAAATTTATTTGAGTTATGAGTCCGGCCGACTTGAAAGATGCAGTTTTGAGATCAACGAGTTTAAAGTTAGCAGAACGTCACGACACAAATAATGTCTCAATACATTCAATCTGCGATGCCTGCACAAGAATTTGAAAGTCGCGTACTTAGATCTCACCCCCATAATCTTTTGGAATATAATTGTATAGGTACTAAGGTACCTTTTTAATAAAACAAAATAACCGATTTTTGGAAAATCCGAGAGTGGCCTAAGGCCTTAAGGGGGTGAAACAGGGGTATAAAAAATTGTGCGAGACAACATATTTTTGTCAGATTTGCATGAAACTTAGTATACATACAGTACAATACAAATAATTGAACATGTATTTGTTTGGGTTTGTTTGGCGAATTTATTCCAAACCAAATGAACCCAACCAAGCACAGTTAAGGGGTTAAACGTACTACTTGACTGTCTACACGCACCGAACAGCGAGGAAAACATATGGTGTTATATATAAAATAAATTTGGTAAGTTTCAAGTAAATCTGGTAAAAAAATTGTGTGCTCATACAAACGTTACACTCTCGTTTAATCCCCTTAAAGGTTAAATTTTGGAAATTGCTAAAATACGTGTTTAATTAATTGTATTTCAGTGTATTTATGCCAAGTTTCAAGTAAATCTGACAAAAAATACGTTGTCTTATTCAAACTTTAACACCCCCGTTTAACCCTCTTAAGGGTCGAATTTTAGAAAATGCTGAAATACGTGTTCAATTATTTGTATTGTAGAGTATTTACGGCAAGTTTCAAGCAAATCTGACAAAAATATGTTGTCTCGTACAAATTTGAAAACTCCTGTTTCACCCCCTTAAGACCTTAGGTCACTCTAGGACTTTCGAAAAATCGATTTTTTTTGTTTTGTTAAAAGGGTACCTTAACCTATGTTAGTTTAGTTTGTTAACAATTTTTTTTCATTTTGGTAAAAAGGTACCTTAACCAGTGTGAACGCTGGAAATTTGGGTAATTTTCGGGAATTTTTTGGAAGAAAAGTACTGAATTGAATGTTTCGGAAAATTCAGAATATGTTCGGCTGTATTTGATCTACATTACATAATTTTTTCATAGAGAAATATTGAGATCCAAGCGACTTATGCGCTGCCTTCGGAGGCGCCAAAAAAAGTTCCTCCACTGCTGACATGATTCCGGCCGATTGAGTAGCTGACCCGAAAAAGGAAAAAATGTCGTTAAACTGGAAGGTATTTCCTGTGCAATGACTTAGGATGTTCGAAAAATATCCAAATCTAACAAAGTGGCGTAGTTATGAAAAAAGTCTGTTTTCTTGCCTATAAAATGGTCGTTTTTTTCAATGCCAAATCGTTAATTTTCATCCAATCAAAAATATCCTACGTCATTGCAAAGTAAATATATTCAAGAGTATTCGGTTCAAATTTCAAGTCAATCGGATAATTGCTCTTTGAGTTACAATGTCAGCAAATTTTAAAAATCTCGTTTCGAGAAAAATGCGTTTGAAGATTTAAAGATCGATTTTTGCAAGATAAAATGCCATAAATGCTAATGATATTCTTGAAAGTGTAAACTTTCGAAATAGGCGAACAAAAAATCGATTTTTTTAAAGTGTCACACTGGTATAGCCTCTTAACCTATGTTAACTAGGTATCTATAAAATTATGTTCCAAAAGATTATGGGTGTGAAAAATCTTTAAGTACTCAATTTTCGAATTCTAGTGCAGGCATCGCAGATTAAAGGTATTGAGACATTATTCGTGTCGTGACTTTCTACTAACTTTAAACGCGTTTATCTCAAAACTACATTTTTCAAGTCGGCTGGACTCATAACTCAAATAAATTTCAACCGATTCACTTGAAATTTTAACTGCATATTTAGAATAACATTTTTTAAGGCGCTACGTAGAACTTTTTTAAAATTATATTGCATAGTTCCTTTTGTATAAACAATTTTCTGACGATTTTCTCATGGCATTTTATACTTTTTGTTTTAGAAATGCGCCATTTTGACAAAAAACAATATATACAAAAATATCCTACGTGCTTCTATAGCTATTCTCATATATAATCGAAAAAACTTTAGTGTCTCATCATAAGTCAAAAATTATAGAAGCTGTTGGTCCGGCCGTTGACCTCCCAGAATTTATTTCTCGTCATGATGACGGCGTCATCGGAAAAATGCCGCACAGTCGCCATTTTGTGAAAATACAAAAATAATTTTGTATAGTCTATAACGTGTAGAATAAAACCCTTATTTTGTAATTTCGATTTATTTTATGGTTTTGCTGAAAAAAAATCACAAAATATGCCCTTTTGGCCTCTAGAGTGGCCTAAGGACTTAAGGGACGAATTTTAATTTTTACCACCCTTGAAAAAAGTATTACTTTGGGTAAAATATGAAGGCTGCGTATCCAGAACTAGGAGCCACAGATATCGTGATATCCCCTTTTTTTCTAGTCACATGATTTTCGTGGCGTTGAAGTTGAATGCAACGGAAATTCACCTTTGTTTTTTGAATCTTATTATTCTTATTGGCATCTAAAGTCGTTTTTGCAGATTTAGGTTACACATCCCTTATATCAGCATCCGCAAAACCGTTTCAGTGATTTTCGTACACTAAATGCGCCAAAAATGTTGGCGATTACAAGAAAAAAAAATATTTTCGTTGCATGCAAACGATGCAAACTTCAACACCATTGATTTTCATTGGTACGGTGCACTTGTATAATAATTCATCGGGGCCGGGTTGACATTCCGACGTTTGAATGATCCGAACGCTCAAAACTCCGAAAGAATACTACCCCGAAAGATTAAAACTCCCAAAGAATTTTACAGGAAAGATCAAAACTCCGAAAATCTGAACACCGTCAAAATAATTCGGCTATGGAAGATTTAAAAGTTAAAAAATTTTCAATAAGTCGACGAATTATTTCAAGAATTTTTTTTATCGAGAAGCGGGTTCACTTCAATTTTAAAATCTGTCTAGACAATGTTATACGTTCTACATAATTTACAGTCAACTGTGTAGACTTTCGCTGGCATGTTATTGACGAACCTTATAATTTCGGAACATTAACATTAGGAATTTTAAACCGTCGGCGCATTCGAAGTTCAGAATTTCAACCCGGCCCCCATGTCAAGATCATGCCTGCAAAGGTCTAGACAGTTGACTGTAAATGATGTAGAATGTATAACATTGTCTAGACAAATTTCAAATTTGATGCAAAATCTTCTTAATAAAACAATATTCTTGAAATAATTCGTCGATTTATTGAAAATTTTGAAACTTTTGAAACTTCCATAGCCGAATTATTTTGATGGTGTTTAGATTTTCGGAGTTTTGGTCTTTCGTGTAAAATTTTTTCGGAGTTTTGATCATAAGGGGTAGTATTCTTTCGGAGTTTTGAACGTTTTGATCATTCAAAGTTCGGAATTTCAACCCGGCCCCATTTGAAGGTACCAATCGCGCGAAATATCTGAAATATCGTTATTGGTGGGTTCACCAATTAATGTTATGAGATACTGATTTCTTCGACCCATAAAAGGTCAACTTCGAAGTTTCCACAAGCCTCCCACTACATAGTTTACTGTTCAAATGGAAGCTGCAATAATAATGGGATGTGAAGTGAATATGGTGGGGAATGTTATAAGAGGAAAGACCCTGTACAAATGGAAGCTACAATAAAAAAAACAGTTTCCGAGAGAATAAATATTAGAATCTGGGCAATTTGGGAACAGTTCCTTATGCAAATCGTTATGACGTTGAAGTTTGCATCGGTGGGATGGGACGAAAAATAATATTCCTGTATTTCTTTAATTACTTTTGACAGATTTTGCTTCCAAAAATCTTCAACCATTCCTTTAAGATATTTATTTACCAATTTACATTATAAATCAATATGAAAGATATCTTCTATAATAATAAAAATATGAAAAATAAAATGCAAAGAAGAACTTTCGTTGCGTTCCAACAATGCAAACTTCGAGACAATAAATCGTGAATTCAAACGCTGTTTAAGTTTGCATCGTTGGAATGCAACGAAAATCATTTTTATTCTTTCTTCTTGATTTTTATTCACATGCAAAATCTTTTTCGATAGATTTCGGTTGTAGAATTCTAATGAGGATCTTAAAAAAAGTTTGCCGTACATTTGATCGGTCGCAACAATTTGGATTGAGTAATAAATTATTTTTGTTCCGTTTCGGCGATGCTGACTTCCGTATCATTAATTCAGCCGCAGCTAATATCACTTGTTTACGTATTAAGGGTTCTGTATTAGCTTGAGGCCCAAAGAGAAGTCGATTTTCAATATTTGCTCTGGTGAGAGCTTTAGGATGACAAAGTCAGGATTTTACCACAATTAATTCATAGTTCTACCGAGATTGAGTTTTTTTAAAGAGGATAGGCTACTGTGACGATCCGGAAATCAGAGTTATTTAAAAATATGATAATTCTTTGGATAAGTGACTTTTTCGAAAAGTCAGCCTATAATAAATTTTTTGCTATTTTCACATTTATGGGGTCATAAATGATATTCAGTCGGGGGAAGCTGAAAATTTTCTAATATCCTATTTTTTAAAACCCCACACAAGAAAGATTTGTCAATGAAAAATTTCAGCTTCCCCCGACTGAATATCATAATTTATAACCCAATAGATGAGAAAATAGCAAACAAATAATTTTGGGCTCATTTTTTGGAAAAGTCACTTATGTAAATAAATACCCAAAGTTGTGTACCGAATTTCATAAAAAATCTAAATAATTGAAGAAGTTATAAATAATCTCGTGAAGGACCTTTGAACGTGAAGGGCTCAACGGTGTACTTGATTTTGACCACCTGGTTGATCTCAAACGAAAAAGAAAACAGTTTTTTTAAAGATAATATTGGCTAAGACTCGACCGAACTTTTTTCGGTTATTGTGTTTCAATCATCAGAAAACAAGTTTGCAATTCTTTGTGGATTTTTCGAGAAAAATTATATCATTACTAATAACTAACCAAAGAAAAATGTTAAGAAAACAAATCTCTGTCAAAACTAAACTACTATTACACTGGGTAAGTGCACCAAGTTACAAGTCAATACGTTCAATAGGAATCGAAAAATCGTGTACACCGTATTACGTTGACGTTTGGCATCGTTGGATGGCAACGAAAATCAAGTCTTCTTAATGATGCAAATTTCTATCCTGTGAAAATCGCACAATTGTTTCTACGTATTATTATTAGAAACTAGCGACCTCAATTTGCAAAAAAGGGTTCGGGGAGTGATAAAAAATAAAGAAATAAAAATTAAAACAGACATATCTTAGCGGTCAAACGATGCAAACTTTAACGTCATGTACACCGTTTTGTGAAAAGTTTCACTCAGCAGTTCTATAGTTGCAATCATAAGTTTACCTTTAATCTACTATTCCTGATTCTACGACCTTCTTCGTAAATTTGAGTATTCTCGCAACGAACGAGTGTTCGTCATTTTCACAGTAGCCTAACCCCTTAATTCAGTCGCATAAGCTTGAGGCCCAAAAAGCAGGCCGATATTCAATATTTCCTGTGATAAGAATATTGGGATATCAAGGTCGGGATTTTACACAAAATACATATTTTCGCTGAGATTAATTTTTGTTAATAAAAAAATATTGATAAACAATGCAGCTAATAAGGTGCGAATTTAAATGAAAAATAAAAAACTGAACTTTTAGTACAATAATAAAACTTGCGTATAACCGGAAACTTTTTCGAAATTTTGAAAATTACGACAATAGTAGGCTGTACAAAAGTGAGGTTTGATTATGGAGCATAAAACAACTTTGATAATTTTTTATCTACGGATCGATAAGAATAGAAAAAAAATGCTCCGGTTATACGATAGAAAATGTTGTAAACTATGCTCCGTTCGAATTTGAAGTGAATCGGACGAATAGATTTTGAGATACGACTTACACTGTTTCATACAAATGGTTTTGAAGTTTCCATCGTCGGAATGCAACGAAAATTAATATTCATATTTTTATTTCTTTATTTTTAATACGATACAGAACTTTTTTGCCAATTTCAATTAGAGATCTACCAATAAGCATCTAAAAAAATGATGGAGGGATTTTGGTAGCTAAAGTCTGCTGAGAGAAATTTGGGAAAGGCAAACAAATTGGAAAATGGAATAAAAGGGAACAAAAAGGGAATTCCCAAAGTCTCTCTTTTCTAGACTTTTTTTCCAATTGACTTAAAACTATTAGATAATAGAATTGAAAAGAAATAGATTTTTTGGAATTTTCACACCGACGAAACCCCTTAAGTTACGAAAATCACGTAAACGTCTTTTCGGATTCTTATTTAGCGATCTACAACAAATTCGCAAGATTTTGGATATTGATGAAAAAAAATTAATTAAAAAGAATTTTCGGATTATCTGACCCTCCGATTAATTTTGGACAATCTGACCCTTCACAAAAATCGTCATAACCTGGCCAATTTTTGGAATGTTTACAAAATCTCTGTCGCAGATTGAAGTTAAGGCCCTAGACTGTAAACATGGGTAACAAAGAAAAAATCGTTTTTCTGAAATGTGAAGCTTACACAGCCCTTTTAAGGCTTCGATTTTGCGTCGAAACGTTCACCAATCGCGAGAGTATCTTTGATGATGGAAACCTCATCGGCAGACCTTCGGGGATAAGTTCGAAAAAAAATAGGGGTCGGAATGAGCTCGCGGCTGATCGTCGGCACGCACTTTGGAATGTTAAGGTCGTATTCCGCTCCAGACACCATATGTATGTATACGTGTATACATACAGGTACACGTATGAGTACACCCACACTACCGGCCAAGAGTTTGGACACACTTGCCACCGGTTTTCAACTAGGAGCAGTGATAAAAACAATTTTTTTTTAATACACATTTTTTTCGAACGCTTTTTCGTATTTTTTTTTAATCGAACTTTATTCCAGACGTTTTAATTTAAACCGTAATATTCTCGAGTTATGGCGTTGTTTTTTAAATTACACTTATTGACAAAATGCTGAATAAACTGGCGGTAAAAGACAGAATTTTTTTTTAAAGGCAGAACGAGCGCGCGTTTTTAATTTCTATAGAGTTTGTTCACATTTTAACCAGACATTGTTTATGTCATTATGCATGTTTGAGTGAAATTTCAGAAGAGTCGACTATTTAGATTGGGAGATGATGGGTTTTAAAATTGCAACTTTTAACACTGCAGGGTCTGCATTGACCGAAACTCAGGTCACATAATTCGTCGTACCATTCTATTGTGTTTATACATTTTTAGAAAAAATAATGTTTAGATAGCAAAGTAGTTAGGGAAAGAGTGAAAAAAGTTTAAATTGCCTTTATTATTCAGTTTTGCTAAAAACGTTCAGTAAAGACAGAATAATTCTCCGTAAAAAATATGTGTCCCCTATAATAAGAAGACGTCTGGCTACACCGCAGAACAGCATTGTTCAATATTTCGAGAAAAAAAAAATTATCGTGTTCCTAAAGGGAAAAACGTTTATCATAAAAAATATTTGCGTCGTAAATATTAATATTTTATATTGTTTATGTTATCTTCATTAACGAATAAAAGTGTTGGTTAGTTCATAATTAATTAAAAATTTTGTTCGATTGAAAATTACATCCAAATAAAAATTTGTGTTGCAGTATTATTTGAAATATGCCGCGCAAGCTTACGTCATTGGATACGTGGGACGATGTGATGTTGTCATGTGTCTTTTAATTTTAGGGGACAAATCTTTTTTACGGAAAATTATTCTGTCTAAATTTCAATGCAGACCCTGCAGTGTGGAATGTTTCAATTTACAAACCCATTACCTCCCAATCTAAATAGTCGATTTTACTGAAATTTCACTCAAACGTGCATGATATGAACAATGTCTGATTAAAATTTGAACAAAATCTATAGAAATCGAGAGCGCGCGCTCGTTTTACCTTAAGGCCTTAGGCCACAGTGACCGATACAAAATCATGTGCGAATTTAATTTTTTTCGTGTGCAAAAGTGATTCACTCATCAAATTTATTACACTTCTATTTAGTATGAATATCGAGCTGGTAGAATTTTTTTTTTTCGATGTACAAAATGGCCGACTACTAATATTTTCTTATATTATCTTTTTTTTAGGCGCTTCGCGGCGTGACATTTAGCATCCACAATTTTTTACCTCGAACAAAAAACAAAAATTCTCGTCAATCTACATTAGAATACCTAGAGAAGTACGTACGGAATTTGAAAAATATTGTTTTATTCAAAAGTTGTAGGTATGTGAACTTAAGAAATGAATTTTCGGTAAAAAAATTCGTTATAACTGCTCATAAAATGAAAAGTTTTCGATTAATCAGAAATTCCGTTCGTACTTCTCTGCGAAATGCAATTAGGAACATAACTTAAAAATTTGAAGTAAATCGAGTGAAAATTGTTGAAGTTATTTGTCACGTCAATTGGAAAAAGCTGTTTCGTAAAGTTTCGAGTAATCCGCCATTTTGTACATGCAAAAAAAAATTCTAACAGCTTGATATTCATACTAAATGGATGTGTAATTAATTTTATGAGTGAAGCACTTTTTCATACGAAAAAATTGTTAAATTCGCACATGATTTTATACCCGTTACTGTGGCCTAAAGCCTTAAAGCAAATTGAATGTTAATTTCGAATTGTTTTATTTCCTATGAGAAGAACCATTGTCGTTCCTTAAAAAAACAGCACGCGTTTATGAGAGTTATATCGATGAACTTGAAGATTGCTAGTTGAGTGCAATAGGAAATCAATTTTTCTGAGTTCTTATAGTTCCATAAGGTTCTCATGGCAAGTTTTGCCTGCATAGAACCCTCAACTATTTTTCAAGATGCTCATTTATAGACCTACAATCTACATTCGCCAATGAGCATATTGTATAATAATAATGACGTTGACGTTTGCATCGTTGGAATGCAACGAAACTGATTTGTTTTTATGTCCCAAATTTTACTTGGCAGATGTGAGCTACGAAAATCACGCAAATATTTTTTCGAAATATCATGTTGCAATCTACAACCTAAATTTGGAAAATATGACTGGATAATCATGAAAATAAGGAACTGAAAAGAATTCTCGTTGCAAACTGCAGCCCCGTTAATAATAAGGATAAGTGAATAAATAAAAAGATGAAAAAGAACTTTCGTTGCATTGCAATTACGTAAACTTCGACAGCATGGATATCGCAACAAAAATAATTATGATTAAAGTCATCTCTGGGGAATAAAAAAAAAGTGGAAAATAAAATAAAACCGCAGAGTAATTTATTTTCTGACCTTTCAAATATCGTCTCGGACATTATTTTGTGCCTTCGTTGTCCGAGATTCCGAAAGATCGAGATTCCGAAAGAAAATTTGAAAAGTGCATTCATGCGCTGGCAGTGATGACGTTGAAGTTATGTGATTGAAGTTTGCATCGTTGGTATTCAACGGAAATGATTCTTTATAATTGCTAAAATTTCTTCAACAATTAACAATTTTTTCAACTGCTTATTTAAAAAACTATGACGTAAGTCTGCAAAAAAAGATTTTGCAGAGTGATGAAATGAGGAAATAAAAATACGAAGAAGAATTTTCGTTCCATTCCAACTATACAAACTCCCACACTATGTGAAATTTGTATCGTTGGAATGCAATGAAAATTCTTCTTGATTTTTTCATTTTATTATTCTTATCTAAAATCTTTTTTTGCAGCCCTTCGTTACGAATTTTTAATAAGGATTCTCAAAAATGTGACTATTGTAGACTAAATGTCCCAAAAAGATACAGGAGTACGAGAAAAAATTAATTTTCGTTGCATTCCAGCGATGCAAACTACAATACCACATGATATTTTTTGTTGATCTTTTTATTTTTCCATTTTTACTATTATCCAAAGTCTTTTTTACAAACAAGGTCGTAAATCTCTTGTAAAAGTACGCAAAAACGTTTAAGTGATTTACACACAGGCTACATTGGCCAAAAAATGTTAATAATTGAAAATAATTAATTTCATTAATAAAACTTCATAATCATCAGTGCTGTCTACATAAACATGTGTATACCTATGCATACAAACATATATATAAACACATGTAAATCATTGAACTTTGGATAATGTTTTTTCCACATTCGTGAACATTCCATTTCTATCAGGATTATTTATCTCCAGGTGACGAAAAACACGAACGAAAAACAAAACTTCGAGTTGCCCAATTTGGCCGTAACAGTGCTATCTCGTGAGCGATAAAGACAAAAAAAATTACACAAATGGCGAAACCGGTAATTACTTTGGACTGTGGAAGAGTATCGCATTATTTTTGCGACTCGTGATTTTGGGGTCTCTCGGCCGTGCACACTGTCGCATGGGCGGTAATAACGATCGACAAAGCACGTTGTGATCGGGGATGTCAACGATTCTTCCGTGTGCTTCTCGCTCTTTTCATTCGAGCGTCGAAGGGAGACGGCGGCGCGAGCGCATCTCTCCACATGATGCTTCTCGGGCCCCTCGTCTCACGGTCTTGCAGAATGAGACGCAAACGGGCGCGGCGGGCGGGGGGGGGGGGGTGAACCCGTTTTTCGTCGCAAACCGCCAAAGATTCATTCAAAATCTCTCCCCTGCTGAGAGGGGGAGCGACAGGAAGGGGAAAGGAAAGAGACAGAGAGTCGAAAATGCTCGCGTAGTGAATCGCACCGAAGGGGGGCAATGCGGGTCAACTAAGCGAAACATGTCGTTATTTTTTAGTACTTTGGTAGAATGTTTTTTGACGATACGTGAATCGTGAGGTCACTTGCACACAAACAGTTGAGAAGATTAAAAATAAAATTCTTTTCATTTATTACGAAAATTATCAAAAATGTATAATATTTTTTTTTGTACTTTAGTAGAAATTTGAAAAATACTACACGGCCGTACTATAATAAGGTCATATACACGAAAACATTTCAGGAGGTTGAAAATAATTTTCTTCTTTTTTTCGTGAGCGTCGAATGAGCGAATTTTAATATGCAAATAGAGTGAACGACAGGCAGCATTGACTGGAGCCAATAGTGGGATAGGTGAGCGAAAAACAGTGTTAGGAAGTTTACTATGGTAAGTGTATTGAAACCTCGTGAAATATAGTGTGGGCACGGGTTCTCCACAGTTACCCTGTGACCTCGTGCAAATACGATGCAACAGAGCATAAATAAAAAGTGACTAGGGGGCCTTTAAGGGGCTACGTCTACTTAGAGGTCCAACAAAATTGCCAAATTCTTTTTTTTCTTGGGATCGGTTGGTGAAAAAGATTTTTTTTAACGCAAAGGTACATTTATTGAGAGGCTTTGAAAAAATACAGAAAAACAACAAGAACATGGCCGAGGCAGATGATGAAATTTTTTGCGCGACGTTTGGCGGTGGACACTCTCTACCTTAAACGGTCCATCGGAAATCTAAAAACCAAAGGAATTATTCAAGTTAACAATAAATACGAGTCGTCGACGATCGTCGATAAAAAAACATTATTATTATATATAAAATTAATATATAATATATAATATTATAATAATATATTATATATATTTATAATATATATAATATATTAATATATAATAAATATTATAATAAAATATAATATTATAATTATATATAATATATTATATATAAAATTAGAAGTGGCGATGATTTGAAACTCGAGCATACAAAATCTATGAAAAAAGTCGCCATCTTTACGTAACTATTTAAAAATAAAGAACGATTTTCTAAAAGTGAGATCGTCAACGACCTTCAAATGTTTCTCGTCGTATCTCCTGTAGATTTGAAAACAATCCATCAAGTGGTTCTCGAGATATGATGTCCACCGAAATCGGAAACAGTATCATCTGCCGGCGGCAATGTGGTTGTGGCTTTCTATTATTTTGTTGGTGGTTTTTTTAAGGCTCTTAATATTGTGTTTTAAAAAATGCACCAACCGTTTCCTAGAAAAACTCTAGGAAACTCTAGGAAAATCTCTTTCACCAACCGTTTCCTAGAAAAAAGCTCGAAATTTGGACACTTTATTCGGGCCTCTAGGTATAGTTGTGAACCGGAAAATATTATAGTGACGAAGGTGGGGTAAAATTGGAAGGGATGGGGAAAAAGTCATGAGAGCATCCAAAGGAACATGGGGAATAACAATTAGGAAAATATAGATGAAATGTTGAATTTAAATCGCATTTGCTGAATTAATTCGATATTTAAACAGTGAAGGGGCCATTTTGTTAATGATGGAGAAAATACGTCGACAAAATACTTTAATTCGATTCGATATATTTCTCAAACGAACGCTGCAAAGAAGGAAAAATAATTATACTGCGTGACCCGCATTACCCCCATTTTATTGTTCTTATCTTGCTTCTTCGCTGAATTCAAGCACGTACGTCCTGTACCCACCAGAAATCGTAACGCGTCAAAGTCTTCTGGATAAGTAATTTATTTACTTTTTCTCGGATCAACGACGACGCTGGCGCATTGCTCTATAAACCTCGCTATAAATTGTAAGTTGAAATTTGCCGGCCATAAACGACAGTCTAAATGTTCAAATTTATTTTGTGTAGATACTCATCATTCTATACAATTAATATTTTATATACATATCTATATACAATTAATATTTTATATATATAAGTATGCTTTATTCCACTTGTATACCCTTTCGGGCTTTTACATTCTCCGTTCCTTCCCACCTTGCTTCGCTTACACTATTCTTAAACTTAGAATTAGAATGACCGATAAATTACATTTACATTTACACCATAGTACATTAGGTTAAAAATCACATTTCTCCTCCCCCTTCTCTTTGAGTCGCCTCTGCCCTCCTCTTCGCTAACCTTTATATTTTATATATATATTTTATATACATATATACATGTTTTCATTATCGAAACATTGTTTTTTTTTAATATTTAGAAATAGCGGCTGTACGACACTTGCTTAAGAAACGGTTGGCGTCTGGTGCATTGATCTGAACCATCAGAGTCAAGAAGTTTTACATTTCTAAGACTCACATACTCTATGTGAACCCAAAAAATCCAAAGAAAAATGAAAATTCGAAAAATGACACGTGGTTGAAAAAAATCCAATTTTTCATGAAATTTTGATTATAGTCTTTGTTTATGAAAAAGTAGTTTTTCGAAACAATTTTTTAAGAACTTTAGGTTTGCATAGAAATCTGCGTCTTAGAAATCTAAAACTTCTTGGCTCCGATGTTTCAGATCAATGCACCAGACGCTAGGTTGTACGTCGTGAAACAACTCAGGCGGCAACCGTCCCGTGGGCGAGTATCGTACAGTCGCCATGTTTAAATACAAAAAAAAATAATAAATCAAAACATAATCATAAAACACAAAAATGTGTACATAAAATTTTAATTATGTAGAATAAATAGTTGGGACACAAAGAAATTCTTGAAAATTCGCTTTGTTTCGGCTGCCTAACGGGCTCTTACCCCTTAAATATTGTTCAACGGAATCCATCATTTTGGCCCTTCACATTGGCTTCATACCAATATGCTCAATGGTGCTAAAGTGTGCACCGTTGGAACGCAACAAAAGTTCTTTTTTACATTTCATTTTCGATAGTTTTATTATTACAGACGACCGTTTTTTAATTGATTTCTATGTTGTAATTTTGAGCAAATTTATTTTAAAATGGTTGAAGGCTTTTTGTAGGCCAAATTTACCAAAAGAAAGAAAAGGACTTTACATATTTTAGTTTTCGTTGCGTTTCAACGATGTAAACTTCAACCTCATTATGCTTACATCTATAGAAATGTGATTTTGCAGACATTGGGGGTTGCATAACGCTGAAAAAGAGGATAATATGCCGTGAAGACGGTCCTCGTCAGCAAAAGCTTCAAGGGGGAGATACCTTTACGCGACGAAAAATGCTGACTTCCTTTTGACCATTTTTTGCATTTTTAAGACTTAGGGTTTGTTTCATTACTACTTTTGGTTGTTGCATAATACTTTTTTTTCATTAATTTAAAAAAATGCCGGAGGTATGGTCTTCTCAACGAGTTGCAGCGGATGTTGTCAGACGGCGTGACACGTAGTGTCGGCGGGATTAATCCGAAAAAAAAACCAACAAAGATTTTTCTTTCGTTAACACTCATACGCAGAATATGAACCAAGAAAAAGTGAGAAATGTTGAAAATCGATAAAAAGGTACGCGTTGAAACAAAAAGATTGAATTTTCCGCAAAAGAATGGCTACATTTTGCAATAAACAATACTTTTTTAAATTTATTTCGAAAACATTTAGGTTTATGTTTTAGACAATAAGGTTAGAGAGATTTATACCAAAATTCATCAGAATCGGTCGATTAGTTTTTTAGCTACACGTCACGTTTTGAAAATGCAGTTTAGAAGACCGTGACATACCTTCGCCGTTTCTAAAGATTAATAAAAAATACCCTAAGTTAAAAAAATGGGGAAGGTATATATATCCTTTTTAAAAAAATCATGAAAATCAGCAAAAAAATGTCTCGCTTAAAGGTATCTTCCCTCTTAACATTACCCCTCCGTCTCTGTATATACATATATATGGACACATGTAAAAACAAATATCGCACAACAGCCCTGATGCTTTAACGATGATAAAACGCGAATAAACACTCATTCTCATCTCGACTTCTTTGGCGGTGACTCCGTGCGCGGGGACGTTGTGGACGAGATTATAACCGTGAAAATTAATGAGGCAACATTACGTAAAATACAAACACGTTTCCCGTGAATTCCCCTCAGTTTTACCACGTGTATATCTATATAAGGACGATTCGTATGCGTCCGTATATATATATGCACCGTGATGCACACACGCAAGCGCGCAAATGTATATGCACGTACAAGTGTGCTCGTTATTGTGCTTTTTGTCGCAAATTATGTACCATTCCCGTAACGTGCGTGAGCACGCAGTCCAACGGTGGCTGGATGATGAAAAAAAAAGAAAAAAGAAAGGAGCGGGACGTATAAAGTACAAGGGATCAGGTGTAATCCGATAAGTGATCGTTTTCACTTTATTCGTCGTGCACATTGAAGAAATAGCGAAAAAGAATATGTGCACACGCACACACACACAAACACACACACACACACAAACACACACACACACACACACACACACACACACACACACACACACACACACACACACACACACATCCACACACATATATATGACAAATGAATGAAAACATTATGGCGCATTCGCCTCATTTTGGTTTCTCATATTCGAAGGAAAGGTAAACAATCTGAACTACCGCAAAAATATGTACAGTGAATTGTATTCACAGTAGAAACTTTCGACGTTCATGGTGTCGAAGAACCACAAAAAATCGTTGGACTGCAAGGAACATTCGTTTTGTTTAATTTTTTAACTTCTCTATTTTTTCGACCATCGAATTTTTTGTTGTTGAAAATTCACGTTGCAGATCGTTACAATGAGGATTCTGAAAGACGTTCAAATGATCAAAGTCGCCAAGATCCGGAGAAAAAAAAATTAAGGCAATGGGAATAAAAATGAACTTTCATTGGGCCCTTTGCATACTTTGAAAAAAATTAAGGCAATGGCAATAAAAATGAATTTTCATTGGTTCCTTTGCGTACTTTGAAGAAAAAAAAATTAAGGCGATGGCAATAAAAATGAATTTTCATTGAATCCTTTGCATACTTTGAAAAAATGTAAGGCTATGGCCATAAAAATGAATTTTTATTGAATCCTTTGCATACTTTAGATCTTAAAAATGAATTGAGCTTTGAATAGATATACTGCAAGGAACAGTCGTTCCGTTTAATTTTTGTAACTTCTTCATTTTTACGACAATCGAATTTTTTTTTAAACTTCACGTTGCAGATCGTCAAGATCCTGTTAAAAACGTTCACATGATCATCGTAGCCAAGATTGAGAGAAAAAAATTAGGGTAATGGCAATAAAAATGAATTTTCATTGAATTCCTTGCATACTTTAGATTATAAAAATTAATTGAGCTTTGAATAAATATAATATGGCGTATTCGAGATCCTACTCTTTTGTTTTCTGGTTTTGACCTCTTATAATCGAAGGACAGCTAAACAATTCGAAATACCGCAAAAACACATACAAGAAATTGCATTCGTCAGTTGACGGTGGGCAGTTTCGAAGTGTATGGGGTTGAAGTTTGCATCGTTTTCATTATTATGCAAAATTATACTTTGCAAATTTAGGTTGTTTTATTCGTTTTCATTATTATGCAAATTATACTTTGCAAATTTAGGATCGTTAAAAAATGTTTGCATGATTTTCGTAGCTCAAATCTGACAAAGGAAATTTAGGAAGTTGAAAAAAACGATGTTGAAGTTTACATCATTGGAATGCAACGAAAGTAAATTTTTTTTTCTACTGCTCACATTCATTTCGCCGATTTAGAGTACGAAGATCGCCCAAACGGCTTTTCTTGCCCTCATCAGAGTTCTACGATCTTAATCTATAAAAAAATCGTAGATAATAAAAATGAAGAAATGGAAAAAATAGAAAAGAACTTTCGTTGCATCCCAAAGATGCAAATTTCAGCGCCGTAAAAAGGAATCCTTTTCGATGCATCCCAAGGGTGCAAACTTCAACATCATTGAAGTTTATGGTATCGAAATTTGCACCATTAGAATGCAAAGAAAATTCGGTTTATTTTCTTTTGAAAATTTCGGAATTTTTTTCGACTATTCAACATTATTTTTCTGCAAAAAAAAGTTACACAATTGACAAAAATAAATTTTCATTGCATCCTTTACGTATTTTAAGGGACTATCACAGTGTAACGGGTCGAAAATAGCTGATTTTCGCGATGTTTTTTTCGATAGTTAAATTACGCCTATCCGTCTCATTTTTTTACGTCAAATCAAAGCACTCACGAAGAACAGAACATAATTTTTTAACCGTTTATTTTTATTTAAAAAAATTTCAACGGTTGAAAATGTTTTCGAAAAAAGGAGTCCTCACGGTGTACACGGTTGTGACCGTAAATATTATCTGAAACAAAATTTGTAAAAAGATTATTAATCAGTATGAAAGCAGATATCTTGCTATGGAGGTTTTTTTTCAATTTTATCGAAATTGAAAAAAATGGCGGGGGTTCGAAAAAAAGTATTGAATTTAGCCTATTTTTTCGACCATTTTTTGTTAAAAAAATATGAAGATTAAAAAAAGCTTCTATACCAAGATAAGGACTGGCGTGAAGAATGTTGTGTCAACATTTTAGACGGATAAACGCGTTTAAAGTTTCGAGTGCGGAATTTTCATATGAATTGTCTACTTACGTTTATATAAGTATATAATAGCATGTTTATAACCGTCTATAGTATAGGATAATGCAGAAAAAAAAATCGATTTTTTGAAAATTTTACTCTGCTGATCCCTTACGGCGGCAGCCTGAATTAGGAGATCCAAAAAGGCGTTTTTTCGGGAATTTTTATAGAAGGGAAAAAACAATGAGCCCAGTAAACATTGAGGTATCTTTTCATGTACATTTTAAATGTATAAAAAAATTCAACATGAAACAATAAATGACTGCAGATTTATCAGCCTATTCCATGTGCGTCTTGCCACTGCAGTCCCCAATCGGCGAGAAAGATGCAGTTCGTCATTCTTGACTCAACCAAATAAACCAATAAAATGGCCAATTGTCATATGTTTTTCTTCTGAGTGAACTAACAAAAAGCGGAAAAAATCGTGAAATTATAACTTTTCCCAGGTTTGAAAAAAATGTGATAAAAAAAACACTAACGCGCTATAACAATTATTTAAAAAGACTTTTTCAACGACTTTTTAAATTCACTCAGAAGAGATTTTCATACTGAAGAATATAAACTTTGGTTTAATTCAATAAGTCGTTTAGTTATTTTGCTATCACACCCGCCCATTTGGAAAAATCGTCAACATGGAGAAAACGCGCTTCAAAGTTTTCAATAGGAGGTAATATCAATATCAAATATCAATCGCTTCTCAAATATCAAATATCAATGGCCTCTGTAACTTTGTAAATATATTCTTGGATAGTTTATCTATCGATATAAGCAATTAAAGAAAAACGATTTTTCGGACCTTCTAATTCAGATTTCCGCCTTAAATAACCATATATAATTTTTTTTTTCACAGTCGACCGGTCGTGCAACAGTTTTTTCTCTCCTTTTTTTCCGTTTCTCGTTCTTTAGGCTTTCTTTTTCGTTTGCATCGAAGCAAACGGGAAAAATGTCTGACATCCACGAAAGATCGAAGAACGAACGTTTACGTACCCGGGTTTCGCTTTTTTGTTCTTCTTTTACGTTTAACGGTACGACGTGAGGTCGGGAAGTCGGTTAACAGCTGCTGCTGCTGCTGCTGCTCCGTCATTTGGAGCGTAGCAAGGATCTTGCTGTGCTGTCGCGCGCCGGCTGCTGACTAGGATGTCTCTACACGTGCGCATGTATACGTGTGCGTATATAAATATCTATACATGGCTACATCTACATTTATACACATAATATGATATATAAGGGCTTTAACGACAGAGCAACGGTCCTTCATGTATGGCGCGAGAATGGCGTTATGGTGGCGTGTAGACGTGACGCAGCTGCATACGCACCTCTCACCTGAGCGACTTCGTATGCGTGAGCCGGGCATGCTCGCTATTAGATCACCTTGGCATTGCAGCCCGGGAACTTTGACATTTCCGCGATAGCCCGCAAGTAATATGGACTAATATGGAGCACTGAGTGTTTTGCGTACATTTTACTTCCTTATAGCGGAATTTGTCGTAAAATAAAGCACACACACACACACTCTCTCTCTCTCACACACTCCCCCCCCCCCCCCCACACACACACACGGGCGCGCGCGCACGCACGCGCGCACACACACACACACACACACACACACACACACACACACACACGCACACACGCACGCACGCACGCACGCACGCACGCACGCACGCACACACACACACACACTCTCTCTCTCTCTCTCTCTCTCTCACGCACGCACGCACGCACGCACACACACACACGCACACACACGCACGAACACACACACGCACACGCACACACACACACGCACGCACAGACACACACATTCTCTCTCTCACACACACTCCCCTCCACACACACACACACACACACACACACACACACACACACACACACACACACACACACACACACACACACACACACACTCTCTCTCTCTCTCTCTCTCTCTCTCTCTCTCTCTCTCTCTCTCACGCACGCACGCACACACGCGCGCGCGCGCGCACACGCACACACGCACACACACACACACACACGAACGCAGAAAGCACGGTTTTTCGACCAGAAGCCACCATAAAGACGATGTTGAAGTTTCCATCGTTGGAATGCAACGACAATTCTTTTTAATTTTTTTATTTCCTCGTTTTCATTATCATCCAGAATCTCTTCTTACCTGTTTAGGCTGAAGATCTCTAATGCGGATCCTGAAAAACATTTGAGTGATTTTAAAGGGCTTAATGTGCCAAAGAAATGGGGCTACGAAACTTTCGTTGCGGCCCAATGATGGAAACTTCAATTTCATCCATGAAGTATAATATCTAAAATCTTTTTATACTCGAATTCTCATTTGTTCTTCTTTTTTAAGGTGTAAGATACCTTTAGGCGAGGAAAAAAATGCTGATTTTCATGATTTAATTTTTCTAAGGAAAGATTTCTTCATTATTTTTTAGACCCAAGGTATGTTTTATTATGACTTTTGGCTGTTACGTGGTATTTTTTGATTGATTAATCTTAAAAAATGGCGGAGGTATGGTCCGGTCTTCTAAACGGGTTGCGGGGGATGTTGTCAGACGGCGTGACACACAGCGTCGGCGGGATTAAACTGAGAAAAAAAAATCAACGTAGATTTTTCTTTCATTAACATTCATACGTAGAATATGAACCAAGAAAAAGTGAGAAATGTTAAAAATTGCTGAAATCGTACGCTTTGACACAAAGAGATTTAATTTTCCGAAACAAGGGGCTACAAATTGTAATTAAAAAGAAGACTTTTTTATTTACAAAAATATTTAAAATATTTTTTTAGACAATAAGGTTAGAAAGATTTATACTAAATTTCATCAGAATCGGTCGATTAGTTTCTTAGCTATACGTTACGCCAGTTTTGCAAATGCAGTTTAGAAGACCGTGCCATGCCTCTGCTATTTTTAAAGATTCATTAAAAAAATAACATGTAACAGGCATAAGTAGCAATAAAACATACCGTCAGTCTAAAAAATTGTGAAGAAATCTTTCCTTTCGAAAAAAATCGTGAAAATCAACAAATTTTTTTCTCGCATAAAGGTATCTTCCCGCTTAATTAAATTATTTCCTCTCTAGCTACGTTATTTTATACTTTTAACATTAGAGATTATTTGTTTAGCGGAAAGTTGGAATTTCCGCAATTTTTATTTCCCTGTCCCAAAAAAAAAAAAAAACAAAAGAAATGTGTTGGAGAGAGTAGGAAAATGGCAAAATCGAACAAATGTTTTCGAGATGACCTAGGTAGAAAAAAACTAGGAGAGAATAAGAAGAAAAAAGTATAAGGGAACTTGTTTTATATATTTTGAGTAGCACTATTGCTATTTCAGAAATATGGAGAACCTAGTTGAAGAGAGTAGAAAAATCGCGGAATAAAACAATCATGCTTGAAATCCGTTTGCGGCTTTTTTTACCTCCGATCGAAATTTCGTAAAGCACACTTGTATCTTCGTCATCCATAAAAGAAAAGAAATTTTTTTTTAATGGACATCACGACACTGCCGCTTCTGCGTGATGTCGAAGTTTGCATCGTTGAACCGTAACGAAAGTTTCGGAGCCGAATTTTTTTTTGTCAATTTGGGCTACGAAAATAATTTGAACGCTTTTGAGAATCTCCACACAAGAGATCAACAACTTAAATTTGCAATAGACGTTTTTGGACGATGAAGAAAATAAAGAAATTTAAAAAAGAGTGAATTTTCGTTGCATTCCAACGATGCAAATTTCAGCTTCGCATAAAAAGCCAACTATATGAGCAACATCACCTGATGAGCGGAAATGAGTTGTATGCACTTTTTTTTAATGCAAAGCGAAATGATGCTCGATCGTCCCCCTTTTATACGCTGTTCATTTTTATTCGTTGGTGCCTTTTTTAAATTCAGGTACCTAATGCTTTGTCCAGGTGAAAAAATCGGAAAAGTGATTGTATATTATTAAATGGCGTTGATATTGAATTACTTATCAATAAAGTATATTACCGCATTAAGGTACAAATTCAATTCGCGTTTCATCCAAATAATGAGTGTAGATAAAACATGCCGGAAATTTTAAACGGCTTCTTCGAAAATTCAACGAAGGCTGCTTTCGGGTCTTTTCGTATAAAAATTAAAAAAACGGTAAAAAAACGATTCGTGCGTTACGTAAGGACGATTAAGTCTGGAATGCCGCATGTATAAATATACAACATATATGGGTACTCATTCTTATAAAATCAACGAGGACCGGACGCCCGGGTGTCCGGTTGCAAAGAGAGCAAGAGAGAGAGAGAGAGAGAGAGAGAGAGAGAGAGAGAGAGGGGGGATAGGAGACAATACCTGGCAAGGTGCAAGAACCAGGTTAAAAGAAAAAAGAGTATAATCCCATTTCTTCCTACGTTTTTTTAAAGCTGCGTATCTTCCGCGCCTCGATGATATTTTATTGGAAATGCGAGATGGGCTCACGAACGAGCGTACGAGAAAAATCAGGCCCTCTCTCTCTCTCTCTCTCTCTCCCCCTCTCTCTTTCGGTCCAATGTCGACGAGCTTTTGAGCAGAGAGCAAACGTAGGCAGTAAGACAGGATACTCGTGGACTGAACCCTCGGATCCTCCTCTTCCATACGCTGATTCAACACGTCCTACACGGTCATTTGCAAACGCACTCTTTCTTTCGCATTTATGCCCATATTCATATTGGCCTTTTTTGGTCTCTCTCATCCCACGGAAATGAAAAAAAAAACCATGCATTAAACAATGTTGATCTTTACATCGTTGGATCGCAATGAAAGTTCTTCTTTATTCTTTCATTTCCTCATTTTCATTATCATCCAGGGTCTCTTCTTACGTATTTAGCCTAAAGATTTCTTATAAGGATCCTGAAAAACGTTTGAGTGATTTTAGAAGGCTAAATGTGCCAAAAAAATTGGGCTACAAAACTTTCGTTGTCTTCCAACGATGCAAACTTCAATATCATTGTATCAAATGATTCCAATACAAAATACCGATAGGATATTATATCAGGGTTGTTACGCATATGAAAAATAGGGTAACTGCTGAGAATATTTTTCCTCCTGGAATAATTAGAGCAAAGGCAGGGAATTTTGGAAATTCTCTGTAATTTTCTCAGAATTTACTTTTTGCAGGAATTACGAAAAATGAAACCGATTTGACAAAAAACTGAATAGCATAAAAATAAAATTTTTGAATATTTTTAATATCTATATTATTCCTCATTATATACAAAAAAAAGTTATGTCAGTGCCAAACATTGAAAAAAAAAAAAAAACTGGAAACTAATTTACTGTCAAGCTCTATACATTTGCATTCGATCTGTCGATATACAACCACATCATTATTATTATAGATAAGTGTTGATGTCTATTTTTTATTTTTTGTCACCGGCATCAAAAATTCTGTTTATAATCAAGAACAGGTTCTGTAATTGCTTTTAATGAATTTTTTTACTTTACAATATTTAATTTTTTTTTCGAATTTTTGTTAAAAAAAATGTCATTTTAATTTTCACATTTTCATATATTTAATCTTTAAAAAAATTTGTTATCCAGTTCAACATAATTTTTCAATAGAAGGAACAAATTGAGAATTTCCTTTATTTTGTCAAGTCGGTTAAAAAAGTTGTTTTTTTTTCACAAGAATTATTCATTGCTATTTCTACACATACAGTTTTTCCCGTATAGTTTTTAACGTTTACAAATACTAGTATGGTTGGAACGAGATTTAACTAGTGGTCTTTAACTTAACAAATTATATATTTGACCCCAATCTGGGTCATTTGCAAAACCTGTATGGAAAACCTGGAAAAGTCAGGGAATTTCTGAGTCAATAATGCGTAACAACCCTGATATTGATTGAAGTGGTAATAATCGATGATACATAATTGGTATTTTTGTTCGATCCTTTTCTTGAAATTTTGGAAAATTCAGTTTGGCCGAAGATTATCATTTTTTTCAAAATCCACGTTACGTATTATAATGTTCTTTCTACAGGCAATCTTCTCATTGGACTAAAAGGAACGTCAATGACAAAAGACGAGATAATTCTTTTATTTTTAAACGGTAACTGCTTTTTTTCATTTCAATTTATTCGACACATTTCTCAGATTCATTGAAATTACATTTGTTTTTGTGAAATTAGTTTTTATCAATATTCGCGTTTTTTAAAACAATGATGATGTATCTTGGAGTAGTCAGGCTAGACAGTGGTGAGAGCTGAAAGCTTAATTGACATTTTTCATTTTCTCCTGTGTTGCTTCCAATGATGGTAATATTAAGTCAAATTCATGAAGATTGTTGATGCAATACGAATCAGATACAAGTCAATTTTGTTTTCAGCGGATTATTAATTCTTAAAAATCCATCAAAATATTTTAACCTGCTTTTGAGTTTTATCAATATCGTGATCTAATCTTTTCGCGCATTTCGATAAGGATAATTGCCCCATTTTATGTACCACACGTACATTTGCAGCCAAAGACTTGATTTGGTCATAATTTCAATATACCGCGATTCGAGAAAAATCTGAATAACTAAGTTGTTATAAACATTGGTTTCGAATAATAATAATGCCAAAAAGTCATTAGCAAATAGTGTAAGGAAATTATTTTTCAACAAATATTCGATAAAAAAAGTTCTTAATGTATACCACTGCTTGTTTGATTTTTCCGAATACTTTTACATTTTCTAAAATATCCGTTTATTTTTATTTATTTTTTATTTTGAACAATGAATAACCAATCGCGAATTTTGAATATTTTTTTTGTAGAAACGTACCGCATCATTACCTTTAAGAAGTTGCCAATTCACCGAATGAATACTTTCATAAACAATCCCTTTCGAAAATTTGATAAGAGCACTTTTTAATGAGAAGAAATTAGGAAAAAAACTCTTAAGTATTCAGAAAAAGTAACTTTTTCGTTCTATACGAAAACAATTCTCATGGCAATTATTTGTTTACTCAATAAAGTAATAACAATTTGGCATTATTATTATTCGAAATCAATGTTCATAGCATATCGAATTTCTTATTTTTTTCACGTTCTCGTCAAATCGCGAAGTACTGGAATTCTGATAGACTCAAAGTTTCAGCTGGCAACGTATGTCTGATAGATCACTGAATTCCTGAACCTCATTTTCAGTACGAATTTTGGAATCACTAAAGTATATACAATTGGTGCTCTATTAGCACAGGATTCTTCGGGATACCTCGGGATTTTTTTTACGTTTAAAATAGTTTTGTTTCTAAGCTGTGCATTTTTGTAATTATGTTTATTGTTCCAGTAAATCACAAGTATAATGTAATACAATTTATATTAAAATTCTTCTAGATGTTCCAGGTTCGTTGTTTTGCACTATTTTTTGAGACATTTTCTCTTATAAAAAAAAACGTGACTTTTCATTATTCACAATAATGTGTATCAAAATCGTCATTCCCAAGTGTAATTCGATACTACTTATATTAATATTCAGCTAGATATCTCTGACCTCCGATTTCGTCATTTCGAAATGCACAAAGTCCCGTTTTTTCCTCTCGGTCTCTCTCGTCTCGATACATCGCTAGCGTGTTGAAAATTCTACGAAGTTATGCTAATATCGAACTGGCGAGCCAGAGTGCGAGAGATTGAGAGAGCTGCCTTTTTTTTCTCCCCGGGACTTCTACTGTTGACTCTGGGTGGCTGCATTTCTTGGTTCATCGAAAAGATTTTCTTCGCCTATAGGCTACGGAGTACATACGAACGATGCACGAAACATTTTCGAGTGCCGCTCTTAAACGTTAAAAAAATAGACAAAAAAATTGTATGTACATACAAGAGGCCTCTCGCTTCATCCCACCCGGCCGTTTGTCAGCATTTTTTCCAGAAGCTTCTCAACGTGTAAACAATGCTCATGAATCAATTCGAATTTTTTCGGAGCGATATCTCAACCATGAATAAATACTCGACACCATTGTAAAATGTGCTTTCTCGCCAACTTAATTTCCATATCAGGAAAACAAACCGCTCTCCAAAGAAAATAAATAAATTATAAAAATTATATCTTTTTTCTCTCTTCAGTCTGTTTTTCGATGAAATAAACACGAATCATAAATTAGTCAAATAAAATGATTTCAAAAATTGAACAACGCATAAAAAAATAAACACCCTATTTATTAATTTTTTCCCCGAAAAAAATAGATGACGTTGAAGTTTGCACCGTTGCGATGCAAAGATCTTTTTTGGTAATTTTTCGTTTCTTTATTTTTCCATTATCCAAATTTTTCCATTATTGTTTGTTGCAAATTAAGGTTGTAAGTCTCTAATCAAAATACAGTGAAACTTCAGTTATACGTTTTTCAAGGGGTACATCAAATGTGACGTATAAGTGAGAATAACGTAGAAGTGAAATACAGTATGTATCCGAAACTCTTTAACATTTAAAAATGGCGATTGATGAATAATTCCTGATGTTTTTTCATAGCAGTATCTCTATTATGTCAAGGGAAGGTTCTGCCTTGTTGGGCCAAAAAATGGTGGATTTTTCACCAATTTTTTATGCGAAAAGTATCAAATATAGAATTTTGATATTTGGTATGTTGACTAAGCGGTCATTATTGAACATCAAAATATTTTTTAAATTTTGACAAAACATGGTGGTGGGAGTGGGAGGAGCCATGTATATCGGTGCGTGGGCAATGACATTCTTCGCTTGCGGAAGTCCTAAATCCCGGACAGGTGGTCTGAAGCAAACAAATCAAACATATTTCGACTTTGTACAATATTGTGTATAAATTGACCTAGAATCAAGAAGAAAAATTGAAAGAAAACAAATAGTGAGCGATCGGGAAGAAGTTAATTTTTTTCCCAAAAATTTTCGCAGTTCTTTGCTCACTATTTTTTTATTGTTCAATTTTTGTTCTTGATTCTAGGTCAACTCAAGTTTCCGAATTTCCGTTTTAAACTTTTATTCAATGCAAGTTTGTAACACTAGGCTTTGACGTTTTAGACTGGTAAATAAAATACAGGCTCGTGTTGATAAGAGATATGTAATCACATAGTCGAGGTCAGAAACTTCAAAACATCAAAACATCAGACAAAACATCAAAACGCAGTCCCATGAAATTTTCTCCGGCGAGAGAATGTCACGTGTGATTAACATATAACTGTGAAAAAACGAACCTCGAAACCAACGCTGGGGAATAAAATTAATAACGTATAAGCGCGAAAAACGTATGAGTGAAAAACGTAGAAATGAAACTTATTACCATCTTTATGAACGGAATCTGCCGGGGCTAGAGAAATTTGACGTTTAAATGATAAAAATGTATAAGTGCAATACGAATAAAGGAGGTTTCACTGTACGTGAAAACGTTTCAGTAATCTTCACAGGCTAGATCGGTTAAAAATATAAACAATTAGAAATCATTCATCTTCGTCGCATTCCAACAATGCAAACTTGAACGTCATGCAAATAGATTATTTTCTGATAGAATCGACTATAATACCGGAGCAAATATATCTGACACTTCACGATCTTTTTTTTCTGATTGAAGTGCAATTGTGAAAAATCCGAAAGAATTCCCCTAAACGTTCCAGAAACTTTGAACGAATTGGGACGAAAGATCGATGGATGCGCGATTTAGCGTGGAACACTCCATATATGTACGAAGATATTATGAAGCAACGTCTCCAGAGATTCGTGTAGACGTTTCATGGTCGTTCGCGAGTACGATCGAGCATTCGCGGTCGTTCGCATTTGCGATAAATTTATATATATATATATACATATGCACACACATATATATATAAATTTATATATATATATATACACGTATATATTATAGGTATATAACTCAGGTTGCTCGTTTTTCCCTTATTTCTTGCGTGACTGGTACTAAAATACAAGATCGCATGTACGTCTGGTCAATAATTCAATCAACTGTAATCTGCAATGCGCGATTTCTTCGTCTAATAAATTTAAGGCCTGATTCATATCGTTCTCGTTCCGGGGCTAAACGAAGAAAAATCAATTTTTCCATCAAAGCGCCGGAAAAGCCCAAGTAGAAAAATTCGCCTCCATGACAAAATAATTGGACCGTGCATACCTACCAGAATTGCAAATTCGGTTTCACGACCACAATCTACATCTTCAATGTAATCGTCCCCAAGTGACGTGGACCGTATTTTACAAAATTACCATAATTTCTTCGGAGCTCCATAAATTATTTGACCGGCGATGATAATTCTTTGAACATATTATAAAAAATAACCGGATCTCTGAAAGAAGCGTGAGATAATAAGGCGCTCGTAATCTTCCACCCGGCTCTCTTCCATAGAATCGTTATTATTATAGTTGCTTTCGAACATACATTTGTAATAACTACGACCACGCAAGACGACTTCATCGCTGTCGAGTATTCGTTTTGATGTACATTTCGTGCGAGAAATGAAATTACCGTCCTCGAATTTCAAATCATTATACACGAGACGTCATTAGAGAGTGGGAAATATTTTGGATTCGGGTATTATATTGTACGGTATATTTATCATGTTTACGAGCATGGTAATATGGTGAATTATATTTACACCGGATGCACAACATTAGGACACGTTCGGTGATCTCACATATGTAGAGGCGAGACGGAGAGAGAGAGAAAAAAAAGAGAGTCAAATCGCTTGAAAAAAGATCCTGACGATGCATATCGTGTCTAAACCTTATCCCACTAATTTCTCTGCTTATATATCTTCCAATATATTTACGTGTATATCATATATATATATATATATATATATATATATATATATATATATATAACACACACACGCACACGCGCGCGCGCGCGCGCACCCACCCACCCACCCACACACACACACACACACACACACACACACACACACACACACACACACACACACACACACACACACACACACACAGCGCCACCACCGATAAAAAAAATAAGGTGGTACAGTATGACGGCCTTCTCGAACACTGAAACTCTTGTCTGAAACATTTTTGGATATGATCAATAGTTTGAGTGCTATTGCTCTGTAACACTTCATGTGCCTCACTCTGTATATATATCGTATTCCACATAGAAAAGCTTCAGAAAGTAACAAGAGTCTTTTTCCTACAATTTCTTGTTGATGATTATTTTCAAATTTGCTTAAAATTAGAAAAAGAAATATTGTGAATTTATCGTATATGCACAAAACTCGAATCATACAGGTTGAAAAGCGTGGCTCCCGGAAGTTAGAAAACGTTGCCAACTTTTGTGGCTTCTCTTAGGCATTACGAATATGTAACGCGGATAAAAACGATGAGAATGTCTTACCGCCGAGGATATGATTTTTTTTTCACTTTTAACTCCCCAATAAGGATAAATTCCAGCCCACCAAATTGCTTCAACGTTTTGTATGGCCTCCACAGATATTCTGGAGTCAAAATATTCAAGAAAACGATTAATTGAAATAAATGAAAAAAATCCGCTGCCATCCAGCGATGTAAATCGTTAAAATCCATACCCATTGCTCACCAGCGTAGAACGTGAAGGAGTATGATGTTGAAATTTGCATCGTTGGAATGCAACAAAAGTCAAATTATCGCTTGTTGCTCACATTTTGTTCGCTGATTAAGAGTACGAAAATCACCCAAACGGTTTTTCTTATCTTCAGTAGAGATCCACGAACTTAAGGGGCAGATATATTTAAGCGACGAAAAAATTGTTGATTTTCATCCTTTTTTTTACTGCAAAGATTTCTTTATCATTTTTGAGACTTAGGGTATGTTTTTTTACTACTTTTGGCTATTGCATGGTATTTTTTTTATTAATCTAAAAAAATGGCGGGGGTATGGCACGGTCTCCTAAACGGATTGCGGCGGATGTTGTCAGACGGCGTGACATGTAGCGTCGGCGGGATTAATCTGAATGAAATCAACGAAGATTTTTCTTTTATTGACACTCATACGCGGAATATGAACTAAGAAAAAGTAATAAATGTTGAAAGTCGATGAAATGGAACACGCTCAAAAAAATATTAAATTTTCCGAAAAAAACAAGGCTTAAAAATTTATCATAAAAAATTGGGTCATGTTATAAATAATAAGGTTAGGAAGATTTATACCAAATTTAATCAGAATCGGTTGATTCGTTTTTTAGCCATATGTCACGCCAGTTTTGAAAATGCACTTTACAAGACCGTGCCATACCTCGGCCATTTTTGTAGATAATAAAAAGAAAAGCAATACCATGTTACAGCCAAAAGTAGTAATAAAACATACCCTTAGTCTAAAAAATGGCCAAGAAATCTTTTCAAAAAAAAAATCATGAAAATCCGCAAATTTTGTCCTCGCCTAAAGGTATCTCCTCCCTTAATCTATTAAAAGAATCATCGACCACGATAAAGATGAAAGATGGATAAAAATAGAGACGAACTTTTGTTGCATTCCCACAATGCAAACTTGAACGCGACGAAGGAGTTGAACTCAGTTGCGTACGTCAAACATCCAAATGCAGCGGAATACTGTTTATACGGATGATCATATGAACATATGTTGTAAAAATCGTTAGTTTGAGGTCTTGCGGTACAAATGATAAATTCGTTTGTCTAGGTGACAGGGGAATTGCAATGATTTTGCCAAGCATTCGCTATCGCATTCAGCGACCCCTCCTATACATACACTTGTATGTGCGCGCGTGCTCGTGTGTATGTCTGTGTGTGCGTGCGTGCGCACACACACACACACACACCGTGTGTGTGTGTGTGTGTGTGTGTGTGTGTGTGTGTGTGTGTGTGTGTGTGTGTGTGTGTGTGTGTGTGTGTGTGTGTGTGTGTGTGTGTTTGTGCTTAGAGAAGAGTCTACGTGGAAACGCGCGTGCTGCTCTTCTGCCGTGACGATCTACCACCGTATAATTTAGTCATACCAGCACCGGAGTAATAATCTCTGTCAGTGAACTCGCCTTTCCACGCACACACGTAACGAGAATCAAAGACTCGTGGCGCGTGTCAACACAACTTCGCCTCACGATGTAATTGCTTTGAAAGTCTTTCCTTTTTCCAATTAAAAGCAAACGACATTTCAAATGCATATATACACCGATGATTAGGAGGATTCGTACAGCGAAATGAACGACCGTTTGATGCAGAGGTACTTTTTGCCGTTGGTATAAGTGCGCCGCGTAATCTTGTACAAGTGTGACAAATGGGTGGTTTTTCTTTTAATTGGGCGCACGTCTTGCTCGTTGCGATCTCACATTCTTGTCGTCTTTAAAGTCACGGCGAAAAATTAGAAACGTTACGTTACACTTCGTGAGATCGTGGATTTTAAAGTGGGTCGTTGTGTTTGCAGTTTGCGTCGTTGGATACAATGAAATTAATAATTTCTGAATTGCTTTAATTGCTTCTGGCAGATTTTGCGAACCAAAACGTTTTTCAGATCGTTGTATTTGCCAACCAGACGTTTTTCAGATAGTTGTATTTCGGTAAATATGCATTTTTTTGTAGAGATGTTTTTTGTAGTCAATCGTCCTTATTTTGTGGCCTAAAATTGATTTTTTAAGAAAAACAAAAATTACGTGCCCAAACATTCGTTCACAGTGGGAGAAGCGTTGAAAAATACGTACTTACACGAAAAAGATCATAATTTTTTTTTTTTAAATTATAACAAAAATTCTTTTAGGTTTTTTAAGAGGGAGGTTTGTAAATACGAAAAAGACAGTGTCGACCGTCTTTCCAAAAAGTATGTTTATTCGGAGGTTTGAATTTTAGTATTTTTGGGATGGTGAAGAATGGAAAAAATCGACTCCTACGGCAGTTTAATTATTGAAAACGCATATTGTCCGCATTTTTGTACTTCAATGACTTATTATTCACATTTACCGCAATCGACGCATAAATATTGGACGTACAAATCAGTCCCCGCCGTTTTCTTTAAATAAAAAATTGGGCATTTATCGTGAAAGAACGGTACTTTGTGTTTTATACAAAGTATTGCTCATAGCTAGCCAATACCTTTTCCCATCTTTCTGGCAGCATATGGATACCGCGTCGGAAGAACGCTTCATCTTTTGAGGCTATCCACAAATCGACCTAATTTTTGGTACCTTCATATGATGTGAAGTCCTGCTCAGACAGGCCGTGCGTCATCGATCGAAATAAATTATAGTCAGAGGGAGCAATGTCTAGTGAATACAGCGGGTGGGGTGAAACTTCCCAATTGAGTGTTATGAGTGACCCTTTCGCTTATGCTTGGCAAGCAGCATTTCACATGTGCAATATCGGCGTTCAACGTTTCTCGGCTTTAGTCCATATGGAACCCAATTTCCTTGCTTTTGAATCATTCCCAACGATTTTAAATTATGTGAAATTGCTTGTTGAGTCACTCCAAATGTCAGTGTAAGTTCTTCTTGCGTTTGGCACGAATCTCCCTCCAATAATACGTCCAATTCCGCGTCTTCGTACACTTTCGGCCTTCCGCTACGTTCTTTGTCTTCGACGTCAAACTCACCGTTTTCAACTTTTGAAACCACTTACGACAACTTCTCTCACTTAAAGTGGCCCCACCATATGCTTCTACAAGCAATTGATGCGCCTCAGCTGCAGATTTCTTCAAATTTAAGAAGTAAATCAAAAGTTGCTACAAATGACGCTTATTCGGCTCAAAATCGACATTTTCGCACAAAAAAAAATATGTCATGCTGATACAAAACTGCTAATACTTCAAGGTTATGGTTTTGCCAGATGTCCAACCTTATGATATGACATTTTAGATCTGACAATTTCAACCATAACCTCCTGGGGGGCCATCTTCTGTCAAACGGCGGAGACTTATTTGTACTCCCAATACATCCGGTGGTCGTTCCACATAGCGCTCCTGCATACCGGACACTTGCTTTTAGTTTTACGATTGAGCATTTTCTATTGTAACTCACTTGCACGTAGTAATAAAACACCAAATTTCACAAACAATTTTTTTTTCTTTCACCGCACTACTATATAAATGGGGTCGATTCGACCCCAGGTCATCTTTCGGCAGCTGTCGTCAGATACACGGGCAGGATATAGGATGGGGGTCGATTGTCCACCTATAGAGTAGACGTGAGAGAACATTAGAGCGCTGCACTGCGGCCGAATAGATTACACCAGTTGTGCGATACAGTCAGTTTAAAAAATGGGGTCCAAATGACCCAGTGTGCAGTCGAAGGATTAAATTAACTCCTTACCCGCACTTTGCTAATCTAACACCAACTAACTTCCGTTGCGTCCACAGACGTCTTGAGAGCTTACACCTATGGTGTAAATTATGTGAAACATCGTTTTTTGGCTTTTGATGGATTTTCAAAGTATAACATTTCTAAAATATTATCTAACAAATTCAAATCAACGCGCTTAAAATTGAGGCAGTTATAAACGTTTATAGGATGGTTCCGTGAACCGGTGAAATTTGACACATTTGTCTTAAAATGACTTTTTCGAAATCGGTGACCGCGATATCCACAAAAATCACTGCCCGGATTAAGGAGTTTTGGGACAATTGATAAAATATTAGCATTTGATTTAGATTTATACAGGAAATTCTTTGTCACTTACTGAATGTACCCTCTAAATTTTTAATCGATCGTCTACACCGTTTCTATTAAATGTATGATTGAAAAAAAAACACTTTTCAACAGAGGGAGATGCCTACGCTTATCGCTAAATGGCAGTTTTACGCATGAAGAAGTGTGAAAAAATGTTAAAATTTGTATGCAAAACCATAAAATCAAAGTACATTATGTACATTAGTACATACTCAGTACATTATGATAATGTACGAGTACTCCTTATGTTATCTGATTATAGACATCTCCCTATGTTAAAAAGTGTTTTCACAATTGTACATTTTATAGAAACGATGTAAACGATCGATTTAAAACTTGGAGAGTGCATTCAGTAGATAATAAAGAATTTACTGTATGAATTTGAGGCGCCATTTGTCGCGAAGCTCCTTAACTTCAAATTTCACAAGCTTCTATTACATATCAAAACGCAGTGAATGAATGGAGGAATTTTTTTTTTCGATGCACACTTTTTTTCATGAACGAAAATAGGGCAATTTGTTCAAAATCGATACTTTCACTTTGGACGGCGGCCATTTTTTCAGAAATAATTTTTTTTATTAAATACTCCATCTGAGCACTAGATAATTTAATGCAAAAAAATGCGTTTTTTCGGATGATTTGTTTCCGAGCAGCAGTGGTCACCGCGAAGGACGTTCTACAAACAGCGCTCTGCACAAACCATTGTATTGACCATATTTATCGATATTCTTCGATACAAAAATTGTAAAGATACTTATTACCTAACACTTTAGAGGGGGGAGATACCTTTAGACGAGGGAAAATTACTGATTTTCATGGTTTTTTTATAAGTTAATATTTCTTCACCATTTTTCAGATTTAGGGTTTGTTTTATTACTACTTTTGGCTATTACATAGAATTTTTTTATTGATCTTTAAAAATGGCGAAGGTATGGCACGGTTTTCTAAACGGGTTGCGGCGGATGTTGTCAGACGGCGTGCCACGTAGAATATGAACCAAGAAAAAGTTAGAAATGTCGAAAATCGATTAAATGATTCCGCTTTGAAACAAAAAGATTGAATCTTTTTAAAAAGGCTAAATTTAGCAATAAAAAAAACACTTTTTTTAGTTTTCATAAAAACATTTAGGATCATGTTTTAGACAATACGGTTAGAAAAATGTATAGCAAATATCATCAGAATGGCTCGATTAGTTTTCTAGCTATACGTCACGCAAGTTTTGAAAATGAAGTTCAGAAGACCGTGCCATAACCTCGCCATTTTGAAAGATTAATAAAAATAACATGCTAGATAACAGCCAAAAGTAGTAATAAAACATCCTAAGTCTCAAAAAAGGTGATGAAACATTTTCTTTTAAAAAATAAATCATGAAAATCAGCAGGTGTTGTTCTTTCCTACAGGTATCCCCCTCCTTAATGTACAAAAATTATTTGGAAACCTGCACACGTCTTGCTAGGAAAAAATTACGAAAACGCCTCTCTTTTTTCCGGCCACGCGATAACCCGTTAAGCTGCACTAAACTGAAAAACCCGTACCGGCGTAGACGGCCCCATATTCTTCTGATTCTCTGGTGCAGAGACGTTTTTACTCAAGTATCTACACCAAGGTCTCAGAAGTATCGGTCTTCCGCTCACTGGTTGATGCCCCAGACGGTGCACGGCTAGCGGTCATCCCTCCGAGTGTCGGCCATGCGCAATATGCCGCTTAAAGCGGGATATACATTGAGACAGGAAAAAAATAAGCAATATTGAGGGATTTTTTAAACTAGGAAATAATTATTCTACAATTATCAAACTTTAGGTATACTTTAATAGTATATTTAAGTATACAAAACAATTTTTTTAAATTAATTCATCATCAAAATGACGGAGCTGTGGCAGATTGTTACAGCATGATCGCCGCGGGAGTTGCGAATCGGCGTGCAGTCTAGCTTCCCGTAGACTTTGATTTGCAACAAAGTTCAAACCTTTTTTCAGTTAGAACATGTATAGTTTCTATGTGGCGTTAATTCAAATGAAGAAAATGCAAGTTTGAGAAAATGGCATGCATTTACAAAGAAAAAACGTTTCACGCATGATTTCTGTAAAATGTCGATTAAAAGAGTCGTTTTTTTTCTTCAATTTTTCAAAAACAATTCTCGTCAAGTAGAAGGTACCAATATTATCAATATTTCTGCCAAGTTTCAACTCAATCAGCTTAATAGTTTTTGAGTAATCCTGCACGCCAATTTCGATAATGCAGTTTTGAGAAAAACGCGTTTGAAGTTCACGCCCGCTCCGAATCCGAGCGGTGAGGCACAGCGTTGACGGGCTGTAACGTTTGAAGTTTTTCGAATTTCGCTTTGAAACTTTAGGAAAATATTCTACATATATAGTTATCTTACGAGTCTCGTTCTCGAGATTACAAGGTACCGCCTATTTCTGTACGCTGGGCCACGATTTTTTAGAGCTGATAAAAAAACAAAAATCTTCCAAACAGCCTTCCTTTGCTATCACCCACCATGGTAACGTCATAACGTTTTTCGTGCGCAAATGATCACGATCTAAGAGCATTAATTCCGTGTTTTTTTTAAATGGGTAAATGACACAAAAAGAAAAGTAAACGTGCAAGTAAGAAAATTTTTGGAAAAAGTTGAAGAAATTAATGGTAAAAAATGTGCCGGAGTCTTCTTCTGATTCAGAACCGGCAAACTCAAAGCAAGAACATGATGATGAAGATCAATCGACATCCAGATAAAAAAAGGCAAAAATATCAGATAAAACAGGAATATGAGAAGGTTGATTAAAAAAACTTTCATTAAATCTTGACGAGGCAGGTATACCCGTACGGATGCGATAAGATTATCGCCTCAAAATTAAAAATCGTATCTGAGCTCGATGCTTGGTGTGTTATTGCCATGTACAATAGACTCGGCGGCTTTACCGTACGAAGGCAGGCTTCTCTGAGTCCTGCCTTGAGTCATACATCCCTCTGGAAATGAGACTTAGCGGTTTATACCGTACGAAGACAGGCTCCTTTGAGTCCTGACTTGAGTCATGCACCTCCTCTGGAAATCAGAAGTGACAGTTCATACCGTACGAAGACAGACTACTTAAAGTCCTGTCTTGTGATATGCACTCCTTCGGAAAACGAAAGTTGGCGGTTGATACCGTACGAAGATAGTTGCAAAAAGTACTATCGGAAATCACACTATCATTATTACACAAGAGCTGGTGTTTCAATATAAAACTCACGATTTTCCTTGAATAACATACGCATATTGCTAATCCATTTACATATCCTGAACAAATATAAATTTCTCGCCTGGTCCCTTGTAACAAATATTTTGTTTGGACTTCTACCAACATATGTGTTTACAGACATATCGTCAAATACCAGTGGACAATCTGAACATGATCCAGCCATCTTACAGCCCTCACAAATGAGCGAAAAAGAAAATGCAAGTATCGATGGAATAGCAATTCCCGAAACTCCGTCTATCGAGCTAACGGAAGCGTTTAATGAAGAAATTCTTCGTATCCTGGGCATAACCTCAAAAACAGAAGCACCTGAGTTACAACTAAACCCCAACCTTGCAGTGAACTGGGAGAAATGGATTGCGGAAGGTCTGAAAAAAGAAGACCAAGCAAGGATTTTAGAAAGATACGCTCGCACAGGTAACTGCCGCCTAGAAGGGCCGAAATTAAACCCAGAGGTTGTTTCATGTCTCCACGAAACTGCTATTAAAAGAGACAGGTATTTGATGAACACGCAGAATGACCTTGGTACAGCCATGGTTGCTCTGGGTACAGCAATTTCACGACTGTTGAATCACAAAGAAGAAGTGGACGAATACCAGCTTTTAGAAAACCTCGCTGATGCAGGCCGAGTACTGGCTTGCACATACCGTCTCGAGACTATTACTCGCAAGTCGTTGGTAATACCGACGCTCGACAAAAAAGTGAAGAGTGTATTAACTGGAACGAAGTCATGCACTTTTTTATTCGGCGAAAGTTTAGGAGAAAAAATTAAAGCCGCAAAATAGATCGAGAAGGTGGCGTTAGAACTGAAACCACAAACGAGTGTGAAAACATCCCTTTCACATTTTAATTCGGGAAACTGGAAACGCCCGTCTGCCAATTGGTATCGAACTGGAGTTCAGGCGGGGGTCAATCTGAAACGAAAAATTGTACCATTCCGACCGAGCCAAACCCGACAAGATCCTCGCCGGAAGACCGTTATCGGTTACAGAACCAGAATCGCAAATCGAGTGTTTTCAAGAAACCTCAATAAGAATTTTAGAGGTAATGAAATCTGCAGGTCGTCTACCCAAATTTCTCCCACAATGGCGGAATATTACAAAGGATCAATTCGTAATCGATTGCATCAGCGGTTATAAAATTGAGTTTCACGAGCCCGTTTTTCAGGACACAATACCTTTAATACCGACGATCAATTCGCAAAAACATAAAACTCGCCATTGACAATTTACAAAAAATGGGTGCAATTAAAACCTGCCATCCATGCAAAAACCAATTCATTTCGTCATATTTCTTGGTTCCTAAGCCAGATAGATCACTGAGATTTATATTAAATTTAAAAAAGCTCAACTGCTTTATCTCGACACAACATTTTAAATTAGAGGATATAAGAACGGCGACGAAACTGATTTCTCCTCATCATTTCATGTGCAATATAGATCTCCAAGATGCCTGTTTTTTAGTTCCCGTACACAGGGTGAGCCGAAAAATTTAAGATTCATTTTCGAGGAAACCGTATATGAATTTGTATGCCTTCCATTCGAACTCTGTACAGCGCCCTTTATTTTCACAAAAATCATTAAACCAGTCGTAAACTATTTGAGAGAAAAATGTTTTCTTTCCACAATCTATCTGAATGACATTCTGTGTATTGGATCAAGCTCGTCAGCATGTTCCAAGAACGTTAAAATTACAATGGAATTACTAAAATCTGTCAGTTTTTAATAAACCATAAGAAAAGTAATCTCACACCAAGAAAAACCTGCATGTTTCTGGGTTTTGTAATAAATTCACGAAAAATGACATTGGAGCTTCCAAACGAAAAAAGGTTCCAGATTTCCATCCTAATTAATGAATTTCGCAATAAAAAACTATGCACTATTGGAAAATTTGCACATTTCATCGGAAAATTAGTTGACTGTTGCCGAGCAATAGAATATGGTTGGTTGTACACGAAAGAATTTGAACGTGAAAAATTTCTTCACTTTTTAATAAGCGGTGGAGACTACGATGCACCCCTCTCATTATCTGATGGATTAAGAAGCGACTTTTATTGGTAATGCAAAAATATCAAAACCTCAGTCTGTAAAGTACGTGAATTATACTGTAAGATACTGTAAAATACTGTAAAATACAAAAACGGGCTGGGGCGCGTTTGTAAGTACCGCGACGACCCACGGGTTTTGGGATGAAAGTGAAAGAAAACTACACATAAATCAATTAGAACTGATTGCAGTACCACTAGCGTTGAAGTCCCTTGCTGCAGATTTGTCACACTGTGAAATACTATTACGAATCGACAACACTACAGCAATAGCATATGTTAACCATATGGGAGGAGTGCAACACTCGGGTCTCCATAAAATAGCGAACGAAATCTGGAAATGCTGCGAAAGTAGGAACTATTAGATCTTTGCTTCTTATATAGAGTCTAAAGAAAACATAGAAGCGGGTAAGGAATCCCGAATAAAAAATATTGATACAGAATGGGAGCTCGCGGATTCAGTATATCAAAAAATCACCAAAAATGTCGGTCAGCCAGATATAGATTTATTCGCATTTCGGATCAACAAAAAATGTGAAATATATTGTTCCTTGCATAGAGATCCGGATGCATCTGTGGTCGACGCATTTACGTTACAATGGGGATCAAATTGTTTCTATGCATTTCCACCTTTCGCACTCATTTTGAGATTTCTGAGGAAAGTGGTATCTGATCGAGCGTGCGGTATTGCCATTGTACCAAACTGGCCATCGCAACCATGGTACCCCCTCTTTACAGTATTACTAGTAGAAAAACCTATGGTATTTCCTCCCGCTAGAGGACTGCTACTATCCCCTTGTAGAACTCTTCGCCGCCCACTAGAAAAATCCCTCGGATTGATTGCTGGGAGATTGTCCGCGAAGCATATCGTAGGAAAAAACTTTCGGAGCCTGTGATCGAGGTTCTATTGGTGTCTCTAGCAGATAGTACGTGGAAACAATATTCGAGACCGCTAAAATTATGGGTTTCCTTCTGCCATGCAACGGAAGCGGACTTCTACAATTCAGGTCCAAATGAAATACTGGAATTTTTACAAAATCAATTTAAGGACGGCGCCAGCTATGGAACTCTAAATTCCACACGTTCTGCTATCTCATTAATATCAATAAACAATATCAGCAACGACTTGAATATTATTCGATTTTTCAAAGGCATTTTTCGGCTCCGACCTGTAAAACCAAAGTATGATGTGACTTGGGAGATTAGTCCGGTTCTTGCGTACATCACAAAAATGTATCCGCTCGACAAACTAAATTTACAATAATTATCAGAAAGACTTGTAACCCTAATAGCCTTGGGAACTGCTCATAGAATTCAAACGTACTCTTTAATGAAGTTACAAAACATCACGTACTCTCCGGATGGATTGGAAATAAAAATCACAGAGTTAATCAAGACATCACGTCCAGGGGCTCCGCAGCGTTTACTTTTATTACCGTATTATACAGAGAAACCTGAAATTTGTATTGCAAGTACACTCGAAAAATATCTGCAAACCACAAAAACTCTCAGGGGTACTTGCGAAAACATTCTTATAACGTCAAGAAAGCCATATAAAAAAGCAACAATACAAACGACAAGTCTATAGATAAAAACGATACTGGCAAAAAGTGGTATTGACCCCATGTTTACAGCCCACTCAACAAGACATGCATCAACGTCAGCAGCTGTAGCCAAAGGCATGGGCATTAATGTATTAAAAAAAACACGGCGGGATGGTCTGGCGATTCTCAGGTTTTTGCAAAATTCTATAATCGCCCCATTAAGTCAGGTAGAAAGCACTTTGCTACAACTATTTTAAGTTCATTATAGTTGTTTTTGTTGATGTTGTCCTTAAACAGTCAAAAGTAATAAAAATGTAACGTTCTAAATCAGAAGTTTTCCATACATCTCTAAACATCTACCTTGTAATCTGGAGAACGAGATTCGTAAGATAATTGAACGATCAAACGAACTCACCTGAGTGAAGTTCGATCGTAATTATCTGTAGAGTCTCGTTCGAGATGATTACATCCTACCACAACAAAGATTCATTTTCTTTATCACTCCCATCCTGAAATCCTACTGTCTTCTCTTCTATTACTTTTGAATTGATCTGGAAGCATCTTTAAACAATATGATGTTACCATGGTGGATGATAGCAGAGGAAGGCTGTTTGGAAGGTCTTTTTTTTTTTTATCAGCTCTAAAAAATCGTGGCCCAGCGTACCGAAGTAGGCGGTACGACCTTGTAATTATCGCGAACGAGACTCTACAGATAATTACGATCGAACTTCACTCAGGTGAATTCGTTTGATCGTTCAATTCTATCGTTTAAAGAAAGAAAAAAGGAAATCGATTTTTTTATCGTTGTAAATGTATATCCCGCCTTAACTCGAAGAACCGCCCGAGCCGAATACCGATCGCTCATCCACCAGTTTCGGTTGGATATCTACAATAGAAATATGCCAAAAAGATTTTGTACAATGGTAAAAATATGGAAATAAAAATGCACAAAAGAAGCTTTGTTGCATTCCAACGATGGGAACTCCGTCATCCCAAATCAGAGCTGGAATAGTTTCACACTTTTTGCTTGCGAATTATCAATCAATACCCACGTGCATTCGGCACACGGATTATAATCAGCTATGATTGGATTTTTGCGTGTTTCTCAATCAAGAGCTGAATCGATAAATCCAAGGCAAGATAATTATTTTATTCGACAATGACCTGAGAAAATTTGCTCAACCGATGAATTTCACCATGTAGAGTCTTCGTATAGTTATATATTAGTGGGTATATGCATCTCTGTCTACAAGGGTATGTACCTCCATTTGGTTGATTCAAAGGTTCGAACGCCGCGAGAGACATGGACGGTTAAAACCGGCACTTAGGAGGAAGAAACGAGATGCGAATTTATTCGGTCTGTGGCTCTCTTTTTCTCCCCCCCCCTCTCTCTCTCTCTCTCTCTCTCTTTCTTTCGTGGTGTTCAAGACACAATCGCGTTGGAATAGCTTAACACAGCCGAGAAGAAGAGAGATCTGTTCGTCGGCCATCACGACGAGCGCAAAATAAGAGAGCTCTCTCTCTCTCACCCCTCTCTCTCGCGCGAGAGCGCGTAAAGTAAATTGTTACCTGTCTCTCGAGTCTTCCGATAGTGCACGGCCACACGTTTTCTCCGCTCTGCCGTTAAGGTTCATCCTCTTTCTCTCCCCTCCCCACCGCCCTCTCACCTTTTCTGCTCTCGCCGTTAAGGTTTATTCTCTTTATAACTTTTTCACTGCCCTCACCGATAAATTTTACCTCTCTCTCTCTCTCTCTCTCTCTCTCCCCCCCCTCTCTCTCTGTTCCTCCCCGTAGTACATTGAGCCAAGAAAGTAACGTTTTCTCTGCGATTGATCCATATATACCGTGTAATATTCGTCTGTCCATCCGGAAATCGCGCTCACTCCTACACCCGGAACGTATACGCACCTGCGGCAATCGATAGGGTTGAATGTTGCATCATTGGAATGCAACGAAAACTTTTCAATTTCTTATTTCCATTATTATCCAAAATCATATTTTGCAAATTTGTTACAGATCGCTGAATAAGAATCCTAAAGAATGTTCGCGTGATTTTGGTGGCCCAAATGTGCCAAAGGAAGTTGGGAAAATTGATAACAAAAAATTATTTTCGTTGCGTTCCAACGATGCTTCAACGTCGTGGCAATCGTGTTTCAACCCTAGATCTTGAAGCCCCGGCTTTCGAGATATCCAGCAAAACTCGTGCTTTTCATCCTCGTTGCACATTTGTTGTATACTTAAACAGCTTTTTTGGGAAAAAGACACAAGCCGCCCAGAGATTTCTTTTTTCGATGATGACGGTGAAAATTGAACGATATGTTTTCTCTGTACTTTTAATTTCTTTGTTCTCATCATTGTCCAATGTTCTCTTTTTCCAAATTGAGGTCGTAAATTTTAATGATTAGATTTAATTAAATTTAATTAAAAGAAATTGTCTTGCACTTGCATTGTTGCATTCCAACAATGCAAACTTCGTCATTTCAGATGTAGGGAAGAATGGGGCACAATGTCCTGCACTATTGTTACTGAAGGATTGATACACTTACTAGGCTATATGATGAAGACACCATTCATAATCGATTCCTCTAATGACGTTGAAGCTTGCATCGTTGGAATGCAACGAAAATGACTTTTTTTTTAATTTCCCAAATTTCTTTCGGCAGATTTGACCTACGAAAATCACGCCAACAATTTTTAGCATTCTTCTTTAGCGATCTATAACAAATTTGCAAAATATGATTTTGGATAATGATGAAAATAATAAATTAAACAGAGCTATCGTTGCAACTTGCCGTAAATGTGGTTCCCTGCAACAATGTATTGACTTGGTTAACTTTGGCGAAAATTTCGGCAAGGTAAGCTAATTTAACAAGCCATTGCTCACCATGCAGAACATAAAAAATGACGCAGACATGTTTCACTCCATTTCGAAAACCTTCAGCTCGTCGCGAAGTTTGTATAACCTGACCAAAACTTTCCCTCGGGAAAACAATCGGGTTTCAGTGTGAAGGAGAACTGACTCGTGCTGACTACCCATTTCTTCGAGAACGACTTTTCAAATAATTAACGATTTTTACGGCTTCATTGAGAACTTTTTTCAAATCAGGTGACATTTTCTTCACTGCGAGGGCATAACGGTGCAAAAATGCAATGACTGCTGTTACATCTCGGTGCAACACTTTATATTTTGGATATGGTGTCTTTTATTTTTCCTACTATAACCACGGCCGCGTCGCTACGAACGTGTATACATTTTTTTCAGTTAACCCTAGAATGGTAATCTTATTTTTTTACCTATTATGGTAACCTGGAGTGATAAACCACCCCAATTTTGAAAAATTCATATCTCCGGTAAAATTTCACGAAAAGGGTTCAACTTGGGCTCATTCTTTTCGTTTTTGAATGCAGAATCGCATAGGCCTACGGTTCTGGAGTCTCTCCGAGCATGAAATTGAATTATGGTTGGGGTCACGAGTCATAAAAGTGTGGAAGGGAGAAAGGGCGCGAGATTTCATCTCGCCTGGGGTGGTTTTTCACCCTAGGTTACCGTTCTAGGGTCAATGTTGTGTTTGTTCATGTAACAATCTATTACTTTAAATATTTCCTCTTCAGTTGTATTGATTTCCAAAGGTGTGGAGAGAAGCAAATCTTCTTCCATGGATGTACCGAAGGATACCCGACGAACGAGTTGTGTTGCACGTGAACTATTTTATACCCATTTTACAACGATCGCTGTAGTTTCGGTAATGAATTCTCGCTGCATGCAGTTATCGGTCATTCTCATTACATGTTAGCTAGGTAATTATTCTCAAACAATGGGTGAGTAGATTGTTTTTACAGCTAAAATAATCCAATGCTTTAAGGGGGAGTAAGGTATTTTTTGTGGCGTTTTTAAACCTTTTGTCATATAAATGTTTTATGGGCCTGGCATCGATGATTCTGTGTCAGTATATGAAAAAAACACTCGTTTATTGAAGTTTAATTTTTTATTTTCTAATGTAGAAATCTTTAAAACTTTTAAACGCGTTTTTTTCACACTTAGCATTTTCAAAGTCGGTGAACTCTCTAGCTCAAAATGTACTGCACCGATCCTTTTGAAATTTTACACACTCTTTCTGCACATAAATAACGAGGTAACGCTGTCGAGTTTTTTAAAAATTATTTATCATTTTAATTTATTTTACAATAACAAAATTTCCGATCTTAAAAATGAAAAATCGGTATTTTGACTTTTACGTGTAATCAAAAATTAAAAAATCATAAAAAACCCAACAGCGTTACCTTATCAACTACTGAAATCGTTTGATTTTTTTTATTTCAAATGACCCAGTGATGAGTTATGCGGTTCACCGCAATGTAACTTTTTTTTGAGGCGTCTACGAAAATTTGCTGTCAACGGCTCATTTCCGCATAATTATTCATGAAAATTTTACAGAATATTTTTCAAATGTCCTTTTATTATATACTAATTACATAAATAAATATTTATTATCTGTGGCGTAACAAAAAATTATCGTAAATATGCTTTTTTTTTATAGCGAATTAACCTTACCGCCCCTTGATGAGAGAAAGTAACTAATTCACAGAACTCCGGTGAGTTTCCCATGGAACCCTTGGGTTCCGCGGAACACAGTTTAAGAACCGCTGCTATAGTGTATGCATAGTTTAAGACTTATATTACACTATAGATCCGGCAAAACCGTTCTGGTAGAACCCCATCGGGCGGACGCGGCCTAAGGGCACAATGTGACATATCGGAACTATATTTTATTCGTATTGCAATTGCATTAGAAGTATAGCAAAAATACCTATCTATATAGGTATTTTGATACCCATATAAATACCTATAAATACTTGATTAAATACCTATCTATGTAGGTATTTTGATACTTATATGAATACCTATATAAATACCTATATAAATACCTATATAAATACCTATCTATATAGGTATTTTTGCAATACTTCTTCATCGGTAGATAATCTGATCGGTTCTTTGCATATAGATTGATAATATCACAGGGTACATGTCTCATCTTGATAAGTTATCGTTGCTCTGTGCTACACATTTCCTTTTCTCCTTTACGGTTCTGTTTCGTTAGCTCTTCTCTCTTCGTCACCAAATTCTCCGTTTCGCTTCTCTCCTTTCTTTTATCCACTTCTCACGTGCGAGATTCTTCCGCGTTGTCAATATCTTTTTCTTCTTTTCCCTCCCGGATATGTTCAAACGCGAAAATAATAACTATTCAGTGCACCTGAAGCAGAATTGACTGAACAGAATTGTCAAATTGCGCATCGTTGTTTGGAAGGTGGTGGCAAATTGTACCCCATAGTGATGAATCAGCTTCATCGGGCTGATTTTTTCTCGAACTCACTGTAACAAAACATGGTCACAAGTGATGATTTTGTCAATTATGACCAAACAATTAGGCTGTAAAGGAATGTGAGTTTAGTTATTACATTTTTCCGGTGACTGAAAGCTTTATTTCCGAGGGGTTCAAAGCGGTTATAATTTTTTATATTTTTAAATGAGTCATTGCTGGAGTTCATTGGGGTCTGACGAAATTCAATTTAGCCCTTTGCCCAACCTTGAATACTTTAGTATTCACTTACGCACCACGAATCTACAGATATCCGCGGCACATTATTGCCCATTTTCCCTATTCTTGACAGTTTCTTTTTCAACTGAAGAAAAATGCAAACGTAGTTTTGCGGGTACTGCAACGTTTCAAAGTTGGCACGTTACAGACGTAATACGAATGACCAAGCGGTACAAAATATCGGTGTACATTTCTAGCACTGTCTACGCATGTCCTCACTAAATTCCATTCATCTCGTGGATCTGAATAGTCGAAATATGTGAGATTACTCGTAAATTGCCATTGCGCAATATTATCAATATACGCTGCATCTCGATGGTGTTGAAGTTTGTATCGTTGGAGTGCAACGAAAGTTATTTTTTATTTCTATCGTTCACATTTTTTTGCCTATTTGGGGTACGCTAATCACCCAAACGGTTTTTTCCATCCTCTTAAGAGATCCCCGATCCTAATCTTTAAAAATTATAGATCGTCATAAAACTGAAGAAATACATTTTTTTTTAAATTTCGTTGCGTTCCAACGATGCAATCTTCAACACCATTCATCTAGTCAGTTTTAGTGTCGCGGAATTAAGCTCCCAGGAAATCCGATGCATAAGAAATTCGGTCCAGAATTTTAGATTAGATGTTGAATCCGCATATTATTTGTTTTTATTTTGAACAATCCGGCCAGATAGATACATATAGCTCATATTGGCATCATATGTAGATCTTCTATGCCGCATAGAAAGTTACACAGCTATTCACAGCCTTCAAGTCATACTGTCATCACATGACGATTCACAATAACACATCCAAATGAAGCATAATTGTTCTCACGCGAGTATGCATGCAGTGAATTCATCAGCACTAGCAAAATCGGCTCACGAATGTCGAACAATAAGTAAGTGCATATAGGGCTCATATGAGTGTCATGGCGTGAAAAATTGTAGTGCTCCTATGGAGATCATATTGGCGGCATGGCGTGACGTAACTATGTTGTGCTCATATAGGTGTCGAGGCGTGCAAAGTAAAAAATCCAAACATTTTGAATAAATAAAATCTGGTCGAATTTTTTGTTTCCATATGCTTTATGTATGTTCCTGCCTATATGATAAACGGATTCAAAACGTATCCTGCCTCGTTGAATTTCTGACCTACCTTCGGTTTGAACCTACGTTCTCCAATTCTAGAGCTGAGCGCGCTACCTACCGGGCCATTCGGAAGGGTCTCGTTTCCATAATGTTTATCTCTACAATGTTGCAAGTCCGTTTTTCAACTTTACAATGACTTTATCTCTCATCTGTATAAACTCAGAAATCCACCAACTGAACGAGAGTCTCAAGTTTGCAATATTGAACCTCTACAACGATTTATGATTATCCCTACAATGTATTTATTCGGATTTGCATCAACTACACAATACAGATTTGCAATATTGCATTCATTCTTTAATACACAACTCTACGAGAACTTTGAGTACTCAACGTTCAACTGGGCAATATTTTTGTTAGCTCTACAACAGCTGATATATCAGGTGTATTCTTCATTGAAGAAGGAAGGAGAGATATATGTAAAAATATAAATATACATTGAAGATGGTATTTTACATTCCCATATGCTGTATGAGCCAAATTCGTGAATTAGATAACAAATTGAGTAAGGATACATTTTTTAGCGATTAAAAATATTTTTTCATACATTTGGCCACGAATGTTTTGATTTTACCCCGATTTTCAAGTTAAAATCCCTTTTTTACCCTTTAGGAAGGGTCACAAGTCAAAGATAATGCCATAAATTGAAAGAACGGGCGATTTGCCCTAAAGGATGACATTATGTCTGCTGTAGACTGCAAAAAACATTCTTTTTATCTCAAGTGTTTAAACATAGTCGCTTGGGCGTCAATGGGCTAATATATCTCTTCTCCAATTGATACACCTGATATATCAGCTATTGTGGAGTTAACAAGAATATTGCCTAGGTGAACGTTGAGTACTCAAAATTCTTGTACAGTTGATACATTATAGAATTAATGCATATTGCAAATCCGTCATTAAGTAGTTTATAAAAATCCGAATAAATACGTTGTAGGGATAATCATAAGGCTAGATTATTGTAAAGGTTCAATATTGCAAACTTGAGGCTCTTCTACAGCTGGTGGATTTCCGAGTTTATACAGATGAGAGATAAATTCATTGTAACGTTGAAAAACGGACTTTCAACGTTGTAGAGATAAACATTGTGGAAACGAGACCCTTCCAGCCATTCTAACACTTGTTTAAACTTTCTTTGTTTCGTTTTCCTATTTTTATTATTCGTGATTTTGATTAATATGCATATCGTCATCATATTGCGCTAATCGAACGTATCACTTAAAAACATGTACATCGCTGTTATGGGATGTATCACTGAAAAACTGCATATCGCCGTCATATTGCGCTCATGGGATGTATCACTGAGAAATATACATATCGCCGTCATATTGCGCTCATCGAATGTTTCACTGAGAACATGCATATCGCTGTCATGGAATGTATCACTGAGCAACATGCATATCGCTGTCATGGAATGTATCACTGAGCAACATGCATATCGCTGTCATATTGCTTGCATGGCATGTCTCTACCAGTGTTAACCCAGTGAATTCACCAAGGAAGGTCATTGGATGACTTCCATATGACGTCAATCTGCAAATATTCATTGTGCATTTTGCAATATTCATCATGTATTTTGAAACGACCAATTTAAGTCTCGATGTATCTCAAATTCATGATACCGAACGAGCTCATGAAATGTCTTCACAACATAAACGAAATTGCGTTCATGTTAAGGGGTTACCCCCACTTGCGATTTTGAAAAAAATCGATTTTTTTATTGCATTTTTTCGAAGTATAAGTATCTGAGAATATGTCCTGAAAATTTCAAGTCGATCCGAACAAAATTGACTGAGATATGAGCGTTGAAAGAGAAGAATCCGTTGTGTAAACGACCGGAAATTGAAACTTTAAACGCGTTTTTCTCAAAATGGCATTTCTGAAGTCGGTGACCAAGATTACTCGAACACTAATGAACCGATCTTCTTGAAATTTTGCAGGCTTATTTAATACATAAAAATGTTGTCTTTAATCGTTCGATTTTTTTTTCGAAAAAAAATGGCCGTTTTATAGCCAAAAACGGCCGTTTTTTTTCGTTAAAATCGAACCATTAACTTTGACTGTCCGCCATTTTGTGAAAAATGAATATTTTTTAAAATCCTTCGATTAAAGACTATTTTATACTTATATTTGAATAAATCCATCCGCATTTTTTTTTCAGATGATCCACTTTGCCGCAATGTTGGTCACCGCAAACCGTGTATATAAAAACATTATTTCATTGACGGCCATTTGCCACTAGGAAAAGTAATATTTTTCAATAAAAAAATTACTGAAAGTTCTTCAAGATGTGTTCTTTAAGATGTTATATTGATCGATTAAAAAAGTTTTGTAGTTTTCTTTAAAAAAAATTCATGAAAAAGGCCTTTTTTTGCGCTACAAGTGGGGGTAACGCCTTAAGTACAATTCACGAGAACAATAATTAATGCTACTTTAGTGAATACACCCCAAAATGTCTACACATGACTTCAATACGAAGTAAAATTTGCGGATATTAATTGTGGGCACTTGAGCACAGCGATATGAGTTCGACGTGCTCTAAACGTACGATGCATTTGTAAACGACAGATTGAGATCAAAATATTTTGTACATTCATGATACTAAATGAGTTCACCGCTGTGCATCGCGACATGTAGTCAATATGCTGTAAAATTTGCTTCATTAATTGCATGCACGGCGTGATAATCGACTGCATATCTGGGTGTAGCGTGTTCAGGGTCGGTTCTATTGGCACAAATAAAATGTTAAAATGCCGCAGAGAGCGCAATGTTTACGACGTTTCTCACAGTGATAATTGTTAAACCGGAAATTCCACTCTCACTGTCGGTTCTGCCAGTAACCTTTGCGCGTTCGAGGTTTCGATTCATTGGTAGACGCTGCGTAACGTAGACATTTAAAAAATATATAAGCTCATAGGCACTTCGAGGTTCCTTGATAAAATGGACACACGAACATAAGTGTAGACGAGGTCACGAAGTTTGCACCATTCGAATTCGAAAAAAAATTAGTGAAAAAAAAGGAAATTCATTTTACGATTATGGCTAAATTTTTTAGCATTCCAGCTGTACCGCCCGAAAAAAAACATCCGATTCAAAGATTTTTGTAGCGACGTACGGAAAATGCGGAAATAATAAAGTTGAAGTTTGCATCGTTGGAGTGCAATGAAAATGATTTTTTTTTACTTACCCGAATTTCTTTTAACAGATTTTAGCTACTAAAGTCCCTCAACCAATTTTACAGATACATATTGTGAGATCTGCGATTGGAATTTGCAAAAGAGATTCGGTATCATAGTAGCAATGAGGAAATAAAAATATGAATACCAATTTTCGTTGCATTCCAAAGATGCAAATTTCAATACCATGAAAAAAAAACAATATGTCAGACGAACCAGGCAATCTTCACCATCGTCTGTGGGTTCCATTTCTATGGGTCGCTCGCGCCGCCTGTTCTCTGCGGCGCTCCTATATTTATAGAAAAGCTCATCATATTTGTCAACATTCCTTAGGAATTTGTCTGGACAATGGAACCGGTTAATTTTGACAAAATTAAATTCCAAGCCTTTTTTCCTCTCACATGCGCAGCGTGTGGAGTTGTTCGGATGGTATTTTCGTATTGCCAGAATCGTACCGTTCAATAACGAGCGACACTATATCTATACAGTGATCGAGATTATCGTTAAGGATTCATGAGTTCGTAAGGCTGGACCGATTGTGACACGCGACTTTCACCGATCCTGCTCGAGTATCCTGTGTCCCTTTAAGGAATTCGATCTTGCTCTACGACTATATATATATATGTGTGTGTGTGTGTGTGTGTGTGTGTGTGTGTGTGTGTGTGTGTGTGTGTGTGTGTGTGTGTGTGTGTGTGTGTGTGTGTGTGTGTGTGTGTGTGTGTGTGTGTGTGTGTGTGTGTGTGTGTGTGTGCCTGTGGGTGTAAATATATATCGCTCTGAAAAAATCGAGGTGAACACGGCTCGCCAAGAGAAAAAAGCAGCTCGCGTTCTCTCTAGACAGATTTGGTTCACGCAGTAAGTAGAGGGACCCCACAAATGTAGATAAAAATACGAATGTATGGAAAGATATTAAGGGGTCTTCTCACTTTAGAAGCTAAAAAAATGCAATTTTCATGATTTTTTAAATAGGTTTATATTATAGATATTGATATCAAAGATATTGATATTGATACACTGAATAAATACACTTTCGAAATACATACAAAAATTTGTTTTATGTATTTCTGTAACCCAAACAAACTTTAAACGTGTTTTTCTCGAAACAACGTTTTTCGACGGCTTGTTGATGAAATTTTCGAAACTACTGAACCGATCCTCATGAAATTTTAACCACATATTCTTTACAACTATAGCTATATCACATATCAAGGATTTTTTTAAATTTTGATATTGACTATTTTTTTTGCCAAAAACGGTGGAAAAACGTTATTTTTTTTGTTTTTTCGAAAAATGTTTGCCATTTTGTTATTTTTGCATATATAAAAAATCGTATTATATGCTATAGCCATTAACATACTGAATCTGAAACCGTTTGATTTTTTTGTTTTGCATGATCCATCTCCGAGATTTCATCAACAGCGCAGACCTACTATTTTTAGGACTGTTTTTAACTACCATTTTCGTCTATAAAAAGTGACAAATAAATTTTTAAAAAACTATAAATGTATTTCGAAAGTGAATTGTTAAGTGTAACAACTTTTATATTAATATCTATAATATAAACCTTTAAAAAAAATCATGAAAATAGCCTGTTTTTAGCGTCCAAAGCGAGAAGACCCCTTAATTTGTAAGGATATAGATTGAAGCACTATCCCATTTTGCAACAACTGTAATTCATCATAATCGCAATCGACATTTTTTTCATTTCACACAATGTATGCATATGTGTATGCATACATATGCGTGTATATGTGTGTCCATTCGTATATATGTCTCCATTCGATGTGTGTGTGTGTATATGACAAAGGTGTACGCACGCTTGAGGTGTGAAGGTCGAGCAGGTAAGATGGAATTTTGAAGGAAAAAAGGGCCAGAGAAACAAGAACTGTGAGCTCTCTTTTTTTCTCGTCCCCTTCCTCTCATACTCCGGGCAAAAAAATGAAGCCACGGAACGATAGAAACGGCAATGGCCATTCTTGGTCCAGTCGACGGCAAGGTGTTTAACGATCATTTTCTTCTTACGTTACGTTTCGGTTGCTGCCCCATTCAAGTATTCGACCGTTGTCAAGGCTCTTAAGGAACGGCTTAGTATGTATTCAATACTCTTCTTTACACACGTAGATCTGAATACGTGTGTACGCGTATGTATGCGCGTCTGTCTGTATACTAGCTGTACCCACGAGGCTGGAGCTTGCATTGTTGGAACGCAACGTAAATTAATTGTTTTTTAAGCGGGGAGATATTTTTGCGCGAGGAAAAGAATGGCTGATTTACATGATTTTTTTTTAAAGGAACGTTTTTTTCCTATTTTTAAGACTTAGGGCATGCTTTATTACTACTTTTGGCTGTAACGTGGTATTTTAAAAATTAATCTAAAAAATGGCGGAGGTATGGCACGGCCCGAGCAGAAATTTGTTGAGGGTGAAATCCGGACCGGATCAGGCTGCCACAATAGCAAATCCGGGCCGGGTCAGGCAAATTTAGTCCGGCCCTGATCAGGGATGTAACGCTTTTGAATATTCAGGTCCGGATCGGGCACCTTATCAGGCTCTGATCAGGCCCGGATCAAGCAACTTATCTGGCCCGGATCAGGCATCTTATCAGACCCGGGTCAGGCTCCGTATCCGGCTCGGATCAGGCACTATATCTGGCCCGGATCAGGCACCTTACCAGGCTCCGATTAGGCTCTATATCTGGCTCGGATCAAGCAACTTATCTGGCTCGGATCAGGTGCCTCATCCAGCCTGAGACATGCGTGTCATCTGGCTCAATCATTTGATTAATTTTTTGTTTAACAATAGATCAACATTTATTAAATTATTATCGCAGCTACACGTTATCAAATTTATTAACGTTATTAAAAATATGAAAACATTTTTTTTAAGTTCAAGTTTTTATTTTATTTGACTTGATCGTTTAGTTTTTGTTCCGGTTTTGGCGATGACCGTTCCAATCTTTCGCACTGTTTATGACCGCCGCTAGCCCATCCGAAATTTGTTTCTCTTTGATAGAACCTGCGTGGGGAGTACCATCATACTTTGTCAAGATTGCATCTGAAATATTTTGAATACATAGAAAAATTAGTAAATGTACATAGAAAAATCACATATTTACATTAAGAGCATATATCAGTCGGACCTAGGGAGCGCCACCGCTCCCCCGTCGGGTATATCTATATTTATCATAAGTATAGATATATTCGACCAGGGAAAAGTGAGCGATATAGGCTCCGACTGATATATCCTCTTGAGATAATTATATAATTAATAATTATTTAAAAATGGTGTACCTCGTAGTGGCGTAGCTCAATCTCTTTTCGTCGTTCTCGCATCATTTGTATATATATATAGTGTTGTATATATATTATTGAGAAAAAAATGTTCGATGGTACAAAATGCAATTTGGGCAATTATTTCTCGTCATCTGGTCCTTGCCCGTATGTATGAGTACATGTATGTACATATACGTATGTTTGTACTGTTGAACATTTTTTCTTGATACGAAATATATCACACTATATATATACAAATGGTGCGAAAGTGACAAAGTGAGGTTAAGCTACGCCGCATAGTCTTCGCCCATCAAGTCGTATTTTATATATTATCACTGTTCATGTGTAGATAATCCACAGTATAATCGCAAATATATTGGGTTGGTGCAAAAATCTTGCAACACACAACACAAGTAAGAAAGAAAAATATTTTATTTTAACAATAAACGCTTATTCAGTAATGTAGGTTCCCTCTGCATCTACAACTCTTGCTCAACGCTCTGGTAGACTTTGCACGCCCGCAGACCAGAATTCTTTTGGTCATGAATTAAGAAAGTCGTCCAATGTATTTGTGAGATGCGACAGATCATCCAATTTTTTATCCCGTAAATAGTTCTTCAAAGCTCGAAACAGCTGATAGTCGGTAGGCGCTAAGTCTGGTGAACACGGTGGGTGTGGTAGAACTTCCCATCCTAGCTGCAAAATAGTTTCTTGTATCATCTTAGCGACGTGGGGTCGAGCATTGTCACGGAGAAGCCGAACTTGAAGACGTTTACGCCTTTTCTGTTTCATAATTTTAGCCACCTTTTGCAGTTGTGCAGAATAAATCTCTGCCTGTATTGTGGTATTGGTTGGCAGAAATTCGTAATAGAGCGTGCCCTCAGAATCCCACCAACAGAGTAAAACTTTCTTCATTTCACGGGGCCGCTTACGGGTCGATTCTGGTTTTTCCCCTTTCGGTAGCCACTGACGCTTGCGCGTGTGATTAACATACAACACCCAGCTTTCATCCCCAGTGACTATTTCTTGAAAAAAATCCTTTCTTTGCAGACGATGCAGGAGTGAAAGACAGATGGACATGCGTGTTGCTTTGTTTGATTCGCTGAGATTGTGCGGTATCCAAGACGAAACAACTTTCCTATATCCCATCTCTTGTAAATGTCGAAGGATCGTAGGACGACTGAAGTTGAGTTTGTTGGCTAATTCTCGTGACGACATATTAGGCTTTGCCTTTATAAGTGCTCGCAGTTCTTCATCGTCCACAATCGACTCCCTGTCAGACCAAGGTTTGTCTTCAAAAGATGTATCGCCAGAATGAAAACGCTGATACCAACAGGAGACCGTTGAATAATGAACTACATTAGCCTTGAACGCACTGCACATATTACGGGCTGCGGCTCTTGCAGAATGTCGTTGCAAAAATTCGTAATATGCGATTGCTCGAAGTGCACGTTGATCCATCTTTGCTCATACTGACTCTACGAAACAACTGACTCGCTTATATATCCTGCGGCATGGAAGGTTCTAGACCATTCTTGTATTTCCTATTCTCGAATGTTCTCGAACTTCGTTATTAGGAAAAATATTTTAATTGAAAAAAAGTGTTGCAAGATTTTTGTACCAACCCAATACTTTACCTGAGATTTTCTATGCACTGCACTGTATTGAAGGGCTTGCCTTTCTTCGGGAGAAATTGATGAACCGAACGAGATGTGTCGATGTAGCTACGGCGTGGCTGTTGCGCTTTCTTCTACGTATATAATACGGGACAGGCTGCCCGTATTATATACAAAAGTTTTGATTCCATATAACAATTATACAAAAAAATTAACATAAATATTTATTTATGATAAAAAAGATTTTGAAACAAAGTTTGACGACACGCACTTTCGGTTGATAACCATTGTTTTCATATATTTCGCGTGCCTGCGTGTGCAGCTGTCAAAATATTTCGTGAGGCTTCGCCGACAGAGGCGCTGTCTAGTCCTAGAGAGGAGAGGTTACGGAGTGACGAGCTTCATGCGAGATAAGGCTTCTATCCGGCGCAAATCAGGCGTGCCTGACTAGGGTGCCTTATCGATGCCTGATAAGGCTCCTATCCGGCGCAAATCATGCGTGCCTGATCAGGGCGCCTTATTGATGCCTGATAAGGTTCCTATCCGGCGCAAATCAGGCGTGCCTGATCAGGGCGCCTTATTAATGCCTGATCAAGCTCCTGTCCGGCGCAAATCAGGCGTGCCTGATCAGGGCGCCTTATTAATGCCTGATCAGGCTCCTATCCGGCGCAAATCAGGCGTGCCTGATCAGGGCGCCTTATTGATCCGTGCTCAGGCCCCTGTCTGGCTCAAATCAGACGTGCCTGATCAGGGCTCCTTATTGACCCCTGATCCGGGCCTGATGGATCCTCCAGCAGCCTGATTAGATTTCTGCTCGGGGGTCTTCTAAACGGGTTGCGGCGGATGTTGTCAGACGGCGTGACACGTAGCGTCGGCGCGATTAATCTGACAGAAAAACCGTCGATGATTTTTCTTTCATTAACACTCATACGCAGAATATGAACCAAGAAAAAGTGAAAAATGTTGACAATCGATGAAATGGTAATCTCTGAAACAAAAAGATTGAATTTTCCAGAAAAAAGGCTAAATTTGCAATTAAAGAATCCTTTTTTTATTTTCCAAAACATTTGAGGGTTCAGACAATAAGGTTAGAAAGATCCATAGCAAATTTCATCAGAATCAGTCCATTAATTTTTTAGCTATACGTTCCGCCAGTTTTGAAAATGCAATTTAGAAGATCGTGCCATATCTCCGCCATTTTTTAAGATTAATAAAAAAAAAATACCATGTAACAGACAAAAGTAGGAATAAAACATACCCTTAGTCTAAAAAATGGCGAAGAAAAATTTCGTCAAAAAAAAAATCAGCAAGTGATTTCCTTGCCTAAAAGTACCTCCCCCCTTAATTGCAAAAATTTGATTTGACCGGTTTAGGCTGTGAAAATCACTCAAACGTTTTTACGTATGCTTATCAGTGATTTACAATCTCAATTTGTGAAAGAGGCTTGCATAACGATAAATAAAGAAAGAAAAATCGTTGCATTCCAACGATGCAACGTCGTCTGTGCCCTCGGCTTCACCCGCGTTGAAGTCCGATTAATGGCAAATCTGTATTGACGTAGCAATTTTTTTTAAGGGATTTTTGAAAAATATTACATAATACATTGCGAAGGGTCCGCACTATTCATTTGTTTTTCTGTTTGGAGTTGCGTGCGTTTTTTACATTTTATTTTTAATATTTCATTTTTTAAGGATAATGATTTGTAAAACAATTTACGAAAATTCGAAAACACACACCCCTGATTCTTCGTATTTTATTCTTGATTTATTTATTTGTTCATATTTTGCTCATTTGTGCTCGTTCGCTGTTGACGTTTGTTTAATCTGAACGTTATGTTTGTTTGCTTGTATGCCTGCGCGTTGTTATTGTAATTAATTGCACTGCAGAGTGCTCAAAAGCGTAAATCATATTCCACACTCTGAGCGGTGTTTCTGCGAATGATTCATGGAAATCGATTGAGACGTTCTCGAGCTATAAACGCGCTCGAGCTATAAACGCGTCAATGGTATTGACGTTTGTATCGTTGGAATGCTACGAAAATATTTTTTTCCTTATTTGCCAAATGTTTTTTTTGGCATATTGAGCCTGCAAACATTACTGTAACATTTTTAAAGATGCTTACTAGGAATCCATAAACTAAACATGCAAAAAAGAGTTCAGAAAGTAGTAGAAATAAACAAATGAAAAAAAGGAGAATTGTTGTTGCATCCCGACAATGCAAACTTCAACACCATCGCAAACGTACGGACTGACAGAATTTTTTTTTTTAATTCGATGTTCTCACTTTATTTAGTGAATATGGACGATCGTTAAAGTAATGTGAAAATTCGACGACTACCGACAAAGCGTCCCCTGCAGTTCTGTTATGAGATGAATTCTATAAAGATGCTGTAAAGCTACATAGGATGGTCTTTGGAAAGAATTCTAAACGAATCGTTGATTTTTGGGACGGCTCGTGAGATGACTTTTGGATAAATATGTTTAGATTTATCTGAAGGCATATTAGATTTGAAGAGCTAGCAAATAAAACCGGATTTGTCCACACCACGTCGAATTATATTTATTTTTGTGCCTAAAAACTGCCATTTCGCTCAAAAGGCAGTTTTTAACCAATTTTGAGGTGTTTAGAGCCGGATTTGATTGAAACTATTTCGGAAGCTAATCAAGGTGTGCTTGAATGACACGAAAAATAAAAATAGAACAAATTTGACGTAGTGTGGTCAAGTCCGGTTTTGTTCGATAGCTCCTCATTTATTTTAATTTCTTCACGACTTCATTTAGTTCGAAGATATTGGGGCTTACCAATCTCAAGTGTGAGATTTTAACAATATGATTCATATTTCAATAAGATTTTAACAATATGATTTATATTTTAGGAAGATTTTAACAATATGCTTCATACTTCAATTAGATTTTATCAATACGGTTCATATTTTAATGAGATTTTGACAATATGGTTCATATTTGAACGAGATTTTAACAATATGGTTCATATTTTAAGAAGATTTTAGTAATGCAGGCATCGTTTGATGGAATTCCAGCTGTTTCGTATCGCCTGTTACATACTGCCTACGATCTTTACGCTCCTGAGCACAGTTCCCTTCTACTGCAACCTACACCTTCACTCCTTCCTCGCTACATATTAGTACGAAAGAGAGACTCGAGAGCGTTATACGAGATAGAAGTCGAAGAAGCCACAGCATCCTTCGCTATGCTCCTCTCTCTCTCTCTGTCTCTCTCTCTCTCTCTCTCTCTCTCTCTCTCTCTCTCTCTCTCTCTCTCTCTCTCTCTCTCTCTCTCTCTCTCTCTCTCTCTCTCTCCCCCTCTCTCTCTCTCCCTTCCTCCTGCTCTTTCGTTTTCTAAGCCACCTCGAGATCGCCGAGATACTCGAGCAGAACTTTGGCTCTCTCTCCAACTTGATGATCTCTCCTTTTCCTCTGGCATCCTCGATCCACCACAGCCAACTGTACCGTACAACTGTTATCTAGGCAACGACCTTGCGACTCGACTCCACCAGAGTTCCGAAAACTTTTTCTGAAATCTCACACCATGTAGCCTTAAGGGAGTGCAAAAAAAATGTTTTTTTTCCCTTTCCAAAATTCCTTTGGCAGATTAGAGCTACGAAAATCGTAAAAACATTTTTTCGGATTCTTATTCAACGATTTACAACAAATTCGCAAAATGTGATTTTGGATGAAAATGAAAATCAGAAGTTGAAAAGAATTTTCGTTGAATTCCAACAATGTAAACTTCAACCCCTAGAAAATACGTCGCAGATTCACCTTTTTTGTTTTTAAATGTCATTTAAATAAAAATTTTGACAATGTTGAAGTTTGCATAGTTGGCGTGCAAGAAAAACATTTTTTCCTTGCACGCCAACTATGCAAACTTCAACATTGTCAAAAATGTCAGTAGCTACGGCTGATATTTAAAAACAAAAAAGATGAATGTGCGGCGTATTTTCATGGGGTTGAAGTTAACATCATTGGAATGTATGAAGGAAAAACATTTTTTCTTTGCACCCCAACGATGCAAACTTCAACATTCTCAAAAATGTCAGTACCTACAGCTAATATTTAAAAACAAAAATTATTTTAATGTGGTTGAAGTTTACATCATTTGAATGTAACGAAAATTCTTTTCAATGTCTAATTTTCATTCTTATCAAAAGTAATATTTTCCGAATTTGTTGTAGATTATTTAATAAGAATCCGAAAAAATGTTTTCATGATTTTCCTACCTTTCGGCCAAAGGAATTTTGGAAAATTAAAAGAACAATCATTCTCGTTGCATACTAACGATGCAATGTTTAACTTCATTTATTTTGAACTGCTGAGCCGTTTGCGCATATAAAAATCGGTGGTCTCCCGTAGGAAAAAAGTTACAGCGAATTTGTACTACATTATTCGTAATATGTCATCCGCAGTTCCCCTGTGCCTTCGTGCAAATGCGATACAGCGGTGTATTGGGAAAGAGCGGCCAGGGGTTACGCTTGGGGCGGTGCACAGGAACTGCAAATAGTGAAGTGACAAGTGTGAGGTGAAAGTGAACAGATTGTAAAATTCCGCAAGGGCATATGAAGGAGCATTAAAAATATAAAAATGTGGATATATTGTTCTTTATTTTCAAGTCTACCCTTGCGAGTTTTTACACATTCCCTATACTATACATTGATACCCTTTGGCATATTTTCTTTTTTTGTTTGTTTGTTAACGTTTGTATTTCGTCCTTTTTTCCTTTATGCTCCCTTTCTTACTATGCATTCGAAAGCTCCCACATACTCGTACAATTCTTTGATCAGTTTCCCTTTCATTTTTTTTTATTAATTTTTCGTTTTAGAGCCTCCCCTTTGTAGCCTCTTCGCCACTTTTCCAAATCAGCTACCACTTCCTTATTCATTATTTATTTTATTTTCCTGCATTCAAGAATGTGTTCCAAACTTCCTTCATCCTTCCCACAACACGGGCATAGGGTTAATGTCTATTCCTTTTTGCCTCCTTTTCCTACATTTCCACACCTTAACGGGGATTCCCTCTCTGGAAGCCCAATTGCAAGGGTCAGAATGGTGATTTTTTTTCTAATAACACATTGGTTGGAATAAATTAATTTTTCCCCAGCATGTTGTACACATGTATGTGGTTACAATGTAATTTTTTCGGAAGAAAATCTTTCAAAATGTTCGTGGTGCTGCCGTTGGCGTTGCAGTCCTCCAGCGGTGAGGCCCGAAACGGCGGGATCTCTACCAAACTCAAATGTAATCTTAAACGAAAACAAAAAAAAAATCTTCAAATATATCCAACTGGCTATGGGTTGACGATCGCCTTTTCGAAATTTTGAAAAATACGAAAAATAACAGCTTCTCCACAGGAAATCTCGTTTTTCTCTTGAAAAACAGCATGCTAAAGTCATTGTTATTAACAAATGGTTCATCCAATTAAAAAATGCGATCGTGAACCAAAAATGACTACTGTTTGAACGCTAACTGTGCAAATTCAAGTCAATATAGTGTGAAAGTTACTTAAGATATCAATTCCGCCGTGTCCAAGATATGTAGTTTCGAGATAATCGCGTAACCCACTCGACTGATCGCGGTAAAACCGGGGCCGGGTTGAAATTCCGAACTTTGAAAGATCACAGAACGCTCAAACTTCGAAAGAATACTACCCTGAAATATCAAAATTCCGAAAGAATTTTACACGAAAAACCAAAAGTCCGAAAATCTGAACAAAATAATTCGGCTATGGAAGTTTTAAAAGTGTCAAAATTTTCCATAAATCGACGAATTATTTCGATTTTTTTATTTATTAAGAAGTGATTTTGCCTCAATTTTGAAATTTGTCTAGATAATATTATACGTCCTACATCATTTACAGTCAACTGTGTAGACTTTCGCTGCCATGATCTTGACAAACCTTGTAATTTCGGAACATTAAAATTAGGAATTTTAAACCGCCGGTGCATTCAAAGTTCGGAATTTCAACCCGGCCCCTATGTCAAGATCATGCCAGCGAAAGTCTACACAGTTGACTGTAAATAATGTAGAACGTATAGAATTATTTTGACGGTGTTCAGATTTTCGGAGTTTTGGTCTTTCGTGCAAAATTATTTCGGAGTTTTGATCTTTCGAAGTAGTATTCTTTCGGAGTTTTGAGCGTTCTGATCATTGAAAGTTCGAAATTTCAACCCGGCCCCATCCTAAATTTCGGAATTAGTAAAATTCGGAATTTTAAACCGTCGGAGCATTAAGAGGGAATGATACCTCATCGCGGTCGGTATGGTAGAACAATTATAGATTCCCAAAAATCTCGAAAACAGCTCTTCAGATCTCGTCGAAACTTTGCCAAACGACGTCAAATAGATAGACGAATAGCTGTCTTCCCCTCAAATTTTCTGAATTTGAGAAAAAAAACTAGATTGGCTTATGATAAGCTAATCTACATTTTTTTTCTCAAATTCAGATAATTTGAGGGGAAGACAGCTGTTCGTCTATTTATTTGACGTCGTTTGGCAAAGTTTCGACGGGATCTGAAGAGCCGTTTTCGAGATTTTTGGGAATCTATAATTTTAGTTTTAAGGCTTTCACGGCTCTTTATGTAATGAGAAGAGTATGTGGCTTCCGGATGGAGGCCGTGTTGAGGATCAGCGTTGTGCCGACGTTTCGCAAACGTTACAGTCTGCATCATCAGGGCTGAGAGCTCCTGATCTATAATTGTTCTACCATACCGACCGCGATGAGGTAGCATTCCCTCTTAAAAGTTCGGAATTTCAACCCGGCCCCGTAAAACCCACGCATACAAAATAGGTGTAACATCATCAATTTTTAGAATTTCAGGGTCTGGTTGGTCGTAAAATATTTTTGAAAGTTGACACTATAACAATATACAAAAAAACGATTTTTTTAAAGTTTCCAGAGAGGGATACACCCTGACCGTCGACATGCATAAAAAATGCATAAACAGCAAGCATTTTTTTAAAATAAATTCTAACATGAAATAAATACTTTTGAAAATGCATTTTAACGTATTTTAGTCTTCTATCAATAGGGCATAAATTTCAATTTTATTTATAAACACAAATTTAAAATGGCAACTCCAGCTCCCGTCAAATAAAGCCACGCACGGGCTGTTTTGGTCTGCGCGGGGCGCTCCACAGTCTTGCCAGTTCATCCGAAACAAAAACGGGTTAAAAATGATTCAATTAGACCAAATTTGACGTTATCGTTAGACAGATAGCTCGAAAACTCTTCCCCTGAGTGTGTACACCGTTTTGAAAAACGACATTCTGAGAAAAACGCGTGTAAAGTTTCGGGTGTGGAATTTTTATATAAATTGTCTACTTACGTTTATGTAAGCATATGAACAGCATGTTCATAACCCTCTATACTATCGAACAATGAAAAAAAAAGGATTTTTTGAAAAATTTACACTGCGATGATCCCTTAACCTGGCCCATGGTTCTTTAGTTCTTCCCTCTATGCCCTTTTCTCCCCAGTACTCTTCCATACCTATATGTGGCTTTGGACTTTTGTCCCCCTATAATACGTCGGAATTCGATATATTATTTTTTTTTCATCCGGTGTACGGATTGTATAAAGCGGTTTGTGATACTGTTCAGTCGGGTACGGGAACAGGATTTCCATCCATGGTGGACGCTTCGGGATTTCTAAAGGGTTTTCTGTTCTCTCGCCTTGGACTCGTGGAACTGTTGATGTTGACCATCAAGACCTTCCGTCGTTCTCCCGGATGTTTGCACTTTCCGCTCAACGTCCTTGGTCGTTCTGCCATAATGAAGGCCGCCAACGATCCTTTCCCAGAGAAAAAAACAGGACCAAACAACTTGCTTGTTTGTCCGAACTTTCCATATGAAATAAAAAAATAAAAGTGTAAACGGGGTGCATCGGGGCACCCATCGCTACATACATTTTCTCGATGAAAAAAAAATTGCACTTCCGTTCCTCGGGGATGCGTTTTGCCTTTTCCATTTTCAACCCTTATTCGGCACACTGGGGTGGTTTGTACCCCACAACCATATTTCAAGGATTTGAAGTACCTAAACTTCTTTCGCAATTTTAATTTTTTTAACATACTCAAATTAAATTTTCGGCTATATAACTTACACCACTTTGAAAAAGAAGCTTTCAAGAATTCTTAAAAAAAAATTCAAGTAAAAATATTGAACACTTTATTTATAATAACAGTTTTTGTCGGTGGGGTGCAAACAGTGTGCCGAGTACGTCTCTCCTCTGAAGTGTGCCGAATAAGAGTTAACGGGTCCGCTTATGCAGACCCGTTAACCCTTATTAGGCACACTTATTTTGGGCACAGCTTATGCTTGGTGCCCAAAAAGCAGGTCGAAAGTCAATATTTTTGCTGATCGGAGTGTTACGATGACGAGGTCAGAATTTTACACACAATTAATACATAGTCTTGGGAAGTTCGAGTTTTTTTCCTATTAAAAAATATTGATAAACAAGAAAGTTATTATTATTTAAACAATGTATCGCCCTTGCTGCATTGTCAACTGGGGCACGTTATTTTGGCAACTACGGTGATCCGAAGTGAAAAAATAAAACATCGTTTCAGTGTAATAATAATGGAGTTGAAGTTTGTATCGTTGGTATGCATCGGAAATTCTTTTTAATTCCCTATATGTTCGTTATTATCCAGAATAATTGTTCGCAGATGTGTTGTTGATCTATAAATAAGAATCCTAAAAAAACATTTGCGTGCTTTACGTAGCTTAAATCCATCAGAGGAAATTTGGGAGGTGAAAAAAAAATTCCTTGCATTTCAACGATCCAAACTTCAACATCGTTAATAATAAAACTCACGTATAACCGGATACTTTTGTGAAATTTTGACAATTACAAAAAAGGCAAGCTGTAGACAAGAAAGGGTTCGATTAAAAAAACAACTTTAATCTTTTGTTATTAACAGATGGATAAACATATCAATAAATTATCCGATCATACGATAGAAAATCTTATAAACTATGGCTTGAATGAATTTGAAGTGGATCGGATGAATAGATTTTGAGATACAACTTACAACGTTTTATAAACCATAGTTTCGAGAAAAATGCAAAAAAGAGAGTAAATCCCATCAGCGTTTATCGCCTTCACATAAACCGTCATAACTCGGTCGATTATTTTGAATTTTTACAAAATTCTTATAGCAAATTAAACATAAGCCCCGAGGCTATAAAACTATGCAATAAACAAAAACGTATATTTTAAATTCCAAGCTTATGCAAGCCCTTTGAGCTGACTCATTTTTAGCGACGAATGTCGACTTTTGCCCGCGATATGTACGATCCGCAGCGAATGACCGAGATACGAGTCGCACTTTAATTTTTTATTTTCCGCTTGTTATCGTAAGTTAATGGGGTAAGCCGATAACCAACGATCGAAATGAGCGCAGTGTCACATGAACAAACTCGTTTTATTAGTTGATTCAAAATTACTTTAGAGTCGTTTCGCGGAAAACAATTATGGCTATGAGAACAATGAAATTGGCTTACAGCTTGAAGAAAATTACAGAATGAACGAGCATTATTGTACGCAAAAAAATATCTGTATTTAAAGTGGAAGAAACAGGGTTCTATCATTTGTAAAAGAAATCTAGCTAGTTTACGTAGAGTATGTTCAAGTTGAATAACTTTTTTTTCCCTTGACTCCGTGGCCTACTACAATTCTATTGGTTTGAACATATTTTTTTTATTCGTGTCCCGTATTTGTATTTAATAATATATCCCGATTTAAAATGAATACGAATTCGATTGAAATTCGTTGTTGCTTGAAATGCATGGAAGATATATTAGCAAAAATAATATCTTTATTTGTGCTAATAAACGTGTCTTCGAGTTAGAATTTGTGGGTCTCAAATTTGTGCAAGATACGCTATCAATTGTATGAAAATTGTGCAAATTAGATTCTCGATGTGCGATATTTTCATGCTGATTCGCAATGTCATAGTAGTGGGAACGTGAAAAAAACTTTACTAAAAAAAATCTTGTCAGACTGACGAAAACTAACGAGTCCTGCCTAGTTGTAACAGTCGAAAATAGTTTTTTTTTTTTAGAAAATCGTAATAAATTTCTCCGAAGATAAGGTATTTGAAAAAGTATCATCTGAATCTGATTTACAGCCAATGAGGAAGCACCTCTCGAAAACATCTTTTGCAGTGAGTAATGCCCTTCTGAACCAGGTTATCTAATATATAAAAAACAAACAAATTTCGTCAATATATAAGTTTATCCTATGAACAATCGAAGGAATTACCGAAAAATCGAATTTAAAAAAAAGTGGTGCGTTTTCAAGTGATTCGACTTTTGAAAATAAAAGTTGTCATTTTTCGTTTCTCAAATCAAAAGTATACATCGGAAAAAAATTCTTCGATCAATTACTATATTTTTACATCTACAAAAAGCCCTGAAAATTAAAGAAAAGATCGATTGAGTCGTTTTTGAGATATCTTTCTCACCGATTTTGAAAATGTACGTTCGATAAAAAAGCGTTAAAAATGTCGAACAACGCTCCGAGCGTTCCGACGCGCGTCAACATAACAGCCTATAAAACTGTCAATTTTTATGCGACCATCTTGTAATTTTCAGGGAACATTCATAAGATGATATACTGTCAAATTATGTTGTTTTTAAAAGGTGATTTTTTGACTTTCACAAATAGGCATAAGGCGATTCTTTTCCGAGTTCTCCACCAATGACATCAACGATATTGAAGTTTCCATTGTTGGAACGCAACGAAACTTCAGCAGACAGATCTTTTCTCTACAAATTTGGGCTACGAAAAACTGTCAAATATTTTTCAAGATCCTCACAAGAAATCTGAAGCCGAAATTTGCCGGATAAGAATTTTATAATGGAGAAAATAAAGAATTTTTTTGTAACAATCTTCGTTGCGTTCCTACGATGCAAACTTCCACGTCGTTGACGTCAGGCTTACTTAAAATTTCATTCACTTCCAAAGGGAATTTTCATTTTTATAAATACCAACGAGGTTGAAACAAACTCCGTTGAAGCCGGAATCGTGTTTATTCAAATCCACCGAATTAATCGTGCACCGAATTACAACGTTTCCGAATGCCGTATACATTCGGGCCGAAAATCAAATGAGCACATTAATTCTTCATAACGATCATTAGAACGAAGAACCGACGTGAAACTTGGGACTTTTATTGACGGGACATGAAATTGTGAGTCACATCGTAAAAAAGACAAACGTTCCGACCTTTCCATCTAAGAAGATCGACTCACGACGATTTTTCAGAAACGATCATTACACTTGACCGGAAATACCGATCGTACATAATAGGGATCGCGAGAAAAAAGTTCCGAGTCAATCAAACCTGACCCCTCTTTTCGCCACATCCTCTCATCAATTTCTCGTTCCAACTATGTATATACGTAAAAATCGAAATCATGTCCGCGATTTCCGCGTATTCGTCGTTACGCTGACCGCAAATGAGAGATGGAGAAGGAGAGAGCGCCCTCTCTACCGTTCTTTGGTTAACTTGTAAAATTGGATAAAACGAAGCTCGGATACATAGGACTTCATTGGTGTCGCGGAAACCCCTCGTACACGGAGACTTAAGCTCGTAATAATTTTACTGCCGGTTCCGTGGACTCACGGAGAGTTCTCGTTCCTATATAGAAATATTCTCCCTCTCGCGTTTGCGCATTTGCTTCGTGTACATAGGAACGGCCCCCGCGAATCACGGGTGTATATATTCATATATCTACACACACACACACACACACACACACACACACACACACACACACACACACACACACACACACACACACACACACACACACACACACACACACACACACACACACACACACACACACACGCACACACGCACACGTGTGCTATATGGTCGTCGGCTATAATGTTCATCTGGTGAACGCGGCGTGCAAAAGACCTATCGGGAGTCAAGAACCGAATGCCGTGGTGCGAGCAGGCTGTACATGAGATAGAAGACAATCAAGCAGGGTAAATCGAATCAACTGTTCGCCAAAATGCAGGGAAACGTTGCCTATCAAGCGGGTTTATTCATTTATCAGGTGCTCTTTCCATAAAAAGTGTATTTCGCTCCGCCGTTCCGCGGTTTTGATTTTAATCTTTCAATTGAGTTTGTAGCCGCGGTGACTTCATGATTTCCCGTGGATATTATCATCGGTCGATCCTTCAGTCGCCATACGAATGCGGTACAGATGTATTTGTGTTAGGAGCTGCGATTACTTGCTACTAGTTATTTACAACAATGATCAGTTTGGAGCTTTTGATTACTTCTACCTTAATAGTTCTTTGTCTCAAGGGAGGCTTGATGAGGATAGGTCTTGAGGCATCACTGTAGAGCGCCGAAAAAGATAGTTTTTTTTCCGATTTTTTTGTCTACTAGATTATTCGTTTGGGATTTGGAAAAAAGGTATCTTGTTAAGCATACATTGAACTTATTTGGTGAACATGTTTTTTTTTAATTAAAAATTAACAATGTTATTGAGGTCTAATAGAGAGCCTCTGTATAAATAATGTGGTCCAACGGCCGAATTGATAACTTGGCAGTGGTTGATCTGAAAAAGAAACATACATTTTTTAAAGTAATCTATATATAAATGTCGTTTTCGGCTTTACGTAGCCGTTTTTTCGAAAAAGTCTCACAACGGCAATATTTAAAAAAGATCATTTTAACGGAATTTTTACTTATATTCGGGGGTTTGAAAGATACTAAATTTAAAAAATGGCTACGTACAACGATAGTACAGGAAACACGGAAATTGCGGCTTTTAAAAATTGAAAATTGGACAATTATAGCTAAAGTGATGATTCCGGTTAGGTCAAGAAAAGTTGCTTCGAAAAAAACACGACTGAATGTTTTAGTATACATAAATCGTTGCGCTACCTGCTCTCACTAAATCGTATGTAACTTGGTCAATTTTTAAATATTTTAACTACAACATTTTTTCACATTCTTGAATATGTATACGTTGAGAAAATGCAAAAAAAAATTGATTTTTTCCGTCACAGTGGTGTCCTGCCTCAAAAAGGTGATCGTATTTAAAGAATATTTGTCGAGCTAAATGAAATTACTCTGAGTGCTTTTACCTTCGGAGAAATAGTTATTTCAGTCGATCAAATGGTTTGGCAGATTATTTATTAAAAGATTAAATGATTTGTGAGATTCAATTAAATCGGTAGTAGGCGAAACAAAAACACGCTGCGCGTCACGTTCTCAATGGAAACGTCGTACTGTGCAGTAATCGTATTACGAATAACCCAAAAACCGAATATGCGTAATTTTTTATACAAATTCGGGTACTGATTTGAATTTTCAGCCGGCATTTCGGATTCGACATTCTATGTATTTCTTCACAGAATAAATACTGGAGCTCGAATAAAATACTAATTATAGTCAGACACTTATGTACTAAATGTCGTTACCTCTTTCTTAACGAAATGAAATATATGCTCAAGTGAAATATATACATGTTTATTTTACGTATTTTTTTCTTAATCTATTGAATTTTTTTATCTACGGCATTTCATCGTCGTAGTGAAAAACGTAAATAAATGTTGTTCCCTTTTGCAGTGAGTTGTTACCCATTGAATCATTCAGCTGGAGAAAATACGCGATTTCAGTGACATCAAACTGTCCCGTAGTGATTTAAATGCAATTTGATTTGATTTACACAAACCATTTCTCTCGGTGTGCACGAAAGCTTTTATGTGCCCGCGAACTCGTATTTTTTTACCAGGAATATGCATTCCAGTGGCAGCTTATTTTCGAACTTTCCAATTTGGCTTTTCGATTTACTAAGTTGAGGAGGAATCGCGAAAGTATTATTTTCAGTGAAGTTGCACACTTCGCATTTTTTTGTTACTCGTTAAGCTCATCGTATTATATTTCTCCAAGGTAAAATACGAAACTGAAAAGATACAAAAAAATGTAAGTGTCGAAAGTGTCGTTCAAGTACGTAAAGTCATGCAGTTTTATAGTGTTGAGGCTTGCATCGTTAGCATGCATCCAAAGTTCTTTTTGATTTTCTGTTCCCTCTTTTTTCATTATTAAAAATGCTTTTCTGCAGATTTGCATTGTAGATCTCTAATGAGGATTGTCGAAAAATGTTCCAGCGTTTTTGGCAGTCTAAGGCTGCTCCCGACGATTTTGGCGATAGGAAAAAATGAATTTTCATTGCAGTCCAACAGTACGACCGTTGCTATACACCGTTTTTACTTTGGGCTTGAAGGAAGAAGTGGTCCGAACATAAATTTTTCTATCAATTAAACTCAATGATTTATCAATATTGGATATGAACTTGTTATTTTTCCCACAATTTACACATCATTGCAATTTTAGTGAGCCAAATTTTTCCTGATCATCTTTTAACCCTTCCTTGACACATTGACACACCGGGTCATTTTGACCCGGGCGAATTTGATATAAAATATTCACTAGCCCAAAATTGACAGCTTTCAATAATTTTTCACAACAATTCAATTCTATATTTTCCGAATTTTAATTATGCAGACATATTAAGAAATATTTAAAGTGCATCCCAGATTAAAAAAAAAACCGACCGAATGGTTGTTAAGAGCAGGAAGATGAAGTATTGTCCGGGTCAAATTGACCCAGTGTGTCAAAAACGTGGCCAAATATAAGTGTTTCAAGGAAGGGTTAAGCGATACGTTATGAGCTATTGAATGGAAATGATTTCTTTGCATTGATACACTATCGATATATCTTGGAGTATCGTTGACGTATCGATTACAAAAAGTATACGGAGCATTGTTCACCGCGAATTCCGAGTTCTCTATGGATCTCGAGAATTATTATGGACTTTATGAATGCGATAACTCGGCGAGGTTCAGACTCACTCCTTTTCCACACCCAGATATCGCTGACGCTAATGAAATCCGAAATTATTCGCGATCAAGCATCTTAAAGGCCGAGGGTACGTGATTTATCGTGTTATTACGAGATTAGCTGTGAATGCAGTTGTGGTATATGAGGGGGAAACGAGTATTCTCGTACGGTAATACAACGAGTATGCGATTAAACACAAAACGGGCGACATCTGATGATTTGATAAAAAATACGATCATCATTTTTATCGTCTTTATCGACAATATTTATTAAGAATAATAACGTATCTTCCGCTCAATTTGTGAGATTTCGTAGCAACTAGGAATTCTTATAGTACATAGTTCCTGCAGTTTTAAATTGGCCACGATAAGGTTTTGCACACGGATGCTTACGGGTCGGCTTGGGGCCTAAAAAACAGGTCGACATTTAATATTTTCTTTTGATGACAGTATTGGGATGGTGAGGACGGGATTTTACACATGATAGATAGTCTTGTTACGTTTCATTTTTTTAAATTGAAAAATGTTGATAAACAATTAATTGATTATTTTTCAAACGAACTGCCGTGGTTGCTGCATAGCCAATCGGTGTAAATGGTCTGGTAATCAGAGTGATCTGAAATGAAAAAAAAAAAAGAATTGTACTTTAAGTATAATAATGAAATTTGCGCATGAACGAATACTTTCTTCAATTTAGAAAAATATGAAAATGCCAACCGTACAAACAAAAGATCGATTTTCGACCGAAAAAACAACTTTCATGATGTGTTATTAACAAATGGATAAACATATATGGAAAAGTCATTCGGCCACCGATAGAAAATGTTATAAACTATGCACGATGCGTATATGAAATGAATCGGACGAATAGATCCCGAGATTTCCCCTCAAAGCTCTCTCTTATTGTCGAGCATGCTTCAAGCCCCACCTAGGGCCTGGCGCTTCTCCCACCATGCGCTACTCCGATCGATATTCGGCACATAGTGGGGGGCTGTTGCATCTGTGAAGGTTCCGGTATGAGAGGTTGCAGTGTAAATCGCAGCAGGCGGTTTGCCGTAGTGCAGTGGGCGATCTTTTATCCTTTACAAAAATCGTCATAACTCGGTCAATCTTTCGAATTTTGAAAAGCTCCTTGTTGAAAACCAAAATTAAGGCCCTTCGCTATAAAACGATGCGAAAAAAAAAGTATTTTCGAAATTTCAAACGTATGCAGACCTCTTAAGGGCGGGGTAAAGTATTTAAATTTTTTTTTCATTTTTTTAAAATTTTTTAAATGAATGCATAATATATCAAGAATATTGTGTTAACATTTCAAGTCGATCGGAGTAAAATTGACGAAGTTATGAGTATTTGAGCGTCTATTGCTCCATGCCGTTCTCTTCTCTTCTGCGTTTTTCAAACCGTTTTTCTGAGACTTGTCATATTTGACTTCCGTGTGCACGATAACTCAAAATCTACTGGACCAATCGCTTTGAAATTTTGCACAGTACTTCTTCAATCACATTCACATTCAATCACATTCGCAGTAACTACAACAAATTAGCCGATTTTTTTTAGCGAAAATCGGGTTTTTGGCTCCCAAGTGCTACGAAAAAACGAAAAATTGAAAAGAAAAAAAAATCCTCCCGTCATTACCTCGAGAAACATCTCCTTTAACAAATGCATTTTGATTTTTTTGTTTCAAATGATTCTGTTGCGAGTTATGGTGCACACCGCAAACCAACTTTTTTTCGCGGTGCCTCCGGGGTTTAATTTTCACTTGCTCAATTTTGAATATTTTGCAATGCAAATTTAGGAGACTGTTGTTCAAATGTTACTTTATTATATGTAAATTTTTCAATAAACTAACACTATTCGTTACGCCAAAAAAAATCTTAAAAACATGCCTTTTTTTCGCCGAATTAACTTTACCCCGCCGTTAAACATATAAGTATGCGCCCGAGTCAGTTCCATCGTATACGCGGCCACATTTACTTTCGTAACTTCGCTTCTTCGTAAGGTTTCGGGATAATTTGTTTTTTAAAGGATAAAAGTGTATAGAATGATAATCTCATCTCACCTCATATATATAAAAATTCATGTTCATGTGCGCGTCTTCTATGCTCCCGCATCATTCATCCGATTGAGTTAAACCTTTGTACAGTTGTTGTTGGCACTTGCGTGAATGTTTCTGACATAGTACCATCAACGTACAATAGGGGGTGCGCGAGACGTATCGTATAATAGTTCATGTTTTACTATTGAAAGAGGCATTGCAACGCATACCGGGGATTAGCTAGTCCATAATTAAAAAAAAGATAAATATTTTACAGATGCGAAAAGTGAGCAAGCCCTCGAATTGACTAGATTTTAACCCTTTATATGACGTGATAGTTCTGTGTGATAGTTCTGTACCAAACGATCCGAATCCTCACAAAAACCCATATTGAAATGTAATACTTTTTTCATTTTTCACACGACGGCTACAAACCATTCTAAAAATGGCTACAAATGCAATTAATGCGAACTAGATAGCGTTAGTTGGATCGAAATTTGTTCGAAGTTCACTTATCGCGATATTCCAAAATTCGAGTGTGCGTGAAGTTTGCGAAAATCGAAAAAAATATCAAAACAGCAAACGGTGTGCGAAAAATGTGGCGTGACTTTGTGCTGCAACAGGCACAACATTTGCTTCAAAGTATTCCATACATCATAAAGAAATGTTACGATACAATGTAACATGCCTGCCACGCTCCCTTTACTGCTTTATAACCAGCCCCCTGGCTACAGTTTTCCAAAACTAAGTAATAGGTGTTTTCTTTATTTATTAAAACCTGTCATAAAGTCAACTATTTTTAAATTTCTTCGTTGTTGAGTTATGAAGTGTCAATGTCGTTTTTATAACTCAAAAAACGATGCAGCTGCACATGTCGTGAGTTCGCAGTTGAAACGTACGAGCCTCCTCCGACAATCTATCCGCCACACTCTCGATCCTATGCGAAAAGTTTGACACATCAGATATCGCAAATTATCCGTGTTTGTAACATATCATTGCTCGTTACTCAACATTTCGCTACATTTCCGAATGTAATCACATTTCCATTGAAGATTAAACTCATCTGTATACCTGATGGAGTACAAAGTCCTTACTCCAATGCCTAACCAGACCATGCACTCTGATCGCTTTTCTGATACACAGTATCATCTCCAATACACTGCCAAAAAAAAATAATTGAAATGAAATAGGTTTTTCCCTTGTCTCCTACTATGATCCTTTTTTTCCAAATATATTTTTTTATTTGGTTTAGCTATTCTTTTAAAATATTAAATATATTCATATTAATATTAAATATATTAAATATATACATATTTTATATATACTAAATAAATAAAGATTCGATTTAAATGAATCTTTATTTGCTTACAATATACACTGTAAATCCAATGCATAGAATATTTCATAAATCCAAAATAAAATGAAATACTCAATTTGGTACTTTTCGCTACTTAACATCCTATATCTATCCACGCTGCTCGTACGTTACCGAGTGTTTGTAGCATCTTAGTTGCAGATATGGCATAAGAGATCAAATAAATTCCTATAATTATGTGTTGTATCACATAAACTATATCATTTACCGAATATCATTGTGAGAATTAGAGTTTTATCGATTATCGTGCTATAGATTTTTCAAGCATAATATATATATATACACACATGATTCCTCTTTCTTCCCCTCTGCCGCTTCCCCTTCTTTGATGTGCGGTGCAACATAGACGACCATTAATTCAATCAAATAGAAAATTTTGAATCTACGAAAATTTTACGTAATTTAGATTGAAAAAAATTAAATAGATACATTTAGTGGATTCAACTAAATTGTTTTTTCAAACGGATGAAACCGAATCACAGATTTATTAGGAATAAATAAAATATTTAGTTATTAGACGATATTAAATTGATCTTATTTCGAATAAATAAATAAATTTAAAATAAATAATTCAATTAATGGAAAGCAATAGAAAAAAATTGATTTCGCTAAAAATCTAGTTAATTTGAATGAAAAAAGAATCAAATCAATGCAACTCTTTAATAGCATATACTAGGACAGTCGAGTTTGTGCTCATTTGTTTTGTTATCACGAGCACTTTTCATTACACATGATAACGAGAGTCTGATCATGGTGGGAGATGGGAACTGAAATTTACTAATGGCAAATGGCAGGACAATCGACTTTAGGTTCATTAACTTGAGCACGATTTATAATTACACTTTTATAAGGTTTCTCACGAAATCTTTATAACCTAAGGCAAGGTTTTTGATGACGCCGATGTCTGAACGGCATGGCAAATAAATAAACAAATTCTAATACTAAAAAGTATAAAATAAAATCATCGTAAAGTTGTTATTTCTAAACAAGCTTCTATTTAAAAGATACTGTACTAAAAATTAAAAAATAATGTTCAGTAAAATTGAAAATCAAAACAGTATAACTACAAAAAAGTTTCTTCCTTGGCCACGCATCATACGTGCAAGTACCTAAAAGGTACTTAAACGCAGATACTTTAAAAAAATAAAAAATACATTTTGACAGCTTGAGGCGTCAAACGGCATAAGTACTAATACTACTTGGAAATTTCTGAAAAAAGCCTCAAGCTTTTAAAATTCATATTTCATATTAAATTTTTTTTTACATTTATGTACTTTTTAAGTACTTGCATCTATGGTGAGTGAACGAGGAAGGGACTTTTTTGTAGTTATACTGTTTTGATTTTCAATTTTACTGAACATTAGTTTTTACTTTTTAGTACAGTACCCTATAAACAAAAGCTTGTTTGTCAAAAGTTTTTTTTTTCCTAGCGAAACAATCGACACTCTCGAGCTGATTCGACCTGAAACGACCCTAATCCCGCTCACATTTGATTCCTCCCCTGTATTTTTCAAATGCCACGTTTCTCGTAAAATTGCGCGTTAACTTTTTGGCAAAGGTGCACGAGTCCCAAATTTCCCGCGGCCACGAAGCTTTCAGGAAGTATCAAGTCGTGTTTGCCTGGTGTATAGTACAACCCAATCATGGAAATACGTACACCGCTGGATGCTCTGTACGTCGGTGACGCGTGTTGGTGTTGCACGTACCGAGTGTAAAGAGAGCCCAAAGAACATACGACGAAGAGGTGTATAAGAGGAGGCACACAAGAAGAAGAAAGTATAGTTTGTGGAGAGCGGGCTTTTTTCCTCTGGTCTGCCATCCTTGGTAAGGTCCGCGAGAGTGCACTGTGCTACCGAGTTGTTTGAGCTCAGGCATCCTTCCGTAATGCGCGCGAGGGAAGTAACGCACGTGTTCACGTGTGGATACCTGCACCATATATGTATGTCGTGTGCGGTTCATGCGTGGTCAAGCTTGTAGCTCGCATCAAATACGAATCACACACATACACGTATGCATGCGTGTGCATATACAGGGTGACACTTGCAAGATGGCCATAAGGTTTTTGAGGGCCAGCCACGGAGATTTTACGACTGAAAATATTTTATAGCTTTTCAAGTCATTTTTGAAAAAAAAATATAGCGTATTTTTGTTACGAGTAGTATTTGTCAGAAAAAAACTAAATATTCCCGAAACACATCAAAATTCGTTTCGGAATTGGGTTATTGAGATAATTTTATTTTTCATTGTGGAGATCATGTGGTGTTTTTATAAAAGTATTTTTTTTTAAACAATGATTAACAAAATTATAGCACTTTGAAATTTTTATTCTATTCGAGGCGAGAACGAGCCCAGCGTTTCCGAAGTTACTCAAGCGCGCTGTGACGTCACAATGTTATAGGAACTACTGGTGTGGTACTGGTATCCTGTCAAAAATGGCAATGATAAAGTTATAGAGGACTTCTTTCGTCCCTGTCTGTGTAAATACAGCGAAAAGTAGTTTGTCAAAAGTTAAACTTACAATCAAGCTTTAGCCTCATGAATTGCTGCAGCGTTAAGGAGGTTGGAGCGCGTCAGTTGAGTCAAATGACGGTTTATTAATTTTTTTTTCAATGAACCCCAAAAAAGTCCATACGAGGTACAGATTCATTCTGTATATGCTATTTTTTAAATATATCATTAAAGGGCAAAATTATGCCTTTTAATATTTTTCTTACGTAAAGTAGAAAAACTTTTATGTTACTATCAACTTGAAAAATTATAACATTATCGAGGATAATTATGAAAAAAACTACGACAACGAATTATTTATACAATTCACAATGAAATGTTGAGTAATTTATAATTATGCCTGTTTATATCTATGTCACGAGCTTATTGGCCTATGGTTTACGGTGGGAAAGATGAGGATGTTTTTTTTTCTAAATGTTTACAAAAGTTCAGTTTGCGTTAATCTGTTGTTAGAAATGGTTTATCTTGGTGCTAAATAACAAAAAAAATTACATAACTTTTAGTGTGAAAGTCTTGCCCATCTAACCGCACGTTAAATTACATACATTAAACTATTTTTTATCTCTGGTGTTTGGTGGTGGAAAAAGTTCAAAAAATTCGTAGACTCAGTATAGTCTAAACAATAACATGTATTTTTTATTCAATTTAACCTTGGATTGTGGCTAACGCTCCAACCTCCTTAAATCGAGAATCGTCGCTCAAAAACTCCGTTACCATAAAAATGTCTATGGTCGGCGAGTTACTCGAATTTGCCTTCACAAGCCCATATTCACTCATCATTGCAGGAAAATTACAGTAGATTTTGACTTTTTAACAGTTTTTGAGATATTTTCGGATGCAAAATCTCACCAAGTGTCACATTTATTGACACCGATACGTAAGCCGTATAACCTATAATTATGTAGCTCACATCACAACGCCACAGACGCCAACGCCAATCGCGCGGCATTTCGTGTAAGCGTCTACGATTTGAATTTTTGGGATATAAAAACCATTAATAATTATTTTTAGAATTTGCTTTAAATGCGTTTGCCATTCTGTATTATTATCGCAAAAGCACAATTCCAGAGGATGAAAAAATCGAACTTTTTTCACAATTTCATTCACGCAAATGAAGAGAAACATATCAAATACGAAAACACTCCCAAATTTGTTTTTTTAGATGGAATTAAATGCCATCCATCTACTTTAAAATGCATTTTTTATGCTTTCATTCTTGATACCGGAATACACGAAAAAAGTTTTTCAGGAATGTCTTGTATTCAGCATTTAATAATCGTCATTGTGCTGCCCTTAAAATAGAGTTAAATTTTTTTTCCAGAATGCTCAAATTATTCTAGCAAATATTACGTCCCAAAAAGACGTTTTATTTATTTCAAAGACAACTTGAAAAACCATTGACAATCATATTTTTCTCGTTCGAAAAATTTCCGCTCAAGACTCTTAAAAAACACATGACCACCTTACAATCGTCACCCTGTGTGTTCCTATGCACATGTATATCAAGGAATGCACACATACCTATATGTATGATCTTATACGAGGGCCTGACGAGAGTCTAGTTCGCCGAGGAGTGACAGGATCGACATGGCCGAGCCTCCGCATCCGAATCATACGTGTGTGCGTTCGTGTGCAAATATATATTTATCTATATACGCTCGCGATACTCGTATACGTTTACATAAATCCCATGTGCCCTCGGATGCTGAGAATGCGAGCGAAACCCGTTCCTATGAGTCAAGCATCAACAGCAACGGTATATAGAAACGCTGTGAATTCTATTGACAAGAACTTTTGGTCCGGCATCTCGATTCCTCGGCAGCAGCCCACACGCTCATATACAATCTCAATTCTCTAGTCTCTGTTTCTTTCCGACCAGAGATGGTATTTTACGTTGGGTACAATGCGCATTCGAGCAAATCGTATCGGATTTACACACGCACACACACACACAAACATGCGCGCGCGCACACACACACACACACGCAATGCGCGGCTTCATGCAAACGCTCTTCTTCTGACGCGTGACTGTGGTGAGGGCTTAGTTTTAAAAATTGATGTATGTTAGCGGGTCGATGTTTCGAAGCGCAATAATAAAGAAAAATAAATGTCGTGGTTTTCGTTTCGTTTGATTGGATTCTATATGTGGGAAAGGCTTTCGGGGATGTAGGGTTATCCTCCATGAGAAGCAGGGCGAAGAGAGGAGGAAGCTGTTTTGGATATTCAAAGTTCTGTCTTGAACAACTGATGTTTTAGATGACAGAGAAAAACGACCATCGTTTGTTCGGAACACAATGCTTTGAGTAGAAAAATATTCCGCTCATTCTTGACTGATTCAACCTGAAATACGTCTCCAGATTTTTTTTGTGGGGATACATAAAAGCAAAAGTTTACAAGGAAGTACCGGCGACACCCAACAACATGCGCTAGAGCATCATTGACGCCTGTGCTTGTATCAAGGATGCCACTCTATTGGCTGAAAATTGGTTATGAAAAATCCATTGAAGTGAATAGGCAACATTTCGAACATTTGTTGTGAAATTTCATCGAAAGAACTTTGCCTCAACAATGTTTACGCCATTAAAAAGTAAACCGATTTACTTTCCTTTTTCAATGAATATCCCATGTTCCTTCAGTTTTAAGACCATAGCATATCGGTACTTTTAGACCTGGAATTGAATGCGCTTTCGATTTCCGGAACAACAAATACACCATCCCATTTGATGAACCAAAGTTGACCTTCAAATGACCTTGATACTTTGACTTTGGAAAAAATTCAAAGACACCATCTTGTGTCACTCTCGAAACCATGAAACGAATGTATTGAACATTTTTTCATTCTCGCTTCATTTGGGAGAATATTGCCTGGGACACTATAAATGCCTCATCTTGTATATATCGCCTTGAATAGTCTGCTTGAAACCCAAAAGAGGTCGATTTTAGATATTTTTTTCTAATTGGAGTATTGGGATGACGAGGTCGGGATTCTACACACAATTAATACAGTCTTACTAAGTTCGAGTTTTTTAAAATGTAAAATATTGATGAACAATGAATTTATTATTATTTAAACAAAGTTCCACCGCTGCTACATGGCCAATCGGAGTAGCTGGGTCCGGCAACCAAGGTCATCTGAAATGAAAAATAAAAATATGTACTTTTAGTATGATGATAAGATTTACGTATGAGCGGTTACTTTTTATACATTTTATAAATTATAAAAATTGCAAATTGTAGAAAAAAAGTTCCTTTTTAGCGAAAAACACTTTTTGAATTATTTATTATTGACAAATGGATGAATATATCAAAAAATCATCTGGTCATACGCTAGAAAATGTTATAGACTATGGTCTCTCCGAATTCGAAGTGAATCGGACGAATAGATTTTGAGATACGACTCAAACCGTTTGATAAAACATAGTTTCGGGAAAAGTGCAAAAGAAATAAGGGTCGCAAGGGCAGCGGGGCGGGTCGCCGTAACGCAGTGGGCGATTTGCTCATTCACAAAAATCGTCGTAACTCAGTCAATATTGGGAATCTTAACAACATATTTATTACAATTTGAAGTGAAGATCCGAGGCTATGCAAACTATGCGATACAAAAAAAACAATTTCAAAAAAATGTTTTTCAAATTTCAACCTCTTGCGGACTCTCAAGTCCTTTGCGATTGGATTCACCAGAATCTTCAGTTTCGCAACGTCCATTAGGGACAATCTCGATGATCCGTTACAACTCGTTGCAACGTCTACACTGACTCGCCATCCCGCAACATAAATCGGAAAAGTTATGCGTTATGAACAAACGTGTTGCTATCATTTGCTGTTATTCTTATTTATTTTTTTCACGATCGCGTTCCGACAGAATCCTTCGATTAATCGTTTCCTTCCGTTTTTCCCGTCATTACAGACGGAGTCTCACGATCACGGGAGCTATGCTGGCTGATGTGCGCGCGGGAAGACGAGGCGAGATCAGACCCACGCTTCAACCGCCGTAAGTCAGGCTGCCTCGAGGTCGAAGAAAAAAAAAGACGGCAGTTCGTTGCTTCTGCCGTTGCCGCCGCTGCTGCTGTAGCTGCTGCTGCTGCCTGCCGCAATCAGGCGTCCGTTGAGGGAAGTAAGAAAACACGAGCGCCTAAGGTACGTCCACAGGTGGGACGAGAGAGAACGAGAGAGAGAGAGAGAGACTAGCCCATAATTGAACTTCCGTAAACTTGGAATTACCGTCGAGACGGGAAAGGGAACCGGGAAAAGACGGTGTCGAAGTAAAAAAAAGAAAACGTACCGAAGGGGAAAAAAGAAACAGGAAGAGTACGCGATTGGGAAAAAAAGCCGTGTCCAGATCGTAGAATTGCAAAAAAAGCGAAGAAAACTGGAAACCGTGAAAAGGCCCTATTTATGATCGAGGAAGACGATCGAGTCTCTCGAAGAGTACGAACGTGAACGAATGTCGTTGTCCGCGTGAGTGCATCGCGTATGAGGAGTTCGGGTCGCGAGGGCATTCGAGATGTGAAGCTTCGCGGATTCTCGTGAGCCTCGATCTTGGTAGGAAGCTAGGGAGCGCAAGACGGGCGTTATCGCGAGTGATGCTGAAGCACATACTGACGGGGCAGCCGTCAACAGCCGGCTCAAGGCATCACAATGACTACCAGACACAGGGCCAACAAGCTCATCAGCAAGCGCCGATCGTTGCTGGTCAAACGTCCGGCGTTCTGCTGCATCATCATCATCACCATCATCATCCGGGACACGCGCATCCCGATCATCATCATCATCATTTGCATCATCAGCATTTTACGGCGGGCTCGCCCGGCAATCGTGTCGGGGATCGTCAACGGCATCCATCGAGCGACGTTTACGACTCGGTGCTTCATCCGACCCAGCGAAGTTTGGCCGGTGGCAACAGCGCCCAGTCCCATCAGCCGACACCCTCCTCTACCCATCGTCATCCCCTCAATCATTCCCAATTGAGCGTCAATAATTTGTCCCAGCGCTTGAATCACTCGCATCCCCTCAATCTTTCGACGCTCTCGACCTCCAAACACTCGGTCAACAGTGCCAGCCCCGTTGTCGGCAACAACAACAACAACAACAACAACAACATCACCACCAACAACAACAACAGCAATGCTATCGGGAACGCGAACAACGGTAACGTCAGCCATCATACCATCACAAACGTAACGCACGTGCCGCATGAGCGGGAAGGCAGGATCCAGGTGAACGGTGGCCTCGACATATCGAGGATCTCGAGGCTACCCAGCCAAACGACACCGTCACCCGCACCTGCCCTAACCGGCCATCCAACCGTCTCCCAAATAGCACAGGTGTCCGCGCCCGGCAACGCCGGGCCTCTCGCTCACCTCAACACCTCCTGGTCGTCCACATTGTCCAAGAACAACAATCGTCCTGTACTGCCCGTGCAACAACAAGAGGCCGGGGTCAAGGAGATGCTTACCTTTCTCGGCCTATTGTGCCTCGTCTCGCTACTACTCGCCATGCTGTCGCATATTTTCCTCCTCAAGATATCACCGCTAACAGTTACGCCGAGCAGCCTCATCAGCCCCGAGGAATACACAATCGTTTACGAAGTTACTCTGGCGCTGTGCGCCCTCGCCCTCTCCCTGAATCTCTGTTGCTTACTCGTCTGCGCCATACAGTTCCTGTTCGCCGTTAAACTCGCCAAGTCTTCATACCAGGGCCATCGGTAAATATGAACAGTTTTTTGTTGTTGCGAATTTCCGCTTCTTCATTCTCCACTTCTTTTGCAGCCCCTTAGTCCAGTAGAAGAGAAGACACTTTTTAGTGGAGAATATGAATTTTTTTTACTGAAGGTAGATGGCTGCATACTGAAAGTAACTCTAATGAAATGTCGCCCCACAACTCGCCCCAACTCTGAGAAATAAGGGTTGAAAACTTAAAAATCGCCGTATCTCGATAATTATTGGCCCGATCGGAAAATGGTTGAAACAAAAGTTGGTTGGAATAATAAAATACGTATAAAGTTATCTGACGTCCAATCTCTTATCTTTGAAAATAGCGGCGCAAAAACACGAGACCACACGCATCAACCTCGAATTTTCGAACCGTTTTTGTACCGCTATTTTCAAAGATAGGGGGCTGAACGTCAGATAACTTTATACGAATTTTATTATTCTAAAAAACTTTTGTTTGAAACATTTTTTGATTGGGCTATTAATTATCGAGATACGGCGATTTTTAAGTTTTCAACCCCTATTGCTTAAGGTTGGGGCGAGTTGAAGTGCAACATTTTATCGGGGTTTCTTTCTGTATGCAACCATGTACCTTCAGTCAAAAATTCATATTCTACGCTAAAAGGTGCTGGGTTTTCGTCTTTTTTACTGAACTACTCTTGTTCGACTCTTTCTGCTTCTTCGTTCTCTCGTCTCCATACTTTTATTTAGTCTTATATTGTTGCATAGTCGATCTCGACTGCGTATGGAGGCAATTGCATTACTTCTATGGTGTTTACATGTTGCTCCGTTTCGCTACGGCGAAAAAATGAAGGGCTGACTCAGTCCTGGATTTGCCAATAGGCCGTATAGGCAACTGCCTAGGGGCGGCGGATTTTAGAGGCACCTGAAAAAGGCCTATGTAAATACAAGTGATTAAGATAGGACAGGCCGCACAAAGTCAAGTGGCCTATACTTATTAAGAAAAGTATAAATCCGGCACTGGGCTGACTGAATCCGGGTTTGGGGGGTGCCAACGAATTATTTATTGACTTAAATGGAATATTGGGTTTATTTAATGTTTATTGGTTTCATGGAAGTAACGAATACTTGAAATAATGCTTTATAGTGCTTTATCTCTATATATGACGACGTTTGCATCGTTGGAATGCAACGAAAATGAATATTCCTGAATTTCTTTAATTTCTTTTGACAGATTTTGCCTAAAAAATCCTTCAACCTTTTTAAAAGATATTTATTTACCGATCTACATTATAAATCAATAAGAAAAATAGCATCTATAATAATAAAAATATGAAACATAAAATGCAAAAAAGAACTTTTGATGCGTTCCAACGATGCAAACTTCACCGCCAACTCTGTATTCCGTTGGCCATCCGTTGGATCACGTCAATGCCTTTTCTCTGTGGGACAATTAGGGAATATCAATTTCTTGGGCTTTTCATTCGGAATCGGGAGTCGCAGATGGAAACACAATGTAGCATTGACGACGAATACTTTCGACATGCATTATTAGGGTGATCGAGCCTACGTGTTCACGATGGATGGTCATTGAGGGAGACATTGTACTTCTTGTAGTCAGCGTGTTTAAATCCGTAAGCTTCTAGAATACGACGATAATCATATATCGCTGTGAAACGTTTCCATCCATATTCCGTTCGTGCCCAAGATTATCTGCATGTAATTTTGTATATCCGGCAATGTCTCCAAAAGTACTTTCAAACGGATGTTTGTTGCATGATATTTTTTTAACCGAGGCCAATTAAAGTTGGAGAATGATAGTAGCGATATTGTCGGGCTCAAATTGATTTATCTCGCGTTGATAACGATGAAAATCGAGGGAACATCTTTCCGGCTTCAATATAACCACATAACGTACATCTCGAATATATCTCACGTTACCTTGAAGACCGTATAATTGAAGCTACCGCCAGAAGTTCTCAGCTCATCCATGCATGCGCAATCTGCATTTATACTGCTTTTTATACATACGTGTCCCGTTTCGATCTGGATGCACTTTGTACAGGGCGACCCAAATGTCACGATTGCACCACGCATACTGGATAGATTGCGGGGAATATTGAAGCGCAATGTCCTTTTCAATTTTTCTCTTCGCTGCAGACTCAATCGGATTTTATAATTAATGTAAAAAAAAAAACTTTCAACAGTGAGGAGGCCTGTTTTTGGGCACGCTGATATGGGGTCTTTATAAGATTTTCGTATGAAAGAAGCCTTCCGTTGGCATTTGCGAAAGACCACGGTCTTTCTATGGGAAATACGAAGGTTGCCAAGATTTTCCATCTGGGTTCTAGAATTTCACTAGAATTTAAACCACAAAACTTCGTTAGAGTTTTAGCGAGTTTTTTTTTCGACATTTGTGAAGCATTCCTAGGCCCACTGACCAACCAAAATCTAAGTATCTGGAATACCGAGCTACTTTCTATGAAGGAGCACGCAGGGTATAAAATATGTTATGTATTGTTATATAACTTCCGATTACTTAAAATCACGAAAATCAATGATACTAGATGAATCAGATACAGAATAATGTTATTATTAGCTGATTGTAACCCGGACAGAAATTGTAGGGATCCAACCGGATTTTAATACTTGCCTCCACTTTCTGATAGGCATCCTATGGGTCATCGCATTGGATCTGTATGCTAAAACGTCACGCGCGTACATTGGTATCTAATGTACGAATACGATTTGAATCCTAAAGAATACACATTATCGAACAGAATCCGATAAAATTCTTGATGGGACCCAGCGCATTTTGTACGTTGAGTTTTTTAAACAAAATATATAGATATACAAAATGAGAAAATCTCAAAAAATGATAAATCTTATTATAAAACATTGCTAATAAATCGCTAATAAATCGCCCAAAAAATGATGCCGAAGTTTGCATAGTTTTAACGCAACGGAAATCAATTCTTGCAATTGATACTATTTGTTTTTGGCAGGTTCGGGCTTTGATAGTCACTCGTACATTTTTGGATATTCTAGTTAGAGATTCACGACCTCAATAAAAAATTATTTTGGTTAGTAAAAATAAACAAATAAAAAAGATCTTTGTGTTCCAACGATGCAACCTTCAACTACGTCTCAAAAAAGTATATCTTAAAAATCGATTGGAATCACATCACTGAAAATCCACTGTAATTATCGGTGGTTATTTATTTTACTGTACTTATAAATAATATCACCACACACGTAAACGCTCACAGAGCGTGCAGGTTATGTTTCAACATGCCCAGTTCTTTCTCGCGACTTTTCACATATCTTCGACTCGAACGTGGTAAGAATTCTCAAACGGCGATCATCGGGAAAGAGTGCGGAATCCAATTAGATGCCAATGAGGACTCCCTGTGTGCGAGATCTCTAACATTTCCCTCTAGAGATGTGGTTGCATCTTGGAGCTTCTCAACAAATTCGTGCACGGGATCACGACAGGATATTTTTTGGGAGATCCAACAAATTGCGATTGAAAATTTCACGTAAAAAATTCTCAAATGATGTCAATCGGGAAATAGCGCAGAATCCACTTGGATTCGAATGTGGACTCTCGACGAGCAACGTTCCTATCAAATCCTTATAGGGATATGGCAGGATGTAGGGACTCCCCAACAAATTTCTGCACGTGTAGGTCGTAGAAATGAATCGGGATATTCAACAGATCAATTAACGGGGTATCCCTCTCTGGAAGCCCAATTTGAAGGATCAGAATGATGCATTTTTTTCTAGTAACACATTGGTTGGGATGAATTAATTTTTTCCCAGCATGTTGTACACATGTTTGTGGTTACAATGTAATTTTTTCGGAAGAAAATCTTTCGAAGTGTTCGTGGTGCTGCAGTTGGCGTTGCAGACCTCCAGCTGGGAGGCCCGAAACGGCGGGATCTCTACCAGGCTCAAATGTAATCTGAAACGAAAACAAATGTTTTTTCCTTCGAATATATCCAACTGGCTATGGGTTCACAATCCACTTGTCGAAATTTCGAAAATACGAAAAATGACAGCTTCTCCAAAGTAAACCTCATTGTTCTCTTGAAAAACAGCATGCTGAAGTCATTGCTATTAACAAATGGTTCATCCAATTGAAAAATGCGATCGTGAACCGAAAGTGACTACTGTTCGAACGCTAACTGTGCAGATTCCAGTCAATAGTGTGAAAGTTACTCAACATATCGATCCCTCCGTGTTAAGATATGTAGTATCGAGATAATCGCGTTCAAAATTTTGGTACATATTTTACACGATCTTGTGAAATCTTGTCGTCTTACCGCTAATCAGCGATTCCGGCACCATATAAGTGTCCTTCCTAATAATTGAGATCGTGTTGCACACCTAATCTGTGCAATCTGCGGGCAGTTCGGGCCTCTCTTGAGTGTTCTTGTGCTTTGATGTCCGCTTTCATTACACGCGAATAATCCTTAACCCGATGCACACTGTTCCACTAAAATAGGTGTAACTTCGTCAATTTGTTGAATTTCAGGGTCCAGTTGGTCTTAAAATATTCTTGAACGTTTACACTATAACAATATGAAAAAGCAATCTTTTGTAGTTTCCAGAAAGGGATACTATTTAAAGTTTTTCCAAAGTGTAGATCCAGCTGTTTTCGCCCCTGAAAGTGATGGCGGGCACCCCATTTTCATCAAAATTCTTCGACCCGCTATAAAATAACAATTACATTACAATGATACAACTGTCTCGTTCTTCTACCGGCTTGGATATAATTAAGGTCCCGTCAGAGTGAAAAATGCATGAGGACTTTTCTCTTCACGATTCTACGATCTAACTCTCCTGAGAATCTTTGGCCGCGACTTTTGGAACACCCTGCATATGGATTTGAGCCTAGATGTTTATAAGCGAGGTGTACATACGAGATCATTGTCTCGCGCGATAAATCTGCGATGCACGTACATGATGCACCTTCTCACGGAGCAAGGGAGAGAAAAAGGGAAAGATGGAACATCAGGAGTATGTATCGCGTACGGGAAACGTAAAAATTCACGTCCTGCTTACTTATACGTCCGTGCGCATCCCGCAGGAGCCTCGAGCTCCGTACGAGCCGCGTTCCCGCCGTTCTTATGCTCTTATTTCACAATTTTGTGTACGTCACTGCTGACAAACAAAATAACGCAAGTTTTACCTCTCCACGCGTAAATTCTTGTAGATCGTGATGTTTTTTTTTTGTACCTACAGTCGATATAAACACCTATAGCACTAATATGAGGCATTGAAAATCTACGCATCTCCGGCCCATGGAATCATCTTTCTTGCAGCCCATTTACAGGGCTAAACCTAGCGACCCGAAAAAATAGCCAAATTCCGATTTTTTTTCTGGCAAATGGTTAATGATAAAAAAATAACTTTTTTTTTTAACACAAAGGTACATATATTAAGAGCGTTTGAAAAAGAATCACCAAAAAATACAGAAAAACAACAAAAACATGGTTGCCGGCAGATGATGTAATGTTGTTCGCAACGTTCGGCGGTGGACTCTCTCCAGGTTAAACGGTCTATCTGAAATCTCAAAATCGAACGGGTTATTCAAGGCAACAATAAATACGAGTCGTTGACGATCGTCGATATTTTAAATCATTGTTTTTAACAACGTGGCGACAAATTGAATCTCGACCAAACGTAACTATTAAAAAATACTTCGACTTTTACGTAACCATACAAAAATTAAGATCGATTTAAAAAAAGTGAGATCGTCAACGACCTTTAAATGTTTCGCATCTTATTTCCTGAAAATTTGAAAACAATCCATCCAGTGGTTCTCGAGATATCATGTCCACCGAATTTGAAAACAGTGTTTCGAGAAAAACGCGTTTGAAGTTTAAAGTATGGTGCTGCTACCGCGCGATTGTTAGAAGCTGTAGCCCATTCAATTTTTGGAATATATCATAGACATTTTTCAGTAATATAGCTAAAACGTGATATTATGGAATAAAAATAGTTTTGGAAAATTAAATTTTTTGACCCACCTAATTAGTTGTAGCCGTTTAAAAAAAATCATGTGCTTTTCGAGACAGAATGGATGTGCGATATTTTTCTCAGATGTTCTTCCCAAATAATTCACAAACATATGCATTTTTTCTGCATTAAAATAATAAAGCGCATCGTTAAATAACCAAACACATAGTTGGATTGTTTGCATAGAAATTTAACAGTGAATTTATTATGTTGCTACGTCATTCGACAAGTAAATAATACATTTTCTTTCTTAGGTCTTCCCTGTAGGCCTTCCCTGCTCATTGTTAGGGAGAGGAAAATCGTATAAGCTGCATATAATTTCGATACTGTGAGACCTGAGCAATAGATAAAAAAAAGTGGTTGCCTACTGCGCGTTACCGTGAGTTGCCAGGAGCACAGCATGATAACTAGGTGATCGCTCATTTTTCATGAGGGGCATTGGCGTTGCCTATAAGTGGCCTTATTAAATTTAGAGCAGTTTGAGATTACGTTGACGTTTGCATCGTTGGAAGGCAACGAAAATCAATTCTTCTTAATGATGCAATTTTTTTTGTGCCGATCTAACCTGCAAAAATCGCACAAACGTTTCTACGTATTCTTATTGGACATTTATGACCTCTATTGGCAAAAAAGGCTTCGGGTAATGATAAAAATTAGAACAAAAATATCGTTGCATTCCAACGATGCAAAGTACAACGACAGCGTTTGAGACGAGTTGGCACCGTTGGAAACGGCGATACTACGTGACGGTCCGAAAATCGGGGTTATTTAAATAATATTATTTTGAAGCAACAAGTAAGATGATTGAAAAATAATTTCGACATTTATTTGTATATTCATTAACAAAGTTGTGTACTAAATTTCAAAAAAAAAAAATATTAATCATTTTAGAAGTTATGAAGCATCTCGTGAAGGACCTTCGAACGTGAGCGGCTCAACGGTGTACTTCATTTTGGCCACCCGGTTGACTGAAAACAAAAAAAAACAGTTTTTTTCTTGAAATAGATAATACTGGCTCAATCTTGATCGACGTTTTTTTGTTACCGTATTTCAATGATCGAAATTTTTTATTTTTTATTTCGTTCTTTCGAAGACACATTACATCAATATTGTTAATAACTAATTAAACAAATGTTAAAAAGAAATACGTCGGTCAAGACTGACCTACTATTACACTGAATAAGTGTAACAAATTTCAAGTCAATTCGTTCATTGGATGTCGAGAAATGGTGTACACCGTTTTGAAAAACATTTAAAAAGACATAGAAACATATAAAAGACATAGAAAACATTAATTAATTAAAAGACAGAAAATATAGAAAAATGCGTTTAAAGTTTTATTAGCAGTTCTATCGTTGTGATCATAAATTTGCCTGTAATCTGCGATTCCTACGTACCCCATGTGTTGGACGTTCCTTTTTAATTGTACTCGTCTCAAACGACGAACGAAAGTATTGACACTTTCACAACTCATTATAACAAATAATATTTGATAATCATTAATCTTCTGTAACACAAATTTTAATTATTGATAATAATTAATCATGCTCATCACGAATTGCAAGTATTTATAATTATTGATAATGCTTATTAAAAATTATAAAAATGAATTATACTCATTAATAATTACCAATGCTCCTTACGTGAATTGAAGATGCCCATTGTTATCAATGCCCACTATTACGAATTATACTAATTGATCATCATCAATGCTTTTATCACGAAATATGTGTATACTGAGAATATTTTATGCCTATTAATAATATTTAGGGCGCCTCATCGTGAAGGATAATTATTCATAATTATTCATGCTCACCATCACGATTTATAATTATTAGTATTGGGATGTTCAATAAGTTCTCGCTGTTTTTTTTCCTAAAAATTGATGCTTTATTTAAACCTTGAAAAAGCTGAGAAATTTTACCTCATAAAATGTTCGTATTAAGCACTATAACTCGATCGTCGTATGAAGAAATAAAGAATTGCATTTTAATCGTGATCGCCGGCGAAGACGCTCACAAACGCGAGTAAGAAATAAGTGGACAATTTGGCACGTCGAATAATTAATGCACTCGTTTTAACTTATTTCTCGTTCTTTTTCCATATTGTTACTTGACATATGGATATTTGTTGAGTTACAGACGTAATCTCGGAATTTGTGAGGAGTATCCTGTTATTTCGCTGTACCTTGTAATTAAATGGAAAAACAATGGAAAGGACGAGCGGTACAGTTCGCAGTCCTGCATTGCCTCGAATACCCCGTACAAATATTTTCCTAGACGCCTGCGTGCGTTGATATATATTCATGAGTGATATCGCAGTCGCAGGTAGCGGCTGCGTATGCGCTACGCCTGCTGTGCCCAATCTCATGAGGGAAACATCAAGGAGGCGAAACGATCCCTCGTTAAGATGAATATCGATAACGCGCGAGCTTTTTTTTCTCTCTTTCACTGCTACTGCGTGTACTTCCAGTTGGCGAACAGTGTTTCCAATATGCATTTACTTTTGCTTCATAACCTTCATATACGTATACGGTGGAGGGCAGACAATTTTTTTTCCATTCTATATTTTTTTTTATTACTTTTCACTTATGTTGCGTATTATTTTCGCGGCAATGATTATGCACTATCGGTGGTTCGATTTAGCCACCTCGAGATACTCCGAAAGGTTTTATGGGATTGAAGTTTGCATCGTTGGAACGCAACGAATTCTTATTTCATTTTCTTATTTTCATTATCATCCGAAATCATATTTTGCGAACTTGTTGTAGATCGCTAAATAAGAATCCTGTAAAAAGGTTGCGTGATTTTTGGAAGTCAAATCTGTCGATGGCAATTTGGACAGTTAAAAAAAATCCATTTTCTTTGCATTCCAACGATGCAAACTTCAACCCCATTTTTTATACTGGAGTGGCTTTTCATTGGTTCTTGAATTTCTCGTTGAATAAATTATTATTACATTTTTGTATGGAATCCTGATATTTCGTTCCGAATAAAATTCGTATTTTGATATCAACGATTTTTTCTACTATTGCATATTAATCATTCGGCTTTATTAGCGGGTCTACACGAGTATGTGGCCCAAAAAAACAGGTTGATTTTCAATATTTTCTCTGATAACAGTATTTGGACAACAAGGTCGGAATTTTATACACAATTGATACATAGTGTTGCCAAGTTTGCGATTTTTAATTGCAAAATATTGATAAGCAATGAATTAATTATTATTTAAACGAAGTGCCGCCGTTGCTGCATGGCCAATCAGTGCAGGTGGCTCTGGCAACTGCCGTTATTTGAAATAAACAATGAGAAAATGTACTTTTAGTATAATAATAAAACTTTCGTATAAGCGACTATTGTTTTGAAATTTTTATAGCTATGAAAATAGCAAGCCCTAGGAAGAAAAGATTATTTCGACAACAAAATTAATTTAATAATACGTTATTAACACATAGATAAAGATATCGAAAAATCATCCGATCATACGATGGAAAATGTTATAAACTATACTCTATCCGAATTTGAACTGAATCGGACGAATAGATTTTGAGATACGACTCACACCGTTTCGTCGTAGCGCAGTGGGTGATCTATTCCTTTACAAAAATCGTCATAACTCGGTAAATTTTTTGAATTTTTCAGCTAATCTTTGTTGCAAATTAAAGTTAACACCCTGGGCTATAAAACTACGCAATCAATGATTTTGAAATTCGCATTGTTGGAGTGCAATGAAAATTAATATTTTTTAATTTCTTTAATTTCATTTTGCAGATTTTACTTGCAAAAGCCCTTCATCTATTTTTTAACATATTCATTTACCGATCTACAATAAAAAAAAACGATCGTCTATGATAATAAAAATATGGAAGATGAAACGTAAAACAGAATTTTCGTTGCGTTCCAAAATGCGAACTTCAACACCATTGCAATCAAGTAATCGTATTTTCAAAATTTCAAGCTCATGAAGTTAATTCAATTTTGATTTCTTTTTGTTTATTTGCTGCCTTTATCTTCGCAATTTTAGTACGCAAAGCCAATAATGTAATTATCATAATAATGGTAGAAAATATTCAGAATAACAGAGCCGAAAACGAAACGAACAATAAATAAACTCAAAGAACACTGAAAAACTGAAAGACACCCACACGAGCCTTTCGCAATGCTCCCATTCACGCCTTTTTAAAATATTTTCCACATTCTCTGAGATCTAACCCTCTATATACAGTGGGTAAAAAATGTATTTGTACACATCGTCTTTTTCAACTTAGCCTTCGAAAAAAATAAAATGCTTTATTAAGTTTATGTGTTTGATAGCTTATCCTAAATATACATGGTGTCTGTTTACAAAAATCGATGGTCAAAACTTGTTTCAAAACTCAAAATTTGTTCTGAAAATTCTAAATGAATAACATAGTAATCGACCCAACCTCATAGACAAAATAATTATTGCAATCTACCAGATTCAGACTCGGTCTCACCCCTCTTCCGCGACCTTCTCAGGGAGGACTTTGCTCCTGGCAATTGCTCCTGTCATCGCTCGTGTGTCCCTATTCAGAGCACTTCGTCGCAGGGACGCGGGATAAATGGTGGAATCTCTCTCTCTCTCTTCTTCTCGGTGTGAGACACTCGTAGTTCTTAGTGTATGTAATAACAGTACTTTGAGTCCGTATACGAGAAAACATTCGCAGTC